>CM020504.1:25397039-25427039 GCA_009823395.1 Thamnaconus septentrionalis | reverse complement strand
TGTTGTTTTTTTTTAAGGTGGTCTAACTTTGTTTGTGGTTGATTTCTGACAGATAATCAGACACCTACTGTCAGTATCCCAGTTATAAGGCGTACCTGGATCTTGATCAATTTAGGATATGCTGTGTCCTGTACATGCGCATGATATATATTAGTGTCTTTTGGTTTTGATGATTTTCTGCAAAGTACAAACTACAAGTATGTTTAAATTTTAGAAACATGAGGCAAATGTGGCATATAAGCCACATTTGAACTGCAGATATGATTTATCCACCTCGTTTTGATCGACTGGAGATGAAAGTGACATTTATAATAACGAGTCGTAACTATGAAGGCCTGGCAAAAGTCCAACAAACAAATAAACAGCAAAAAAAACATTGAATTTTGTAGGAGCAAAGAATTGGTACAATGTAATATTTGAGTGTCATGAGGAACGCGTCAACATTAGAACATGAGAGAAAATGTTTGTTGTGGTCTGTGGCTTAGGTTGTGTCAAGGGTTTGCTTTCAAGATTGGGAGGGACACTTAAGCAAAAAAAGCTGGTAAACACAGGATAATTAAATACAGGATAATCTGTGTACATATATATATATATATATATATATATATATATTGTAGACATAAAAAAAGCGTTTCTTTACCTTGGTGACTAGTTTTGGCGTTTCTCCTCCACCTTCCTCAGAACTGTCCACAACTGAACATAAATAATTATCACTAAATTTGGATTCGATACATTTAGATTTAGGATTCAATTTAGGGTTAGTTAGACCAAATCACTGAAAATGACTGTAGATAAATAATTAAATAAATAAATAGCTTAATGAAGAGGGATGGGCAACATGGTGGCGCAGTGGTTAGCGCTGCCGCCTCACAGCAAGAAGGTCGTGGGTTGGATTCCGGGGCCCGGGACCTTTCTGTGTGGAGTTTGCATGTTCTCCCTGTGTCTGCGTGGGTTCTCTCCGGGTTCTCCGGCTTCCTCCCACACTCCAAAAACATGCATGTGAGGTCAATTGAACACTTAAATTGTCCGTAGGTGTGCATGTGAGTGTGAATGGTCGTTTGTCTCTATGGGATGAACTGGCGACTTGTCCCTGCCTTCGCCCTATGACAGCCGGGATAGACTCCAGCAGACCCCTGAGACCCTGAGCTCAGGAAGAAGCGGGTATGGGAAATGAATGAATGAATGATGAGGGACAAACAAGGAGCTCACATCAACATAACAAGCACAGGATCTAAGGAGGACCCAGCAGGGATCCTAATAGTGCTACAATATTAATGGGAGTTAACAAGTTCCACGTAAAACCATTTAAACATTGTCTCCAACATCTCCAGACTCTAATTAGTGGGGTAAAGGCAACATTAAAACCTCAGCAAGTGGAAAGAATCTGCATGTTGGCAGACTACCGTCTACAGATACTCGCTCAACCAGCTCTGCCTGTCCTGTCTGCTCTCTGTTGACATATTTTATGTCTGCTCTTTTTGACAATTTTACCAACCGCACATAACAAAGAGACACTCTAATGAAGTGGTAAACCAAAGGTGGCTCATACATATATATATGCACACAACACCCAGAGAGACAGCAAGAGGAGTTGTATTGTCATCTGACATCTTCAGGCTTTAGGAAAACATCTCAAACCAGGTAAGAACAAGGCTGTGTATTTCATGGACTATTCAATAGTCCGTCAGTAAACTGCTGACTTTTCTTGTTTGATTTCAGCATTGAGGAGCAATGGCTGGTGAGTAAATGTGCATGTTCTGGAAATACTTTCCAATCACAGAATAGAAAAGAACTATCGATACGCAATATTTCTTGTTTCTTTGCATTGAAATATTTTCACTTTCTGTTGTATGAAGATGCAAAGTTCAAGCAGGAGTTCCTTGAGACCCACAACAAATACAGGGAGAAGCACAGCGCTCCCCCAATGACCTTCAGCAATGACCTGAACTCCTCAGCTCAACGTTGGGCTGATGAATTGCTGTCACTTGGCCGCCTGCAGCACAGTAAGACCGGCGATGGGGAGAACGTCTTCACCATGTACGGCTCGGCTGGCATCACTCTCACAGGTCTGTTCTACGCCAAACATGCATCTTGTCTTGAATGTGAAGTGATCGAACAAACTTTCCATTTATGAGGAAACTCGGCCAATTTTGTCCTCTGTTTACGAGGTCTAGCTAAAACAATCACTATATATTTTGATGGCATCTCATTGTATCATCACACTTAATAATTGCATCTACCTTCTTTATCATTGGATAGGAAAAGAAGCTGTGGAAAGCTGGTACAGTGAAATCAAGGACTACAAATGGAACAGTCCTGGATTCGCGGGCAACACTGGTAATTAGAATTGAAAATGACAAGATGTCAAAGCAAGTCCATAAATAGAGACAGGTTCACTGGATTCTCGCACTTTAAAATAATTGTGCATATCTAATTAGCAGTAGAAAAGACATAAACCCTTTATAAGGCTTTACACACTCACACAAGACAGAATTTTCTGTAATTCCAGATGCCCAGTTTCAAAGTATTTCAGGTTTGACGTGTATGTTTTTGCAAATTTAACAGGACAATTTGATCTTTGTCCTCGACTGTTTCCTTTGC
The DNA here is from genome assembly GCA_009823395.1 of Thamnaconus septentrionalis. Classification (NCBI taxonomy): domain Eukaryota; kingdom Metazoa; phylum Chordata; class Actinopteri; order Tetraodontiformes; family Monacanthidae; genus Thamnaconus; species Thamnaconus septentrionalis. The sequence continues at coordinate 25,424,438 of CM020504.1, read as the reverse complement.
CAGGTCATTTCACCCAGGTGGTGTGGAAAGACAGCACCCAGTTGGGTGTGGGCGTTGCCACCGATGGTAAAAAGGTCTATGTGGTTGGCCAGTACCGTCCTGCTGGCAACATGAACACCAAGGAGCACTTTGAGAAAAATGTCCTTCCACCAGGTAGCCGATAACTAACCACAGTTTTGTCCTTTTTACTTTGACTGGTGGTGGGCCGGCGTCTATAATCAACAAGCAAGAAAACAAACACTTGCATGTCTCACCGTCGTTTACTGTCACTTTCCAGTGTAAAGGCATTTTGTGGATGGGAAATGATTTGGATGGAGCAGAGAACAACTCAAATGAGGAAGGTGGAGGCCAGCCGGCGAAAGACCTGCAGTGGATGACCGAGACCCTTCCTTCAGCTCCCCAAACAAACTAGGATTGCTCACATCTGCTCTGTTTCAAAGCACCAACGTGAATAAACCTGAATTAAGCAGTTAAAAATGTCAAAAACACTTTGTTGTATTTATTTCTTAAGAGTAAGGGACCTGGTTCACCAAGCTCTGACAGGTTGTTAGCAGGCTTAACGGGGTAGTAGTTCAAAGTCAGAATCAATCTTTTTAACCGGCTTAAGCTACCAACTCGCCTAACGTCGGTGTCTTTGGACTGTGGGAGGGAGGAAGACAGTGTACAGGGAAAGAACCCACGCAGTTGAAGAGAACATGCAAACGACATGGAAAAGCCCACAGTGCGATTGAATCCAGAAAATTCTTCTTGAGGTGCCAGTCCATCAGCCCACGGCCAGTATTTCACCACATACAATTCAGTTTGACCAAATTCTTTATTTCAGTCCCAGGGAGATCCCAATTACAATCAAATGTGGGCAAAGAAAAACAGAGACAATAAAAAAAAAAAAAAAAACACCACAATGATTAAAACAAAAAAACAACAAAAATGTCCATAGACAAAGAGAATTCAGGAAAAGTTGTCTGTCTGTCTTCTCCACTAAATATTAAAAAGAAATCAAGTACAGCGATCTCTTTTTGCATTTGTGCAAAGCGATTACCGTAATTCTTGGTGTACACAGAGCTCGAAGAAAACGAGTGTATTTGGTCGAACTGCTTGTTGGCTTGACCGCAGTCAGTGGATAGTTTGAGGGACGGGAAAAGGAATTTTTTCAAGTGACTCAGAACCGGAAACTGAAAGTTTCATGAAAGTTACATTAGAAACGGTGCCGTTTATTAATTGTCTGACACCCGTGAAACTGGCTGTTTTTGACCTTGCTGACTCTCTGAGCTGTGGAAATGTATTTTCACCCGGATGTCTGGTGATGAATTAAGAATCATCTCTGCTTTGATATCATACATCGATTTGAACTTCTCCTGTACCTTATACGTTTTTGGCGATTCCAGTAACCGTGAAAATCCTCAGCTTATTTGAAAGAAATAAAGAAAGAAAAGTTTGCGTTGGCCGGGAATCGAACCCGGGTCAACTGCTTGGAAGGCAGCTATGCTAACCACTATACCACCAACGCTTACGTTAGCTAGCAGCACAGAAACAGGACTCCTGCCCGAGAAATGATGCTACACACTTAAGTGCTGGAGGTGACAAACAAAACTACTCTGTATTGATAAAAGATGTTATAATGTCGGTGTTGTGAAGAAACTTTCACAGTAGCACTGCCTGCTGTCACATACTTCAGTGGTAAAAATAATAATAAAATAATAAAAAAAAGAAGCCAGTTTTAATCGCCGTTTGTGAAGGATGTGCTACTAACATGATTTTCTTTTCTTGAAATGTTTTGAATAGTTAGGCTGCAAAGTAACACGAATGCAGTCGTAGTTCAGTGAAGCATGTGTGATGAAAACTGGCACGGCTCATTTTGACGAAGTGCATCTTCACTGTGATCACTCAGTTCAATTGGATTTAGAAATTTGTGATGACACTGACCGATCTTCTATGTATCCGTTCTTTAGAAACAGTTGTATGCAAAACAAAAGCATGGTTAGAAACAATAATAATTTAATACATTTATTGATTATTTATGCGATAGTGCCCTCTTGGGGCCGTACTTAGGAATGGCACCATAGTCATGTAAACGGATTTGAAAGTGCTGTGATTATAGCCTACTGAAACTGTTAAATTGCCTAATTTTATTATTTTATTATTTTTTATTTTACTTGAGCTTCTACACTGAAACATTTTTACAAACGGACAAGTCTTGCATCTAATTTTGTGCATCAGATTCAAAACACTAAGCCTAATAATCACATTATGGAATATCTTATTAGTCAGTGACGCCAGTGAAGCTTATTCCCTTAAGCTCTCTCCACAGCCTTTGTCATACTGAGACTTCTCCTGTATTGGGATAGAGTTAAGGGAGATTGACAGCATAAGAATTACTACAGATAGATTTTTAAATAAAAGGTGTGAAGACTTGAACAAAACCAGTTCCTGTTGAAATTGTAAAGGTAAGACTTTCCAGCTAATTCAAGTTCAGGTTAGACTTCATGAAATATTAGATTTTGTGAGGATTTAAGTTGCTATTTACTATTTGTTCACTTCTTTTTTATATATAACAATGATCATAACAATAGTTTGTTTTTGGTCTTATCTCACACTAAAAGAAATGTGTTCATAATTGTTTACAAAAATGCTGAAATGCTTTGTTGCATTACTAAAATAGTGTTTCCTTCTCTATAAATATATTTACATTACTTGTAACAATATTTATGCATACTTTTGAATAGTTGTGTTCAATGTTTTCTTTCTTAAATAGATTCAGTTTAATCACTTCAAGATTCAGCAATTCTGGAAAGTCAGCTGCACGACCAACGCAGTCTTGATTTGAATATTGTCTTCAGCAGCTCAGCTGTACTGGCATTATGGCTTTTATATCCATTGCTGATTTTGAGAGGCAAAATAAATTGTAGGACAACATGGACAGAACAGCTTTAAAAAAATCCACAGAATAATCAGACCCACCATCTGCACATCAACATAAGATGATCAAGTCCTCATAATCTTGTTTTAAGCTGGTACACATCATCAGTTTGGCTCCTGCTAAATGATCTTGACAACAATTTATTATCTGTACTGTGCATATTTTCAAATAGTTTATTTATATACATTTCTTTCATTCACCAAAGTTTATTTTTTTTAATCATTATTAGATTATTAGCACTGATACTGAATACCTCTCACATAGCTTCAGAGCTGGTTTCCACTTGAACCGAGCAAAATCTCAAGAGTAGCATAGATTTGTTGTGCAAATGAATTAACGTCATGTTTGTCATTTTCGTCAAAGGCCACTGCAAAGATGTCAGACTCAACCCTGGAAGAAGAGTTGCCTGCCAATCATACAGGTCAGAGCGATGAGTCAGATAAATGCAGCAGACTGGATCTGCTGTTTGAGTATTATAGTTAATTCTCAGTCAGAGAAGCTTGGTCGAGGTGAATCATAACAAGAGACATATAGATAGGTCTGAATGTAAAAATAATTAAGTTTGGTACATTGAATGTTGTATTTGAATTTAATGTACGCATCTTGGTCCAGGTTTTAATTTTCAAGGAAATAAAATGAAATCCTTTGAGGGTTTTTCTTTGGTTCTTTAGGTCCAAAGGGTGTTATCAATGACTGGAGAAGATTCAAATTGGACAGTGTGGATCAAACTGTTCCACAAAGGAAGAGGGAGCTGCTCAGGCAAATGTCAAGTCCACGAGACGATGACAAGGAAAGACTCAACAGAAAGGTATTCGGAAACGCTAAGAGAACCTCCAACAGACAATCGCTTTATGGACAATCTATACAAAGAGTAATGGGCATTACAAAAATAACTATCAAAGCATGCTTTGACCATTTAGAGATATTTTGTGTGCTTATACACTACCAGTCAAAACTTTGGCCACATACTTCTGATTTCATGGTTTCTCCTTCATTTTCATGACTCTTTGCATTGCAGATTGTCACTCAGGGCATCAAAACTATGAATGAACACATATGGAATATGGATTCAACAAAAAAGTGTGAAATAAAGTTTTACATTTTCCATGATCTATATATGTAAAATAACATATTTAGGTATTAAACTTTTTTTTTTTTAATCTTTTCCCACATTAATCCACATATCTTGCTCATATATTTGATGTATTCAGTGTGTATCTACAGTGTAGAAAGTAGTGCATGTGCCAAATAATGCATCCAAGTGTGAAATGGATCATGAACTGCAAATAATTAAAAAAAAATATATATACATGTACCACTTAATTCTAGATGAGCATTCAGGAATATGAGCTGCTCCAAGACGAGGATGAACGCAGCCTCAAACGCTACAGGAAACAGTGCATGCAGGAGATGCACGAGCGACTGAGCTTTGGCCCTACTTTCGAAGTGGTCCATGAGCTCGAGAGTGGAGAAGACTTCCTTGAAGTGATAGAGAAGGAACATCGCTTGACCCTTGTGGTGGTCCACATCTACCAGCATGGCGTTAAGGGTCAGTACTGGATTTCTCAATGTGTTAACAACTTTTTCATTCCTCAGGGGTGGATGATGCTACTGGCGGTTTCCTCGTGTAGACCTGAAATTCTGCGCTGTTCACTCGTTGTCAGGTTGTGAAGAGCTGAACTCCTGCATGGACTGTCTGGCCTCAGAGTACCCCAGTGTTAAATTCTGCCGGATAAATGCAGTGGATTCCGGTGCTGCTGAGCGTTTCTCCCCTGAGGTCAGTAAATTATTCAATGAACAAACAGAAATTGTTTACTATTATGAGACCAGGCTAATACAGTCCCAACAGTTTCCCCCCAGTGAACATTTGAGAAAAAAATGCAGTGTCTCCTTGTGAAAATTCAATAATTTGTATTCAAATTTTGTAAATCAAAAACCTGGCCTTTAAGGCGACAGCTAAAGGTTTAACGTCAGAGCTTTTGAGTAAATTTTGTTCATGTGTTTGTCTTCTTCAGGTTCTTCCAACTCTGCTGGTTTACAAAGCTGGTGAATTACTGGGCAACTTCTTGGCTGTCACACAGTACTTCAAAGAAGAGTTCTTTGCAACAGATGTGGAGGTGTTCCTCAACGAATACGGCCTGTTGCCTGAGAAGGAGTTTGCAGCCAGCGCTGACAAGGATGAGGGAGGGATGTGGAGTAGAAGGGAAAGGAGGAAGATGAAAAGAATGGCAGTTAGTTGAAACCAAGACAGATTAGTCGGTCCTGACGCACACCTGCAATAGCAAACACTCACCAGCAAACAAGCACAATATTTAGAACCAGTAAGGATACATGTGTTAATTTTGCCATTGCTGGAATGCTGCTTTGAAGTCACATCAATGACTTTCAATAAATAATTACTTACGTTTCTTTTCTGTTCACCTTGACTGTCACGACTGATATTATGCTCTCCTTAAGTGTTTTAAAACCTCTTTCTGTCCTTCCTACCTTGCTACCATTATTTAAGATTGCATTGTGTTTATTCCCAAAAAAAAAATCAAATATCATGGAATAGATCTTTACTTCCGTCATAATGGAAAATTGTCTGTAGTCAATGCATAAGACAGCACCAGCCTCATTCCCCTCAACCTTTCAGTATATACATTTTCAGTATATGTATTAAACTCAAATACACAGTGGGCCAAAATTTCAAACTTGGACATTGTAGTGAGCCAACATTAATATTTATTGAAAAAAAAATCTTCCTCCATAAATAACAATGAACCTTTTTATATGGACCCAAACAAGTTTTGCTTCAACCTGAATATGGAACAAGCAAAGCTTAACACTATAAAATAAATAACTCATTATTTCACACATTCAAAATCCAATTGCAAATTGAAAAAACTAATCAAAATAAATAAAATGTGAATAAAAATCGGATGCCCCGTTTTATTTGCAGCCTTCTGATTTAAATTTCGAAATGAACCCTTTTCCAATTAATTTCAAAATAAAGTAATAACAATAAACCAATTAAGTAAAATAATATCCTTCAAAGAAGGTCCTATCCGATTGAGCACAGCATTCTGGGATTTGTAGTATTAGCGGCACATGCGCTGTATAAAACCGACGGGCCAGCAGGTCTAGTAGTGATTTTGTATTGCCATACGGCCCGCGAGCCAGAGTTTGACACCAATGCTGTGGGTAGCGCATCTTACAGTCCTTGCAGTACGAGCTTCCAACACGAGGGGGCAGCAATTCCGACTAGTCTTCCCGTCGGAAAAGGAAGAGGGAGAAGGAAGAGAGCAGCAGCTCCATGTTTGTGTTCAGTCATTTGGCGTGGCAGAGATGCTAGTGTACATAGCACACTTCCAACACTAGTCGTAAAATAGGGGGAGGAAATAGTTTAATGTGTCAAAGTCAGCTATTAATTATAAAGCATAGCATCTGAATAGGAAAAACATGGAGGACGACGCTCGCTTCCTGAAACGGTGAGTTGTTGGAAACCAAGGATACCGGTGGTAGTAGCTCCATTTCCGGTTAGCTTGGAAGCTACTGGAAGCTTTCCGCCCCTAGCTGCAAAACTGTCACCACCTTAGCTCTCAAATGCAGTGGCTGCACAGTAACATAAGCGTGCTTAACATATCCATGGCTTGTATTCAACGTCAAGGACGTGTGTTAAAATGAGACGCGTTCAAAGAGCCTCCGTTAAAACGTTCCTTTATATCAGTCAGGGGTGCCTTCAAAAACAAAAAACTGCCTATTCAGACATGTCATAGATACATTTATGGATGAATACAAATACATGTATTGAACACATGAATGAACGTGCCGGCTGCGCTCTCCCTCTCAACTGCGGATAATTATTTGTATCCGCACAAGTGTGTATTTCCCTCTCGCAATTGCGGATTTTTGTTTGTTTGTTTGTTGTGTGTGTGTGTGTGTGTCATCATCGCCTTTTGACATATGATTACTCGCTGCCTATGTGAAATAAACAGGGCGTTTGCATTTATAAGTCAGATGCAGTGTCAGTTTTAATTATTCTGTAATTATATTGTAGTATAATTTAATTACCGTCAGGTACCATGAGATTTTTTTTTTTTTTTTGCACTTTTGAATGGTGCCTCGACTGATAAAAAGGTTGAGAAACGCTGCTTTATGTAAAGGCGAGTGATTGACGAGGTTGTCAAAATTGCAACTCTCTATGATGAAGTCACTGGGAAAGAGTGCTGCATACAGGTGCCACTGACACGTCGATGTGTAAAGACAAATGTGATGGCTAAATCAAAACCGCAGTAACAACTGTTTGTTTGCACTGTTGTGCTCGTTGTGACCCCAGCAAGGTGACTGCGGGCAGCCTGGATGTCCACCCTACAGAGAAGGCCCTGGTGGTCTCCTATGAGGTGGAGGCCTCAGTGCTGGGGGAGAGTGGAGGCCACATGCTGGGCAAACGCAAGGAGGGACAAAAGATGTAAGTGTTTTGCATTTTTTTTCCTTCATTTTGCAACGAGGAGCTCCTTCCTAATGTCGTGTGTTGAACATCAAACACGGTGGTTACACTTAGCTGACAATAGTTGCGTTTCCGTGACAGTTTTTCGCATCGTAAAAGCCATATTTCTAAAATTTTGACAAAGTACAATTGCGATTGGCAGGTGTTTCCATTGAATAGTGTGAAGTGCACAAGCCATAATTCACGTCAAATCTCGTCCCCGTTTTGTTTTTCTCTTTGATTACTAGCAAAAAAAATATTCCGTCTCCTCCTCCGTCCAATCATAACTCGCCATTTTCACTGGTCAGTGAACTGGTCACGTGACCCCGTACGTCACGTCCACTGATGTGTCAATGTGAAAAAAGTGTTTCCGTGACACTGTTGCCACTTCTCTGCTCACTTTTGACCGCTAGCGTTGACATTAGTGAGTGTACTGTCCCTCTGCTGTAGTCGACGTCCTACACACCTGCAGAGGCAAAAAGTTGCATAAACGAACCTGTGGCTCATTTGGGTTGTATGAGCACATTTCAAAGGAAGTTACACCACATTCACGTCGACTTAAAATGCAAGGTGTGCTCGCGAAAGGACAACACGTACATGCTAAGACAATGCGTACGGGTAGTTTAGCCTTCACTGCATCCAGTCTAAGGGAGGTGTAAATAAATCCCATCCACATCTGTAGAAGGAGCGTCAGTGAGACAGCGCACGCCTCTAAAGTCACTTTTGCAGCTCTTATATACCAAAGAAAAAGCTCTTTCTGTGCGACATGGTGGTGCAGTGTTTGATTGATTGATTGATTGAAACGTTTATTTTGATTACAGGGTAATTAAAAATATACTGTATATATTTTGGAAAAGGAGTGAAAAGAAGCAAACAAGTCTTTTTTTTCTCTGTGTTCTCCTCTCTTCTTTCCCTCCAGTATCCGTGTGAAAAGCCTCTCTCCAGGAACAGATGTGGGAGCTTTGGCCAGGAAGGTGGTGGAGGAGTGTAAACTCATCCCATCCTCTCGCTTGGCCCAGGTGGAGCAGCTCTTGTACTACCTGCAAAACCGAAAGTCATCGCCGGTGGAGGGCAAAGGTCAGTTTGTCCCAAGATGATCCGAGGTTGTTGCTGGATAAACATTGTCTTTTTCGCGTAGTGCGTCGTGTTCTGCTTGCCTCTTGCTGTTGCTGTCTTTAGCTTCCTCATTTCACACTGTGCTCCTTCATCGATCCCCACACTGTTGTACAGTTTTCGGATCAGCATTAAAGTGTAATGAGTGCAGGGGAAATCAGAGGATGGATTGTAACATCAACTTGTTTTTTCCCTCTAGTGGAGAAAGAGAAGAAAAGTGTGAGGCCCAGAGAGCTGACACCGTTCGATGGGATGGAGGTAACGCTCTCAGTCTAACTATCACTGCTGCATGGACTTTGACCTCAGTCCTCTGGCAGCATTCATTTAAATTTTCAATGAAATAGTGGATGGAATTTGTGGTTTATACTGATTATTCATATTCTGGGGTATTATGGTAATTCTAAGAAGCCAGAAAGAATCTGTTTTTATTTCTTATGTCAATGGTATCTAATGTTCAGTTTGAACCACTGTGTCAACCTCCTTGGCTGCCAGGAAGTGCAGTTCCTTCTTTGGTCAGCGAGAGTGAGGCAGCCTGTTTGTGTTTCTTGCTGCAGGTCAATGAGGAAGCCAGCATCATGAGGATGGATGAGTATGTGGAGCTGCTTTATGAAGGCATCCCCGAGAAGATCAGAGGCTCCGCCCTCATTCTGCAGCTGGCCCGGGACTCTGATAACTTGGAGGAGCTCCTATACAACGGTACACTGAGACTCAGCTGGTGACACTCTCTGAAAGTTGACTTGTTTTTGTCCGGCCACATCCTGTAGCATTGTCCCTGTGTGTCCCTGTGTGTTAGTGGTTTCCCTCCCTCAAACACACACACACAATGTAGGCAAACACCAGGCAACATCATCGGTGTTTCCATGACAGTTTTTCACAAAATAAAAGCCATATTTTTAAAATTACAATTTGCAGGTGTTTGCCATAATTCACGTCAGATCTCGTCCCGCGTTCTGTTTTTCTCTTTGATTCCTTGTAAAAAAAAACAAAAAAAAAAACAAAACATAACACAAAATTACAAGTGTGTGTGTGTGTGTGTGTGTGTGTGCAGAGGCGGCTCTGGGTGCTCTGGCCAGAGTGCTGAGGGAGGACTGGAAACAGAGCGTTGAGCTGGCCACCATCATCGTCTACATCTTCTTCTGCTTCTCCTCGTAATGCATCCACACACACACACACATACACACACAACACACACACACACACTTGCCTTCAGCAGCTTCCACACGGTGGTTTTGTCTTCCTGTCTTTCACAGTTTCTCCAAGTTTCACGGCGTGGTGAGTCACTATAAAATCGGCGCACTGTGCATGAGCATCGTGGAGCACGAGCTGAAGAGACACGACGTGTGGCGCGAGGAGCTGCGCAAGAAGAACAAAGCTAATATCCTTTCTTTTTTTCTTCTTCTCTCTTTAAATCCAACGACCTCGTCAGATGTTGGCTTGCATTTCTGCCCTTCACCTGGAGAGTCTGACTGATTCCACTCAAGCTAAATGTGTGTGTTTGTATCAGCCGGCCCAGGCCGATTTAGACCCTTAACACGGTTGTGCACGCGAGGCAGCGCCGGAGAACGGCTCACTGAGGAGAGACCAGGACAAGACTCTGAGAAAATACCAGAGTCTTGTGACCAAGCAGGAGCAGCTGCTCAGAGGTAGGACGGCCTGCTCTGCTTTTAGGTCACATACTGAAGTCATTCTTTATATAAAGCTACTCTGACTAGCAAAGACAATATTGTATTGTGCGACTAACTAAAAACGCAGATATAATCAAACCACAAATTTTATTAAAAAAAAACAAAACAAAACTGAGCACCATCAGGTCAAATTTAACAAACTTAAAACCAGACAAATTCAATATAAAGTTTATGACTGTCCAATAAAAATCAAGAAAATTTGAACCCGCTCACAGCCGAGTCGAGACGTTTCCACTGTCTTGGCCTGGCCATGTGGGCGGGGGGGTCAAATAACGTGGAACAGGATTTTTTTTTTTATTTTTTTTTACTTAAAAATAGTGAAATATTTATTTTTAATTGGCTGAAAATACATTTTGTAAGGACATACTATTACACTCGTTAATATTGTGGCCTCAGCAATATAGTATTGATGCGTGACCCCCGGGGTCGTCACCACCAGTCTCTATCTGCACCACATGTGCATTTTGATAGTTTTGTGACTGGCTGAAACCGAAACCGAAATACCGTCGGTTGCCGTTGTGTACTGAACCGAACAGGGCGTACACGGACGTTTCGGGAAAATACCAAATATTGTCGCATCCCGAGAAGTAACGCTGGTCTGCCAATGTGGCGCCATGGAAACCCAATGTAAGAATGATTTATTCAGCCAATGACTCAGTGCTTGACTTATTATCACTGCAGAAAAGTTACCCGTCTGTGTTGTCACGATTAGGGACGAACGGATACCGATACCAGCACGAGTGTAAAATACGCGCTGATACCACAGCACTCAACCGCAGCCTTTTCACCCTCTCTTTTCTTTTCCTCCCAGTGTCTCTCTACCTGCTGCTGAACCTGGCCACAGACATGAGAACCGAGCTGAAAATGAGGAACAAGAACATCGTCGGCCTGCTCGTCAAAGTTCTGGAACGGGACGACGAGGAGCTGCTGGTGCTGGTGGTGACCTTCCTCAAGAAGCTGTCCATCTTCCTGGAGAACAAGAACGACATGGTGAGTGCAGGCTGATGCTGGATGCAGTGACGTTTAGTAGTCTGGCGTCAACCGTCAGGCCCGGGGAAGTTAGCTGTGCAATTTGTGGCCATCTTTTCAATGAACGAACGAATGAATTTTATTTCAAACATGTGCAAAACACCGTGATCGGAATCACGTAACGTCTTAGCCGTAGTTATCGAGACCATTTCACAGGAGTAATTGCAAAACACAGACCCACCGGCAATTAATGTGAAATTAGATTTTTGTACTTTTTTATATATATTATATTGTCGACCACAGATATACTACACAGATATCCATGATATATACAAATACATACTGCATAACTAACGCCGTAAGTATATACAATATACCAACATTAATTGCAATTAGCTATTATATATTTTTTAAACAGATTAATATTTTTGTACTTTGTTTTATTTCTGTCAGCCGACAGAAATAAAACAGTGTGGGATTGGCCGGGAGAAACATCCGCTTTCATTCCTTCATCTCGTTCTCTCTCCCTGATGCTCCTCCTGCTGCGCTGCAGGCTGAGGTCAGCGCCGTGGAACGTCTGGCCCGCCTGGTTCAGTGTGACAACGACGACCTGCTGAACATGACGCTGCGTCTGCTCTTCAACCTCTCCTTTGACTCCGGCTTGAGAGCCAAAATGGTGGAAGTTGGACTGTTGCCTAAACTGACTGCCTTGTTAGGTAGCGGCGCACACCGACACGGGGGCCAAGCACCACGTGTATTTCTCCCACACCGATGCTCTGGAAGCGCGCACTGAATGTCTCGCTAAGTGGAGTCGTGGTTGTAAATGCAGGAGATTGACTTGATGTTTATACCAGCAGTCAATAGTTTGGGCACCCTGTGAATTGAACGTCTTTTCTTTCATTCTCATGACTGATGACACCGCAGTTTCTCACTGAAGGCATCAAAACTACGTATGAAGGCACATGGAATTGTGGAGGAAACGATGAAAGTGGAAAATAACCCAATCACATTTTATTTTGAAATTCTTCAAAATAGCCAACTTTCATAAAAAAAAACATATTCAAAGTTATTGAAGGTGTTTTTCTTTGCTGCATAATTACATATATTTTGCTCATATATTTGATGTCTTCAGTGTCTATCTGCAGTGTAGAAAATTGTAAATATGAATATAAAAAAAATTGCATGAGAATGTGTGTCCAAACTTCTGTCTGCTGGTGTATATATTGGTTATATATTATTTTGACAGCATTTTATACCACCTTTCCCTGTGATTAAATTCATACAATAGGTTTAACATTTGCTGCTAATATTCACTGTCGGTAGTTCATCTAATTGTATTCATTTCACACCAATTCAAACAACATCATGTATTATTTTTCCTACTGTCTTATTTCTCAGTAATTGCTTGTTTTGCTCAACCAAAAATATTCAATCGAATCGAAATTGCTGTTGTTTGTTTCTCCCCCCGCTAAGGTGTGGAGAGCAATCGCCAAATCGTCGTCCCTATTCTGTATCACGTCAGCATTGACGACCGCTTCAAGGGCATGTTTGTGTACACTGACTGCATACCTCAGGTAGGAGATTGAGGGAAAGCAACCCACTCCATTCGCCTCAATGGGCGAGCCAGTAAGTGACATTGAATTTGTGTTGGTTTGGCAGCTCATGCAAATGCTCTACGAGCAAAGTGAGGAGAAGCTTCACGATGAGATCGTCTCCATCTGCATCAACCTGGCTGCAAACAAGAGGAACGCACAACTCATGTGTGAAGGTACATCTGGGCCGAGTGAACGTTTTCCAGTTTCCTCCAAGTATCTCTCTCCCAGGATGTTGAGAACATATCTGTATTTTTTTTTTTTTTCCTGTTGAAGGAAATGGATTAAAGATGCTGATGAAGAGAGCCCTGAAGATGAAAGACTGCCTGCTGATGAAGGTCATCAGGAACATCTCGCAACACGATGGACCCACCAAGCTGCTTTTCATCGTGAGTTACAAACACACAGCGTCTATCACACCGTCACGTTCTCTTCTCACGCTACCAGTCGACAGTTTGGCCACCTGCTTCTGATTTCATGGCTTTTCCTTCATTTTCATGACTGTTGACGCTGTAGATTGTCGCTCAAGGCATCACAACTATGAATGAACACGTATGGAATATGTGTTGAACAAAAAAGTGTGAAATAACTCAGGCAAGTTTTATAATTTAGATGATCAAGAATAGCCACCCTCAAAATAATATAAAGTATATTTAACATAACATACTGAGGTATTGAACATTGTTTTCTTTTGCCACATTAATCCGCATCTCTTGGTCATATAGTCGATGTCTTCGGTGTGTATCTACAGCGTAGAAAGTAGTCAAGATGAAGAAGAAGCAGTTGTGGCCAAACTGTTGACTGCTGGTGTAGGTCGGTCTCATTTTGTTGAATCGTGCGTCTCTGTTAGGACTATGTTGGTGACTTGGCTGCGGAGATTCGTGCAGAGAGCGAGGAGGTGTGGGTTCTGGAATGCCTGGGAACTCTGTCCAACCTCACCATCCCAGACCTGGACTGGGAGTCGGTGCTGAAGGAGTACAACCTGGTCCCCTACCTCAAGGACCGGCTCAAGCCAGGTGCGGTACAAACCTTCTAGGCTCAGTCCTGGTAGCAGATGTGTTGTGAACGCAGCCCCAGAGAGAAAGCAGCTTGCGGTGGCCTCGTTCTTTGGTCGTCATTTGAATCGGTTCAACCAAATACACGCTGTTGTTCGAAACTAGCCAGTAACTGGGATTTTTCCACTGCACAACATGAATTAGCAACACAAGTTTGAATCCTTGAGGTTTGTGTGTGTGTGCTGCAGGCATAGCAGAGGACGACCTCATCCTGGAGGTGGTGATCATGATCGGAACTGTCTCCATGGATTACGCCTGCGCGGCCATGCTGGCCAAATCAGGCATCATTGCCGCACTTATTGAGCTGCTGAATGGTAAGACACTCGCACAGAGACACTTGTGCTCACGTGAGCGTCTCTAGCTTTACAGTTGAGCTTACAGTTAGTAGTTTTGCAGTCTAGATTTAGAGCTGACCTGTCACCCTAACCGGCCCTGCCTGTCGTCTGCAGCTCAACAGGAGGACGACGAGTTTGTGTGTCAGATTGTCTACGTCTTCTACCAGATGGTGTTTCATCAAGCTACCAGAGACGCCATCATCAAAGACACTCGTATCCTTCCCCGGCGTGGCCTGGACGCCACCACTTTTCCATCACCCTAGAATTCCACAAAACCTAAATATGGCAATAAAAATCTGGTGATGGAAACAGCTCAACTTGGAAAAACCTCTCAAATATGGCTGAGAGGTTTTGATGATTTACACGTCGGCGGGCGTGACGTACGGGGTCACGTGACCAGTTCACTGACCAGTGAAAATGGCGCGTTGTGATTTTCTTTTCCTCATCGTGACCCAAATTTATTCCACAAAAATAAAAACTCCAGCCCACTTCGTGTCATACCTAGTAAAGAAATGATTGAAATTATTGAGTTGAAATGTGTGTTCCGCAAAATAAAATGCACAACATTTTCTCTATGAATATATCGAGAAAGTGACCCAATCACAACAGCTCCGTGGCCCACTTTTGGGTCACGACCCACCAGTTGAGAAACGCTGCTACACACCTGCTTGAGAGGAGAGAAGGTTCTCACAAAGTGTTGCAGCCTTTGTCCGCAGCCACCGACAGCTTTCCTCAACTGCCTCTCCAGAGGCGCCGGCCTACTTGATAGACCTCATGCACGACAAAAACACTGAGATCAGGAAAGTGTGCGACAACACCCTCGACATCATCGCTGTGAGTAAAACACACAAAATGTTGTTGTTTTAAAACATTGATGCAAGCTGGAGTCGAAAGACAAATTAGGATCGACCTGATGTAAACTAGGCGGGGCCAATTGCAAAGTCCACTGGGACTTCATTGCCAAGGATTTGCATTCAAACGCAGTCGTCAAAAACGCTGGATTCCGCAGTATGTTCCAGTTGACAGTTCAATTTTTTTATTGTCAATAAAAGATAATAGAAAGTAAATTGGTCTGTTCAATATGGATAATTGGAAAGCACTTGGTTTATTAGTCACACAGTGAGGGGGAATATATGTAAATATAGGAATCGTGATGAATCGCGATTCTCGATTAATCGCGATTAATTGAGAACCGTGATAAATCGCGATTCTCGATTAATTGCGATTAATTGAGAACCCGTGATAAAGTGTGATTCTCGATTAATCGCGATTAATTGAGAATCATGATAAATCGCGATTCTCGATTAATCGCGATTAATTGGATCGTAGCCCTCTGAATCAGAATCGTACCCAGCGATTCCCACCCCGAGTGTGAATCAGCCTCCAGCCAAGACTTGATGGTCGCTCTTTCCATTTCCCCCTTGGTCGTCCAGGAGTACGACGAGGAGTGGGGGAGGAAGATTCAGTCGGAGAAGTTTCGCTTCCACAACAACCAGTGGCTGGAGATGGTGGAGAGCCGGCAGGTGGACGAGCCGGAGTCCTACCTCTACGACAATGACAACGACAGGGCTGATTTGTTCTACAGCGCAGGTTTGCCTACACGGGACCAGCGTCTGCAGGCCAAGTGCGCTGTCGACTGTTTGCTCATTCAGTGTGTGTGTGTGTGTGTGTCCAGATGGGATAACACCAGGGGACGGCTCAGTCAGCCCGGACTTCTTCTCTGACCTGCAGCCCCAGAATGGAGACCTGCAGCTCGCTGGGTGAGTTTACGTGCTGTATGTGCATATACAAGCATGCATGTTCATGCTTTTTATCCTTTTTACAGTTTTATTAAATACTTCATACTGATTCCCTTGACTGCACCTTTGTGGCCTTGCCTTCTGAGTTTCGTTGTACAGGGAAGTGTTAAATGACCATAAAGGTCTTGAATCTTTTTGAGCATTAGCTGGTCGACCTGTAGAATCCTAGCAGCTTTAACTGAGCTGGACTCGTCATTTGAAATAAAGACCAAAAAAATTACAATCAGTTGTAGGAGTGGATGTTTTAGCAGGTTTTTGCCATTGAACTGTCACTACTTTTATCTCTTTTCTCCATTAGAAAAGCATCTATTTGGAAGTTTTTGTCACGTGTTATTTCAATTATGCCATTTGCCTAATCTGCCCACGAGGCCTTGATATACACATTTCTATTCTGTTTTGATTCTAATGCCTAATGCCATCCTAATGGCCTATATATATATATTGATTCAGTGTTAACTGGGCTGGGTTCGTCTTCCAGGGACGGCGGCGACGTCTTCGACCAGACGGGCTCCTCGTCGGGACGACCGGCGACTGCGTACGGCTTCAGACCCGACGAGCAGCCTCTCTACCAGTACTCTGAGGCCTCCATGACTGGTTTATTTTCTTCAGGGATTAATTCTCCGTCCAGGTCGCTGGATTACTGAAACGTAGCTCGCCAGAGCCCCTCACTGCTGAATTCATTGCAGCAGCAAGACGGCACACACGGAGCCCTTCTGAGGTTCAGGTAGGAGGAAAAAACGATGCCAGCGCCCATAAATTGGAAGCCATGTGCTCAGTTTACAAATCAGAGGGCAAAGTTGATTGTTGTTCCTCCAGTGAACCTGAGGGGGGCTCCAGTGAGCACGGTGCTGCTGCTGCTGCTGCTGCAGAACTAAAAGATCTCCATGATGTCGCTGGGGCTGGGCAATATGACCGACTCACTTGACTCACTCGACTCGTTTGACTCATTTGACTCGTTTGACTCATTTGACTCACTTGCAACTCCATGCGCAAGAGAAATGTGGACACTCTGTTACTGGAAGTGCTTGAAAGCAAAGGTGACTCATTAATTACGCCGAGAAAAATCTGTCGTGTTGCATAAAGAGTCGTCTACGTTTCCATCAAGATTGGGCAAGGACAAAAATGATCACGACCACCTTTCTTCCAGATTGAGACAGTAGGTGGCAGCAGTTTATACTGTCAGCTGTATGGGGGTCAGATCTGCTTGTGTGTCAGTGCTACTAATATTTGGACACGAGCAGCACCAACGAAGAATTGAAAAGTTGAAATTGCTGTAAAATAACACAACATAATAATAACTTTGTTTAGTTTGTTGTCTTTTTGTCCCGCCGCGCTGTTGCTTCCTGTCAACATGTGCCAAGTCTCCATAGTTGCACATTGACACCATGCAAAGCATCCGCATCTTCGCCACTCGCGTGTCTAGTTGGATGTTTCTACCTGAGACACATCGCCCAGCCCCGCCCCTGCATTCCACTAGCACTCCACACTAACCCTTCCCATTCATTCAGACCGGGTGATGTCTGCTCAGAGAAGCAACAAGCCCTGCCCGCTCGCTTCCTGCATGTCTTTCAGCAGCGATTGGCAACGCGTAGCCTCTTGTAAATTCGCCGCCGAAACTGAATCTAACGTGTTTTGCATTTAGCTGTTGACTCGCGATGCTATGAGTGCAAGTCACAGAGTTTATTAACACACACTGCGATGTACATAGCTGTCACTTGCGTCACTGTAGAACGTGGTAGCGGTTTGAGGGAAGCCGCAGCAACTCTCTGCCATGAAACACATCCACTGGTTTGTGTGGAGCCTCTTTGGAAGAACACAGTGGTTTAATTTATCGAGCAGTTCAGGTTTATTCATACAACCTGAACTGCTCATGTCCATTGGCTTCTTATTAATAGTTAATATTGTCAGCGTGTCAGGGTGTTTACTCCACCTGCATACGTACAGGTTTATCTACGGAAGAGGATTAGGACCACAAGAAGAGGGAAAAAAATTGAGAAATAATTTTAAAGTTTCCATTTCCAGAATAAAGTTGAATTTTCGTGGATAAAATTGAGATTTCGAGAATAAGGTCGATATTTCGAGATAAAAGTGGAAATTTTGAGGGTAAAGTCAAAATTTCGAGATTGTAGTTGAAATTTCGTGATTAAAGTCAAAATTCCAAGAATGAAGTCGAAATTTCCAGAAATTTTGATTAAAGAGTCAAAATTCCAAGAAACATAAAAAGTTGAAATGTGGAGAAAAAAGTTGAAATGTGGAGAATAAAGTTGAAGGCTCTGTGCACAAGCCTAGCGGAGTACTTCATTTTCGCCAGTTTACGTCGACTTTATTCACAAAATTTCAACTTAAAACTCAAAATGCAAAGTTAAAAAAAAATCTCCTTGTAATATTTCTTTTCTTCTTCTGGCGCTGATCCTCTTTCGTATTTATCCAGCTAGCGTCTTGTTTGCTCTACTTTAATCGACATGTCCTGCTGACATTCCATGTTTCTGCAGTCCATGAACTCAGCTCATCATCTATGGATTAGTGTGTATTTTCTGGCTGACTGTGAGCCGCTGCCATTCAACAGCGGCACCTCAATGTCTGATTGTATAAGTGTGAGACAGTGCAGTAGAAACTCTCATTAAAAAAACAAAACAAAAAAACCTGAGTTTGACCTGAAATGAGGCCGTTTTGCTACAAACTGTTTTGCTTTCAAGTATTTTGCACATTAAGTTACATTTAGGTTTTTGTTTACCCTGTTTATTGTATCCTAAGTTATTTTTTTATGACATTCTTTGTGAATACTTTTTATTATAGTAGTTTGTTGCTGCTTTGCAAAACACTGTAAGATGCATGCAGTGACTGTAGCTGTTCTCCGTCATTCAGTGTTATTGTCCCCAAGTTCATAATAAAAAGAAGTCGAAGACTCTGTGTCACATGGAATTTCCAAACTGAATCTGTTGATTATGATTTCATTGATGCTGTTATGAGGGTGGATGAAACCTATTACAGCTGGCAGGGTGACAAACTGGCACCATTTGCCAAAAGTTTGATTTCCTCTGTTGACCTTGATTTTCTTCTTTTAACAATAAAAAAATCATAAATCACGCCAATGTATTTAATAATATTATACCCTGGTCTTATATTCACAAAATACCACTTTTTGTCCAATCCATATCTTTATTTGGTTTTGTAACAGTTTTGTTGACAGTACAAAATGTATAAAAAACTAGATGTGTTTTTTATTTTATTTGTTTTTTTTTTTTGAATTGTAGTCCAAAGTTGCGATGCAGGACTCAGAGTGAGACGTTGGTGGGGGGGGCAGGATGTCCTTGGAGGAGGTCGGGGTCGGGGCCGATGTTCACCTCCACCTCGATGACCTCGCTCACCAACTCTCTGATGGCAGCGATGGAGTCTGGCCCAGGCTCCAGGGGGGCCATCATGGAGGACCTCCTCACGCTCTCCTCCTCCTCGCCCTCTGTCAACCTCCTGCTCCTCCTCCTCCTCCTCCTTCTCCTCTTCCTCCTTCTGCTCCTCCTTCTGCTGCTCCTCCTCTTTCTCCTTCTTTGCCTCCTCCTTCTCTTCCTCCTTCTGCTCCTCCTGCTTCTCCTCTTCCTTCTGCTCCTCCTTCTCCTCTTCCTCCTTCTGCTCCTCCTTCTCCTCTTCCTCCTTCTGCTTCTCCTCTTCCTCCTTCTGCTGCTCCTCCTCTTTCTCCTTCTTTGCCTCCTCCTTCTCCTCCTCTTCCTTCTCTTCCTCCTTCTGCTCCTCCTGCTTCTCCTCCTTCTCCTCTTTCTTCTTCTGCTCCTCCTCCTCTTCCTCCTTCTGCTCCTCCTCCTCACCCTTCTTCTGCTCCTCCTCTTCCTTCTTCTGCTTCTCCTCCTCTTCCTCCTGCTCCTCCTCTTCCTTCTTCTGCTCCTCCTCCTCCTTCTCCTCTTCCTCCTCCTCTTCCTCCTTCTGCTCCTCCTCCTCTTCCTTCTTCTGCTCCTCCTCCTCACCCTCCTTCTGCTCCTCCTCCTCTTCCTTCTTCTCCTCCTCCTCTTCCTTCTTCTGCTCCTCCTCTTCCTCCTGCTCCTCCTCCTCCTCCTTCTTCTCCTCCTCCTCACCCTCCTTCTGCTCCTCCTCCTCTTCCTTCTTCTGCTCCTCCTCCTCGCCTGCATGCCGTCTTGAGGCCGAGGTGGCACCACTTCCCTCCGGAGGTTCAGAGTCTTGGCTGATTTTATCCACTGGCTCGCTGGGGCTCTCCGGCGTCTCTTCACCTTCAGCCGACTCTCCCGTCTTTTCTTCACCTCCTCCTGTTTCTTTTGCCTCCTCTTCGCTCGTCCACTGCACCTCTGCCCGTCTCGTCTCCTCCTCCTCCTCCACCCTCTCCACCTCCCAGTTGTCCTTCATCTCTCCCGACAGGTAGACGGCTCTGTCGGTGGGGCTCCGCAGTTCCGCTGGGAACCCTGGAGGTGCAGCGATGGCTTGGCTGAGGAGCCCCAGCCTGATGTTCACCGGGCTGTCGGCCGAAAGATGCTGGTCAGAAGTTTGTTTTTCCGTCAGATGCTCTGAACCGAAGAGGTCAGGTGATGGAGGCTCCTGAGGCTCCTCGCCTTGAAAACACTCAGCTGTGATATGTGGAGGAGCTGGAGAAGGCCCGGGACCTTCTCGGTCAGCAGGTGGATCAATGTCTTCCTGCCTGGTGTCAGACTCAGCGGTAGTTGAGGGGACGTCTGTGTCGGGGTGGACTTCCTCTGTGGTTTCCTCTGAGGTGTTCTCCTCCTTACTGGCAGACCCATTGAGTTCCTGGGTCACGACAATCAAAGGGCTGAGAGATGCAGGATCCTGCTGAGGGTTTTCACTTGCGCTGGCCTCGTGTTTAGCATCGTGGACGTGTGGTTGCTCCACGGCTTCCTCGGACTCGGTTTGGTCCTCCACTGCTGGACAAGAGTCTCTGGAGCGAGTGTCTGGGCTGTCGGTGCAGACGGAGGAGGGGTTTGGCCCAGCAGGCTGTACTGACTGATGGCCAGGTCCGAGGTGTCCACTAAGACGTTGTTGATCTTCTTACACGCTGCATCCTGGAGCACTGCGGAGGAGAGCAAGATGACTGTTAGACGCTTGGTCGAATGTTGCTGGAGAACGTGCAGTCAGGTGAGCGGTGAAAAGCATCAAGGACAACATGGGTAAATCCATCAATCCATCCAGCCATCCAGCCATCAATCATCCATCCATCCATCCATCCATGCAACCATCCGTCCATCTATCTAGCCATCCATCCATCCATCCATCCATCCATCCATCCATGCAACCATCCGTCCATCTATCTAGCCATCCAGCCATCCAGCCATCCATCCATCATCCATTCAAGTATCCATCCGTCCATCCATCCGTCCATTAAACCATCCATCCATCCATCCATGCAACCATCCGTCCATCCATCCATCCATGCAACCATCCATCCATCCATCCATCCATGCAACCATCCATCCATGCAACCATCCGTCCATCTATCTAGCCATCCAGCCATCAATCATCCATCCATCCATCCATCCATCCATCCATCCGTCCATCCGTCCATTAAACCATCTATCCATCCATCCATCCATCCATTCATCCATTAATCTATCTAATTATGTGTGTAGGCCAAGTTTGCTTGGACCCTTGAATCATGTGGAAGAACTAAAACAAAAGACTAAACTTGGAAAAAGATGGAACCTCAGAGAGCCTCAGAAGAGGGACCTGGTGTCACATCTGTAGGTCACATGACATGAGCATTCCAAGTATGACACGAGCATTATGGGTAGTGATAATGACGAATACTGCTAATACTGTGTAAGCCCTGAGGGTGTGTGTGTGTGTGTGTGTGTGTGTGTGTGTGTGTGTGTGTGTGTGTGTGGTTCACCTGTCTCTATCACGTTACTCAGGATGTTTCTCAGCACTTCGTTGTGGACATTCCGAATCAGTATGAAGCTGCTGTAGTCTGAGAAGATGTACTGCTCCAACGTCCGTAGCTCCTGACGGAAACACCGCGTGGTTACTGACGCTTGGCAGAAGGAAACACACAACCGTTGTAAATCAATGAGAATATAATGATGACCTACAGTTTTCCACTTGCTGCCCATCTTCATGAACAGAGTGGGCAGAGTGATCTCCAGGAGAGCCTGCTGGTAGAGCCTCCGCTGGAGCACTCTGCTGTCGTAGTCCAGCTGCTGCTCACACACACACGCAGACACACACACAGGATCAGTGTGTGAAATACAGCCACAAAACCAATTTTTGTCACTAATGTATGTTGTAGTTCTGGAGATTAGTCTTTTTAAGGGTCTGTTCTCGGACTCGGTGGCATTTTTACTGGGTCTGGTCTGGTCTGGGACTGGAGGGACTGGGGAGTTTTGATCCAGACCAGTGGAGACTCAGCCAACACTGTAATAACACAATAATAACGGGAAAGAATCCAGCTGCTGCCGTTTTACGCTCTGCTGGTGACACCCAGAGTGACACCCTGCCTCCTTTTTTTTTTTTTTTAATTTTATGAAGCAAAATTGGTTGAAAATGGTTCAAAATATTTGGCAAAGCAGCAAAATGTTGAAGGAAATGATTGAAAGACACCTTGCTGAAAAGAGATGTTGCTGTTCCAGTTAGAAGCAAACTGGAATTTAAAAAAGCTGCTGGTCATTTCTTTCTGTTTTGTTGTTATTTTTCTTTGATATGAAGTCTTGGTCTGGTCTCCATCTCGATGCTCTCTGGTCTTGATGAGGTCTGGGTTGGTGCCGTCTGGACTACAACCCACTACTGAGTAACAACCAGGAGGGTGACTATTGAGGGGCACTTTGCACACTGCGTGGGATCCAGGTGGTCACGTCTTTACCTTCAGCACTCTCTCTTTAGCCTTGGCCATCTTGACAGGAGCGCACAGAGGCTGCAGTTTGGCCGAGGGTTGGAGGAAGAGTTCCAGGGTGTACACGGCGTTGTCCAGCAGCTGCAGCAAACACACAACGCCGTCACCGATTGGATCTGAGCGCCTTTCCACCTGCCACCGCTCTCTGGTTACCTTCTCCATGTCCAGCTGGGCAGAGTGAACCAGTCTCTGGATGCTCTTCAGCCCAAAGCGTTGTTTCAGGCCCTCCAGCTTCTCCGTGAGCTTCTCCACGTGCCTGTAGCACCGCTCCAGACTGGTGGAGCGCAGACCAGACAGCGCCTGGAGAGCACACACAACCACAATCACAAGCCTTTCACCCAGCAAACGGACAGAGTCATCAGCTCAAACGTGTCATCATGGGAGAAAAATCAAGTTCTGGCTGAAGAATAATGACACTGTTTGTGCTGCGTTTGTGTCAACAACGTCTGGAACCGAGCGCCAAGTCCCCGGGGACCAGTTCCAGGATTGTCCTCACGGTGCAGTCGACGCCGATTGGCCCTTCACCTTCTTTGTTTCCTCGGTTCCTCCGCTCTTGTGCGCGAAGACTGCGTCCATCTGTGTGCGCAGGGTCTGCTGCATCTCGCTGAAGCCCGCGCTGATCTTCTCTGCGAGCGCTTCGAGGACGGACGAGATGTACGGCGCCACACACTCGGCGCACACACCCTCCGCTTCTTCGCAGACACACGCTGGAACACACAGCGCAGAACCAGTGATGCCACACTGTATTTTTTTCTTCCTCTCCAGCAGTGGTTCACAGTCAGTTTTGATGCTGCCGTCGATGTTTTAATGTCTCACCTCTGACCTTCCCCTCCAGGAACCGGAGAGAGGACACGATCTGGTCCAGATCTGACCTGATGAGGGTTTGACTGCTTGAAGCCTTCTGACAACACTCGTCCCTCAGAGCCTGCAGACTGGAGCTCACTTGCTCCAGCACCAAGGTGTAGGTCGCCTGCATCGTCTGGACAGTACGTACATACAGTCTTATTTGCCACAGAGCCGTGGAAGCTTCAACAAGGTTGAAAGGCCGGGTGAGTAATACAAGAAGAAGAGTTTTCTGAAAAATGAGTGATTGCCAAATGGAACCAGCGGGCAGTTTAAGCTGCTCGGCTCCTCATAAGAAATATGATAGATGATAAATTGATGCAAATAAAGAATCGTGCAATCGCGATTCTGAAGCATTTTTTAATATTTAGTTTTCTAGTTGAGCTTCCCCTCCAATCAGAAGATAGAAAAAGAAACATATTTTATATATGTTGGGTAAATGCAGTGAAAATATTAAGCTGCTAAGTTTGCATATCTTAATCTAACCAATGAACCAATAATGTTAAACATACATAGTTAAAGGCTTTTGCATGCATCTTGTCATTGCTAGTAACACACATTAGATGACTGAGATGAACTCACTGCAGTCCACTGCCTGATCCGCTCCATCTTCTTGCCTTTGACTTTTGAATGGAGCTCACGCTGCAAACATGGCAACACTTCCTCCATCAGCTGGCAGCTCAGCACCTGCACACACACACACACACACACACACACACACACTCGCTCATTTCAATGACAACACCAGCTTCATTTCCCAGGATTCATAGCATCCCTTCCATTCCATTTTCCCAGTGTTTTCAGAGTCATTTCAATGAAGAGCTGAACACGGTTTGGCTTCAAAGACACTGATTTCTTTTTTTTTCTTCATTTTCAATTGACAGTAAAACACATGTTTTCTACATATCCCATAATAGACTGTTTCTTCCTGTGAGGTGGCTCACCAAAACACTCCATCCACCTGCTGCTGCTCCGCTACCCCCCTCTAAATTTCAGATTTTTTTTTCAGATCAAAGAAATATTAAGGGAGGGTGTGTGTGTGTGTGTGTGTGTGTGTGTGTGTGCGCGTGCTGACCTTTTCCTCGGTGCCCAGTAGCATTTCCCAGGATTCATAGCACCCCTTTTCCTGCCGGTAGAGCTGCAGCGCTCGGATGAACGCTTGGCTCTCATAGGTCGGATCGCACCAGGGCTCTGATGAAGAAGTAGAACCCACTGCAGTTAGCACTCATGGCATTGGTCCGACCTCCCCCAACCCTAACCCCAACCCTAACCCCAACCCTAACCCCAGCCCTAGTAGCGCAGCTTGTCGGACTAATGAGAGGTTGGACTGATGTGCAGTTCCCACTTTTCTCTCCATTTGTAAGAAAAAGCAGAATTTTCTGAGCAGATTCAGGCGAAGCGACCTGACCGCTGCCATCGTGGCCTTTAAAATTCACAGCAATGCCAGAGTCAGACTGATGCTGAGGTGAGTGAATGCAACGTTCGCGGTCTATGACCACCGACGCTACCTGCTGTGGTCACTTCCTCGAGTCGCCATCTGTTGCGTTCCTGTGTTTTCTGGCGCTCGATTCCCCGCTTTTTATTTTTATGCATATGCATTCTTTGTTCCTCAAAGGACGCCGAGGCTTTTTCCTTTCTTGCTAAATTTAGGAAGGGATTTGAGGAACTGAAAACGGCACAAGTTCCCCACACAACCATCACCAAAAAAAAGCATAAATCAATGATTTCAGTCACACTTCCGAGTTCCATTTTTGTCAACACAGCGGAAATCCAGACGGAAGCACAACTAGGTGTTGACGTGCAAGCGTCTCATTCTAGTTTACGCTCGGTTAATATTCAACTCTAATCAGCCTTAAAAGACGGGATATACGTTTGATAAAGCTGCTAGATTAGTTTCCAAAGGCCAGTGTTGAAGAATCATCATTTCTAGAAAATCTGATTGAAGTGATTGATCGATTGATTGAGTATCTTCTTTGCTTGAAATCATTTCTGAATGATAGAAAATGTCCCTCATGGAGTTTAATGTGCCATCGTATTGGCATTTTAAAGTGAACTAAATATGCTTTTTTTTAAAAAAAAGAAAAAAAAGAAAAGAAAAGACAGACAGAAAATCCAATAACATTTCAGTATAGAAAAAGAATATGAAAGCAGCATTAATGAAGGATTTTATGCAGCCGTCCCCCTCACCCCTCTTTTTATTTTTGTATGAACTCCTCTCAGTGTGTGCCAGAGTCTCCATCTCAGTGTGTGTTTCTCACTCAGCACAAACACACAAACTGCTCGAGGGTTTGCACTATGACACAGCTTCAGACAGTTTCATGTCTTTTTGTGTTCGAGTTTAATTAAGAACAGATGACATAGAGCGTAATGTATATGTATATATATATATATGTACACACACACATAAATATATATAAAATGTGTTGTTTTTTTTAAAGAGCCGACCTCTTGAAATAAATTCATACTAGATGCACAACGACTGACTTGACTTATATGTCTGAATTAAAAAAAGCCGCTGCTGTTTCCTGTCACTGCTCGGGGTGTCTTGGTGGCCGATGCCGTGAGTGCGATGTTGTGTTTTCACAAATGCACGGCACAGAGTTTGCTCTTGGTTTGTGTCCTTGCTAACCACACAGGAAACCAAGAGTATAAATATTTGCATCTGTCACTAGGGCTGATGCCATCACACTGAGCAAGAGGCAGAAATCCAGCAATCAGCCACAGCAAGATTTCACCAAGCTGCTAATCTGATTGAACCAGAAAACATGCTATATACATATATATGTGTGTATATATATATATATATATATATCAGCCTTAAAAGACGGGATATACATTTTGATATTATATATATATGTATATATATATGTATATATATATATATATATATATATATATATATATATATATATACATATATATAATATACACCAAAGAATGATAATCTCATTAAATTGCAATATGCAATATTAAAGGAGTAGCTATTAGCATTAGCTCCGTATAAGAGGGTTTTGAATATGAGGACTACAGATGAAAATTAGCTAAGTGAGCTAATTCACTGAAACTCTATGTAATATAAATGTACGCTGTCCCTTTTTTAAAATAGACAAATCAAAACAATCAATCAAATGATTACGTCAGTGTTTTGTTTTTTTTTTTTTTTACCAAGGTTGCTGTGTCTTATGCAGGTCTTCAGGGCAGACAGGAAGTGATCTCTTTCCTCTTCCTGCTTAAACAGGAAGCATGTGGGAGCCACGTAAGGCAAATGCAGGTACGCTCCAAATACATCACGAGGGGATACCACCGAAGAAGAATCATCCTTCACATCTGTGCACGAGCACAAACACACACACACACACACACACACACACAGGCATGCAAACACACACACACAGGCAGAGGGAGAGAAAGAGATGTGAATAAATTGCTTTCAGCAGATTGTGTTCAGATACAGAATACAGAATACAGAATCAAATATTTAATCAAATAATATATAATAATAATAAAAGCGAGCAGAATGTCACTACTGGAATGTCAGACATGTACATCTTTTAATATGTAAGCATTTTTTTTTTAGTAGGTATATATTTTAGCATTTAGATTTCTATTAACCACATCCATACATACACATTTCACAGACGAGGGCCAGTTTTTGCAACAACGTCGACAACATGCTTGCTTATGTGGGGATGTTTGGTCTTCAGTGTTGAGAAATCAACCATCACTCAGTGAAGAGCGAGGGCTGGACGTCCTTGACAGGAGTGGTC
>CM020504.1:25244539-25392039 GCA_009823395.1 Thamnaconus septentrionalis | reverse complement strand
TTCGTCCGTAGCAGCGCTGCACAACATTCTGCACAACAACTGAAGCAGCTCGTCATTGTGTGTGATGTACATTTCTCCAACGTGGGATTAATAAAGGCTTCTTCTTCTTCTCCTCATCCTCCTCCTCCTCCTCCTCCTCCTCCTCCTCCTCCTCCTCCTTCTTCTTCTTCTTCTTCTATTTATCATCATGCTTCAAACATTAGCCACTAATTACAGAAAACTTTATATACATACACGGTTGGCTTAATGTATCCGTTAGGCTGCAGTACTCTCACTTCAAACTCAGTTGCCTGTTTGACTGATGTTTTGTTATCTGGTAGCAGCAAAAACTCCCTGTGTGTCTGTCCTGCTGTGCTGGTGGTCTTGCAGGGTGGTGTGTGTGTGTGTGTGTGTGTGTGTGTGTGTGTGTGTGTGTGCTCCCATGTGAGGAGGTCTGTTGCCCAGCCCACCGACGACGCACGGGGCTTCTTCCTCCTCTCAGCGCCTCCTCGTCCTTCATTCATTCCTCCTCTCTCTCTCTCTCTCTCTCTCTCTCTCTCTCTCTCTCTCTCTCTCTCTCTCTCTCTCTCTGTTCTCCTCCTGCTGATTAAAGCGGACTCTGCCTGACTGTGTCCCAGACTTTCTCCTGCGTTCATGAGGCTGCAGGGACGCGTGGCGCGCCGTGCGAGGCGTCTCTGAGTTGCACTGTGTGTGTTTTTCCACTTCAGACTCTCTGGGAGTCGGAGCCCTGATTTGGACCCTGGTCAGCCAGTCTCGGCTCGGAGACTTTCTTTTCTTTCAGCTGTTTCTCTGCGGACATGTGGCGCCTGCCGTGGCTGCTGCTGCTGCTGCTGCTGCTGCTCTGCGGTGCGCAGGAGTCGCATCAAGGCGCGGTGACGACGCCACCACCGAGCGGTGCGCCTCCCTCCCCGGCTGGTGCTGCCGCGGTGGAGGCGGTGGGTGTGACGCGGGAAGCAGGGACGCAAAGTCCGCAGGGAAGCCCGGCCCACGGGGCGCCCACGGCGGCGCGCCGCTGGAGGAAGAGCCCGAG
Organism: Thamnaconus septentrionalis; assembly: GCA_009823395.1. Lineage (NCBI taxonomy): Eukaryota > Metazoa > Chordata > Actinopteri > Tetraodontiformes > Monacanthidae > Thamnaconus > Thamnaconus septentrionalis. The sequence goes on along the minus strand of CM020504.1, from coordinate 25,391,009 downwards.
CAGCAGGGCAGCATCATCAGCCAGGTGAGCGCCCTCTGATGGGGAGAAGGTGGAGACACATTGCGGTCATCTAGAGTCTGGATCCAGGGTCTAGGCTCTAGAGTCTGGATCCAGGGTCTATCTCTCTCCAAAGACCCTGGATCCAGACTCTAGAGTCTAGACTCCAGGGTCTAGACTCTGCTCAGCATGCAGGGCAGCTTTGTACTGGACCAGGTCTGGACGTTCTGCAAAGGGTGTGAAGCTACATCAGAACTTCAGTAGAAGCCGACAGTTATTTAACCCTGTTTGTTTAAAGTCCTTTTCTGATTGCATCGTGAATTTTTACCCTCGCTCTTTTACGAAGGTCAAACCACAAAGTGCAGTGTCTATCATTAGTTCACGGCAGACCTTCAGGTGATGACATCATCACATCCAATGTGAGAAAGAGATGAAGTGACACGGCCTCCGAGTTTGTCGAGTTTCACTTCAAATCACCGGCCTGCGCCTTGGTTCCTCCAACCATCACATTTTTTAGAAGTTGAACTCAAACTGTGTGTGTGTGTGTGTGTGTGTGTGTGTGTGTGTGTGTGTGTGTGTGTGTGTGTGTGTGTGTGTGTGTGTGTGTGTGTGTGTGTGTGTGTGTGTGTGTGTGTACAGCCATTTGCATCTGTCTGGTGGTAGGTTATGTAATGTCCCTCCCTCTCTGCTCCAAACCAAAATGTGCCTGTTTGTAAACGCCTGCAGCCACCTCCTACTCCCTCCCTCCTCTCTCCTCCTCCTCCTCCTCCACCTCTACCTCCACCTTCACCTCCACTTCTCCTCCTCTCCCCGCAGCTCACTGGGAGCCAACAGGGAAAGCGATAGAACACTTTCTCATTTATTATTTTTGGAAAAAACATCTTTAATTTAAAAAAAAAAAAAATGTATAACTGTATTTGATTATGCTTAATCTATCTATCATCCACTGTGTACACACCCTAGGCCTGACCCTGTTTAGAAGCCTCAATCAGTCTGATGTGTCATGCCTCTGTGCTGTGGGAAGGAAGCCACAGTAGCCGTCATGAACTCAGAATCAAGACTTTAAAGTTGCATTGTTTCCTCCATCACTTAAGATGGTTGATTATTCTACAAGTTTGAACAATAATGGCTTTAAATGGGCAAAAATCTCAACATTGGGGCCACTTGGTTCCTCTCAAATCCACAGGGAAACTTTTTCCCAGAAGATTTTAAATTCAGCAAATCTAAAAAAAAAAAATTATATTTTCAAAAGCAAGAGTTTCTTTTTAAAATCTCATTCTGTTGAATGAGTGCTAAAACAAAGCCGCCCTGTCTTCCAGCTGCTGGGGGATTATGACAAGGTCAAGACCGTCTCGTCTGGCTCTGACTGCGTGTGCCGCTGCATCGTGCGGCCCATGAGGCGTGCTGACTGCAGCCACATGCATGACGGTGGCGAGCAGGCACCGGTGCAGGACTTTTACACCGTGGAGACCGTCACCAAGGGAAGCGACTGCAGGAAGTGCGTGTGCACGGCGCCGCCCTCAGCCGTCAACCCCTGTGAGGGGGAGTACAGGCTGAAAAAACTGCAGGAGGCCAGCAAAGATGACATCAAGGTAGACACACACACACACACACACACACACACACACACACACCTAAAATAGAAACTAATTCTAGATCAAATCAAATCAAAGTTTCTTTGTATAGCACCTTTCATACATCCATGCAACCCAAGGTGCTTCGTAAAAATGACAAGTAAAGCGAAAATAAAGATTGAAAGCAGCATTTAACTGAAGTGCTGCAGTCAATTAAAACTCACCCCCTCCTCCCAAACATACACAGGTTATCATCATCATAAGATGATAAAAACCCGTCTTTGTCACGATTTTAATATGCGGATTAAAGCTAAGCTCAGAGTCAAAAATGACGCCCAGGTTCTTTTTTTTGGTTTAAAATTGTGAAGTTTTGATAAAAGTTTCTCTCTCTCTCTCTCTCTTGCCGTCAGGACCAATAACTAAAACCCTGTTTTGTCCTGATTGAGTTGTGGGAATTTCTCTGCCATCCATGACTTGGTATCTAAAATCCATTCTAAAAGGGCCCTGTGTCATCGGGAGACACGGCAATGTAAAGCGGTGTATCGTCAGCATACAGTGGAAGCTGACGCCGTGTTTCCTGATGACGTCCCCAAGAGGAAGCATGTCAAGATGAAAAAGTACCGGACCCAGAATTGACCCTTGGGGGACCCCACACTTAATTTAATTTTTTTTTCCGAAGGAAGACGTATCCAGACTTAGAAAGAAATGTATAGGAACAAAACCAGTTCAAAACGGTTTTGAACTGGTTTTAACTGCCTACTCTTGAATCATTTCAGTGAGAACGGGCTTTTGGAAGATGTTTTCCTGACAAGTTCTTCTTTCTTGGCCAAACTCTGTGTAATTTCCCTCTGCGATGTTTCTCCAATTCAGTTGGCAACCATCATTGACCTGTTAGAGGGTTCACTGTATGGGATGGACCTGTTGAAGCTGCAGTCTGTCACCACCAAGCTGCTGACCAGAGTGGACAACATGGAAAAGGTGAACACACACACACACACACACACACACCAAATGGTGGTGGTGGAACTGCTGGCTCTGGGATACAACCAGAGTCACATCCACCACCAAGAAGGTTTCCCACATAGGAGGGATTTGTCTCTGCGCTTTGGTGCAAAGTAACCACATAAAGTCGGAACAGTGTAAGACAGGAAGTGATGCCAAGCACTACAAATCAAAGGTTTTGGCTTATTAGCATGTTAAAGTATACAGTATAACATGCACAAAGGAATTGCACCTTGTATTTCTTTGGACTTTAAAGGGAGTTTTGAGCTGCTGAGTCTTGACTGGTGATTTGAGCGTGAAGTTTAGCTTGGAGCAGTGTTGGATGGGGCTCAGCTGTGGAGAATGTCCTGTTACCTCCAGCGACCTCCCACAGTCCAAAAACATGCATGTGAGGTGAACTGGAAACTTTAAATTGTCTGTAGGTGTGTATGTGAGTGCGAACGGTTGTTTGTCTCCATGTGCTATATGCTTATACAGTGTGCCCAGAAGCAGCATATGCCCATACTCGGGCTAGTATGCCTATTCTAACGGTGGTATGCCACTTCTTCAGCTGATATAGTCCGTTGTTGCTCACCAAGTTGGTCGATAAACAACAATCTTACTGCGGAGTGTATTTATAAAGACCTTTCGGGACACTCAATGACACCATACAAAGGAATAGAGCTTTATTGTCATTGTAGTGGCACAAGGATAATGACAATAGTGTTGTTAAACTCATATTATCAAAATAATAACACCAAATCTAGCAGTTTTCAATATCGCCAATCACTTTCCATGACTTCAAGATTCATTCGGTGAAAAATAGATGCAATCTTCCAGTGGTTTGTTTTCATTGTTCTGTGCATTTCACGCTTCAGTAGGTTGAGACTGGCATTGTGAATCCTGCTCTTCTTTCATGTCGGGCTGTCCAGGCGTTGGCTCGCAATTTCACTGAGAGAGCGAGAGAGAAAGAACGCCTGAAGGAGAAAGCAAAAGAAAAGGAGAAGAAGACACAGCAGAAGAAAAAGAAAGTCAACGACTTGGAGGGCCCAGTGCAAAAAAGCCGAGCGGCTGCCTCCGCTGACAAACAGGTAATCTGAAGGTTAACATCAATTTATGAAGAGAATATTAATTATTATAAAGCCATCCATCAATAACGCATCCTTCCATCCATTCATCCCCCACTGCTTTTCTGAGTGAGCGAGTTTCTTCCCTCCCTCAGCCGCTTCACCTGCTCTAAGGCTTTGCTAGTCCAGTCAAGACAGAGCCTGACTTACAACGGTCATAGGTGGCGCTATTAGTTTGCATGCAGCAAGTGATCTACTAAGATCATCTAGTAAAATGCAAACTAAATTACATATTACACTGGCTCCCAGTCAGCTATGGAAAAGACTAAAATGTCCATAATACATCAATGAAATGCTAATGGAATATAAACCCAGTAGGACTTAGAAGTTCTGTAGACTTCAGGCCAGATTAGTGGAGCCCAGAGTTCAAACTAAACGCGGCGAAGCTGCATTTAGCTTATTGTATTTTATTGTCATCTTTTCATTTCTATTGTCTGTTATTACTGCTGTGTGTCTTTTTTCCTCGGCATTTTATCTTTGAATACTCTGTGTTCTTTGATTTTTAAATGCTTTTAAAATGTTGAACTTTTAATCGTGTAAAGCACATTGAGTTGCCTTGTGTATGAAATGTGCTGTACGAAGAAAGTGGCCTTGCCCTTGCCTTGTGAGATGGAGGCCGCTCTATTTGAATGAGGGTCTTGCACCTGCTGCTGGTCTCCACCAGGGGGAGTGTGGGAGAGCAGAGTGTCTGAAAGTGAAAAATGTTACGCAATTGTCGTCTTTGACGCTCACATTCTAAGAAATGCCCGTATCTGCATATTAATGAAGCCTCACGCACTAAATGGGCTGTGCGTCTTAGGTTGCCAGTTTAACAAACACAACCCCCATTTTAGGAACGCAGATCGATAGGAAATCGAGAAATTTACCTTTTGGCTCAGCGATGAGTTCCTGGGATGCATGAGCATTACCACCTGGGGCCACCAGGGGCAGGAGCTTGTCCCTGAGCCACCAGTGAACTTTATATCATAGTGCACTTAAATGTTTGAACAACGCTAAAGTTTGCGTTTATTCCAGAAAAAATACGACGCACAGCTGAAGCTGAATCCCCAGCGAGACGGCCTTGAAGAGCCAACCAGGAACAAGACGGCAGCCCAAAAACCAGTGGAGGACAAGATGAGGCCAAAGACGCCGGTCAAGGAGAAGAGCGGCGTGGTTATCAGGGGCGTGACCTTCTACAAGGCCGAAGAGGAGAGCGACGTGGAAGAAGAGGAGGACGCCAACGTGAAAAGAAAAGAAAAAAGTAGTTCAAATGACTCATTCATTAAATTATTCCAAAATGAGCCAAGAATGTAGGAGGAGGAAATGACAAAACACATCAATCTTACCTTCTTTGGTTTTTAATAATGTATTGACGCATTTTCTTTTCTCTATTGAGACTGGTGTTGCAGTTCTGGAGGTTGGTCCTGGTCTCCAGACCACTCTTTAAGGGTCTGGGTCTCATCTTGGACTCAGGCATTTTTACTGGGTCTGGTCTCAGTCTCAGACTGGACGGACTGGGGTTTTAATTCAGACCAGTGGAGACTCAGCCAACACTGTAATAACATCATAATAACAGAAAAGAATCCAGCCGCTGCTGTTTTACACTCTGTTGGTGACACTCAGAGTGATACTGGTCATTTTATAGAAAGTCTTGGTCTCCAACTCCAAACGTCTTGGTCTGGTCTCCATCTCGACACTCTCTGGTCTTGGACTACAAAACTAATTGAGACATAAACTAAGATTCTCTTTCTGTGTCTTTCCAGCGGCTGTACCGCCCTCCCAGCCTCCAGCCACTAAAGACCCCACCCAGAGAGGACATGAGCCCACCCAGCGGTCCACAGAAGCTCCTTCAACCATCCAAGAAACCACAGCTGCAACCACATCAAGCCCCGCCACCACCAAACCAACAAGCACAGCTGTTGCCATAGCAGAGGAAACAACAGCAGCACCAACAGCAGCAACAAGCCCCTCGCCGTCTGCTACCCAACCGCGCACTACAATTCCACCCACTTCAAATCAACGCACCACATTACCTTCGGAGACCAATATCGGCGCGCCCACCGATGGCCCGCTCTCAGGAAAGTCTGTGCCGCTTCCCAGGAGCCGCCTCAGCTGGACAGAGAGGCCGGAAGATCAAGCAAAGACCACAAAGAGGCCTGGTAGGCACAGAAGCCTGAAAGGAAAAAATGTTCAATACCTAAATATGTGACGTTATTTATATTTCATATGAAAGGTGGCTATTCTAGATCATCTAAATTTTTCAAAACTTTTTGGAGTAATTTCACACTTTTTTGTTGAATACATAGTATGTCTTGAGTGACAATCTACATTGTCGATAGCCATGAAAATGAAAGAAGAAGCATTTATTCAGAAGTATGCGGCCAGGCCTTTGTTCGCCCTGCAGCTCACTCTGTCCGGTCTGCCGCTCTGGCTGCCTCGATTTCTCTCTCTCTCTGTCTCTCTCCACATTTGTTGTGTTTCCTTTTCACCCCAACTGGTCAAAGCATATGACCTCTGACCTCTGGAGTCTGGATCTGCTCCAGGTTTCTTCCCACAGGGGGAGTTCTTCCTGCCCACTGTCGCCCCCTGCTGCTCTGGAGGGGCCCAGTTAGTTTTTCCTCTGACTGTACAAAGCTGCTTTGAGTCGCCTTTGGTTGTGATTTGGCGCTGTACAAATAAAAGTTGACTGATTGATTGATTGATTGATTGATTGATTGATTGATTGATTGGTTCAGCAAATTCCATACAATTGACTCCGTCCATTTGTTGTTGTTTTTTTTGCAGGGTGTGCAAAGACACATTAGCCAGCATATCTGAACCGGTCCAGCAGAACTTCTACGGCCTGAGGGACGGAGCCTGGATGAGAGACGCCCGTGGTCATGGCAGCGTCATCTACCTGACCAACGGTCACTATGGCAGCAACCTGCAAGAGTTCAGAGACTTGCAGACTTTCAAATCAGGTACGCATGTTGGGTTCCTTGCGGGTAAAACGCACGACGTTGATATTACACATCACATCTTATTTGTTTAGCTGCAGTTGATGCAGCAACTTGAAACTTTTGGTGAGATTTGAAATGCGGATTTTGTCGTTGGTGTAGAAGCACAAATGATCAAAATCAAAAGTTAATTTCTGGCTGAAAAACGTTTTTTGTCGTGCATTCCTCAGTACGTACAGAGTGCTGCTGGAGTCCTTGCACCGTTGTTTGCAAATAGTTTCTGAAAGGAAATGAAAGAATCAACAACAATACAAAAATCTTCGGCCCAGTTTGTCTATTTTAAAATGTAGATAAACTAATTGGTGATGCATCCAAGTGGGGGTGAATCTCTTTCGAAGACCTTTAATTATCCTTCTTTTGATCTTCCCGAGCATCTGATATTGTTACCCATGACATTTGAGAATGAAACATTTTGGTTTCCGGGGTAATACACAAAGATGCTTTTTACTAATTAGCGAGTTTCAAGGTGCACCACAAGTTGCGATCCTGCTTCCCTTTCGGCACACGCCACCAAGGTGCTGACTGCACCCAAGTTGCATCGAATGGGATCCTGCTTCCTTCTTCAGAGCCTTTCACAGTTTTGGGCCCCAAATGCAGGAAACACCAGATGTCACACTGAATGAGTTTATTCCCGCCAGAAAACCTGCCTGCGCCTGATGACACTTGGAATAGGCGACTTCATTGAATTCCATTCATTCAAGCAAACAACATTCCAGAACTTAGCTTCTTTGCTAAATGTTGGCTGTCTGACTTCACGTCCAACTTCCTGTGGACTTTCATTGGTCCGATAGAGGCGAACTGAACTGCTGCAACTGACTGTGGTGTGCTCTCCCTGTGCAGGTCAGCCAAGCAATTCATACAAGCTGCCCTACAGCTTCACTGGAACTGGCCACGTGGTCTACAACGGAGCTTTCTTCTACAACCGCGCCTTCAGCAGAGACATCATCAGATACGACCTGAGGCACAGATACGTCGCTGCCTGGACCACTCTGCACGATTCCCTGCTGGAGGAGCAAGCCCACCATCCCCAGTCTGAGGTAAGAGCCCGCCGCTGTTCGCCAAAGCTGGGAGAAATGGAATGTACGACATACTCGGGACTCTTTGCCTCTTCACAGCGAGGGAAAGAAAAACACCCACTCGAGTCATGAAAGAGTTCAAGGGGGCGAAACAGCGGAGAAGCGTTTTTTGGTTTGTTCAGCCTCACATCACGTCAGGAGCTGCAGTTTGTCTGTCTTTCCCCTGTTTTGCACGGAAATCTGGAATAGAAAAAGTCTGGTCGTCCCATTAGAAGAACATTCCCAGAGCGTTTATGCAGATGATGGAGTTCTCTCAGCCAAACAGCGAGCGAGATAAGCCCGACTGCCCCACGTTCAAAACTGATACGGCCCGTGTGGGAACTCTGCGGCGTCGCTGCTAGTGGAAGAAGTCTGGCTATAGAAAGAGGAATTTCATAATGACTGCTAATGGCTCCACTCCACTGTGTGAGCAATCAAAGTGGTGTAAAATAATAGGGTGGGTTTGCAAGGCTGGAGAACACAAGCCAACGTGTCCAGAGCTGCTGCACTTTTGCTCCTCGTGTGGTCTTGAAACCAGCGCAGGAACCAGGAAGAAGAGAAAGAGGACCAAGCAGACCTCAATGCTCTACATTCCAACTGTATTGTTGAGCCTTTACTGGTTTGTCCTCAAAGGCTCATATTGCTGGGCCTCTCCTCTGTCTGAAATGCCGATGAGAATAGATAGAAGATTTATTGGCTTTTGTACAAGTTAATAACAGGTTAAAACAGGTACACTGGAATTCTTGTGCGTTTCCCTGAGTCGGTGTAAAGACATTAATAGTCTTAAAAACAAAACATAATGAAGTGCCTGTACAGCAAAGGTACAGAAGGCTACACTCCTAAATACACCATGCATACTTACATTAAACTAATTACAAAAATAATAGGGGAAAAGGCAGACCCAGAGTGACACCCTGCCTCCTTATTCCTAGTGAGTTTATTTTTTAATTATATGAAGCAAAGTTGTTGTTTTGAAAATGGTTGAAAATAGCAGCAAAATGTTGAAGAAAATGATTCAAAGCTACTTTGCTGAAAAGAGACGCTGCTGTTCCATTTAGAAGCAAACTGGAATTTCAAAAAGATTCTGGTCATTTTTTTCTCTTTTGTTGCTAGTTTTCTTTGCGACATTCAGTCTTGGTCTGGTCCGGGTCTCGACGATGCTCTCTGGTCTCGATAAGGTCTTGGTCTCGGCCGGTGCCGTCTGGACTACAGCACTTATTCGTCGTCGGTTGGCGCTCACCGAAGCGAAAAGACAAACAAACACAGCATTTTTCCGCTGCATTTTTCTTGCTGGGGTTTTGGAAGCGGTTGGCTTGGCGACCTATCAAACAGGAATGCCCGGACATCTCGTTCCAGGTGCAGTTTGCCGTGGATGAGTCGGGCCTGTGGGTGCTCTACCCTGCCCTGGACACCGAGGGCTTCCACCAGGAGGTGATCCTCCTCATCCAAGTCAGCCCGCGGGACCTGCAGCCCATCCAGAGCTTCCGCACCGGGCTCCGCCGCGGCCTCTACGGCAACAGCTTCCTGGTCTGCGGCGTGCTGTACGCAGTCGACAGCATGGAGCGTCACTACGCTAACGTGACGTATGCCTTCGACACGCACACGCTGACGCACACCATGCCGAGCTTGGCCTTTGTCAACATGCACACGCACACCTCGCAGCTGGCCTACTGCCCGCTGGACAAGAAGCTGTACGCTTGGGACAACGGACATCAGATGACGCACGATGTCGTTTTCGCATATTAGCAGGGAATGTTGTGGAGGAGCGAGCTGATTGGCTGCAAACAACAACAACAACAAAAAACCCTGCCGATGTCGAGAGCGAGCCAAGGACGGGAGAGCGATGCAGTTCTTTCATTGCGAGTCAATCCAGTCCACTTTTATTTCAATGCAAGTTTTCATTGCCGCAGTATTATTCAGCCTTTTTGACGACAACAAACGCCGCATCCTACACACACGGTGCATTAGTGCCACCACCGACCAAGGGTGTCTCAGCCCAATGCTCTTACCTCTGGAGAACTGTTAGCACGGCTTTATTTCAGGCTCACTTTGAAATGGCAGCTCAGCTCCAGCAGGACGATCTAACTGGCTTTAAGACTTCTAAGGACTTCAGTTCTGGGCTTTCAAAGTCATTTGTTTGGTTTCACGCGCAAATTCTTCAACTCGCTGGAACCAAAAGTTGGGGCTGCACTTTAATCAATACATTTAATCAATCAACATTTTTCTGACCAGGTTTACGGTCGACTTATGATGTCTAAACAACAGCGGTTCTCTTTCCTTCAATGGATGCCACACAGGCATGGCGATCAAGACACCGAAGAGGAGCATTTTGAGCACAGTTTGTTTTAATCTGCCATTACAGTTGCAGCCAATAGAGACAGAAAGACAAAAAGTCAAAAACAAGCATCAGTGGGCCAGAAAATAATAATAATAAAATAAAAGTGGGGACGTTTTAGTCTTGATGCTTTGTCACAATAACAACAAAGCAACTATACACACGGAGATGAAATTATTACATCCAACATCTCACTTGAACACATCGTCATGCATATTAACAAGAAAGGTGTTTTTATGACCCTAAATGCAGTGTTTATGCAGGTAAGAGTCACAGTACAAATGCAGTACATGTTAGTAGCTGGTTTCAAGTCAATGATGAAGTAAGAATCCTAGTTTTCTGTAGCGTGTGCTTGGACACTGTGCCTCTTCTACATGTATGCACCAGCAGAGAGGCTGTGAAAGGCCAGTCAGCACCAAGGAACAGGAAACACAACCAGGTTGTGAACACTGTCATTTACCAAAGAGCTGGGCTGATAATGGCAGCAAGTGAGAAGATTTAAGTTATTTTTCAATCTGGGATGCTGTTCAGCGACGTCTTTCCATTCAGGTCAACTATGAGCTCATATTTCATCCTGTTTCTGACAATAAAAACCACAAACCAGAGCGCTAGGTTTAGTCTCTGTGCGTTTACACGCTGCTCCTCCGACCCTTCGTTTGGTTTTCGTCTCCTTTGACCTTCTGCTACTCAGCTGGAGCCAATCACCTGCTGTCGTCAGGCAGAGGTGGGATTACCACCTGGATCAGGCGTGGGAAAACTACGGCCCGGGGGCCATATGCGGCCCATTATGCTTTTTAATCCGGCCCGATGAACTTGAAGAAATGACGTTAATAGTCAGAAAGTCATAAAATAGCTGGAATTCATTTTTATTAATTTGGTGTTTTTCAGTGTTTTCCGAGTCATTTCGATGATTTCTTTTCTCCATGTCCCATGATATATTTTCTTCTCCTATGAGGTGGCTCACCAAAACACTCCATCCATCTGCTGCTCCGGCCCTCATATGTTACAACCCACTGTGGCCCCAGCAGTCAACCAGTTTGTCCATGCCTGACCTGGACGGCCGCCAGTTTATCACCTTTATCACTGCATAGAAAGACAAGCAACCGTTCACCCTCACACTCACACCAATGGCCAACTTGGACGTCCCAAATCCCCTCACGTGCGTGACTTTGGATTGCGTCGGGAAGCTGGAGTACCTGGAAATAATCCATACATTCTTATGGTGGACTGCATTATTTAATAGTGCGTCTTGATGTTGATAGAATCCAGTGTCCTTCAAGCTAAAGAAGAAAACTTTGCATCTTTAAGGTCGTGCTATTTCTTCATCGGTTGTTCATCCAACGTCACAACACGTGTGCTTGTGATGACCATGTAACTGTGTGCTGTACTACAACCCTCTCCAGGTAGGCGTCGGTACTGCAGCCCAATAGACAAATACACATATCTATAGCTGCGTTTCCATGACCCCTAGAATTGCTCCAAACCTAAATATGGCAATAAAAACTGGTGATGGAAACAACTCCACTTGGAGAAACCTCTTGACTCTCATGAGGTGGTTTGTCACACGTATCCATATAGAGGAATATCGCAAAAGTCTCATGGAAACAAAATTCATTTGCATATTTGGGGTCACGTGACCAGTTGACTGACCAGTGAAAATGGCGCGTTACGATTGGACGGAGGAGGAGACGGAATATTTTTTTACAAGTCATGAAAGAGAAAAACCCAACAACCATCCTGGACAGCAAACAACATGGAAATGCAAATTTATGGCAAAATGTTTAGTACCTCCATCCTCCTCAAGGTGGCGTCTCGCTGGACGAGATTTGACCAGAATTACGGCTGATGTGCTTCACGCCATTCAGTGGAAACACCTGCAAATCACAGTGGTCCTTTTACTAGTACTTTTACTTTTACTTTTAGAAACGTCACTTTTATATTTTGTAAAAACCTGTCATGGAAACGCAGCTTACGTGTTGCCTCTCTCGACCGGTTACTGCCTTGAACAGCGCCATTACTGCATCTGTGCTCAGTGTACTGCATGTTTACCTTTAGTCCACTTCAGTCGTGCTATCATTCAAAGTTTTTTTTTACAGGCGGTGAGAGAGGAAGCTCGGCCAGCTGGACGCTCGTAAAAACTGCTCTCATCTTCCTTCCCTCCATCTGAATTCATTTCATACTGTCGTCCTGCCGGCACTCACCTCAACACCGAGACAATGTTGATTTCAACTGCTCGCCTTCGATGCCTCTCTTTTTGTGCTGCTAATTTATAATAAATGCATCTATTTAACACCAAGGCGGCGGAGCGGTTGTTTTTCTCCTCTGCTCTCCCTGGCCAGGAGCGTGCACGGCTGGCCAGGAGCGTGCACGGCTGGCCGGGAGTGTGCACGGCCAGCTCGCTGTGAAGGCTATTTCTGGCTTTGATTTAGTTTTCCTGGAATCAGTGGAGGCACTGGAATGATCCCAGTGTGGAAAATGAGCCTGGACCAGATGCTGGTGAACTTCTGGCAGGGTGAGGGGGGGGGGGGGTCGGATCGTCCTCCAGCTCCACACTCACCATTAGATCATTAGATTAACTGAGGAGTGGTGTTTAATAAGACTTTGCGACAGGGTTTACTGGACACCAGTGTGGTCTGGAGTTCAGCACTGGCCAGCAGCCCTCACAGCAGTTTAGACCCGACACTAAAAATAAGCAGCGCAACAAAGGCACATTCACAGGACTGGCCAGCACGTGGCAGTTAATGACCTGCAAGTCCAGTTGGTCCAGTGGGTCCTCAGCTACCAGCCCTCAGTGATGCACTCACCAGGGAACTCCACTGGACACACATGAAGTGAACAGAAAACAGCAACTGGCCTCCGGTCGAAGTGCTTCTATCACACCTGGCAGCGGCTGCACATCACCTGGAGTCATTTAGGATTAACTAGTGCAACAAAAAAACAAAAAGAGAGAGATTGTAAAAGTTTTTTTAAACTGAACTTTGTGGTTACATACACGTGTTTTCCTGCAGTGATGATCAAATACAGCCTCGCTGAGTCTGCTGGAAATGACATTCACCAGTGTGGAATCATCATGTGTGTGTAAGTATGAGTGAGAGTCAGAGCCCCACTGGTTTACAGGGAGCAGTGGTGCAGTGGTGCAGTGGTGCACGCACGCTCAGGCCTCTGAGTTCTGAACTCTATGGAAAAAAAAAAAAGGAATCTCGGAGAGCAAAGCGAAAGGGAAGAAGCCGTCAGTGGCTTTGATCGCTGGTGAGCAAGAAGATGGAGCGAGTCGATGGAATGTAAGCGGCCTGCGTGCAGAGGTTAAGTGTCAGAGGTTACATAACAGGTCAGGAGTCGAAGAAGCAGCAAGATCATAAACTCTGAAGTGAGTCCATGCGAAGCTCGTGATGTTTTGAAGAACAAGTGGAGGAAGTTTTTTTTTATTCAATTATTTTGCAAATTCCCTTTTCCCTGGCAAAAATTCACCAAAAAAAGAAATGAAAAAAAAACACCGTCTTGTTATTTTCTGTGAGATGGCAGAACCTTTGCAGAAGCACTGTGGACCATGCAGCTCTCTGGTCTTGTTTAACAGATGCACTGGTATGTTTGTCATCCCTCCTTAAGTGCTTGTTGTCAACAACACTGCAATGACTGCAGGAGCGCCTTGGGACGAACCTGGCCTTGCTTCTGAAAGAGAAAAGTTATTCTTTGCTTTGTTCCGCGTTCATCACTTTTTCATTTCGTCCTGTTATTCCTGCGTGCTGTGGAAATAATGTCAACTACTGATGGGAGTTGTTCTTCACACTTCTATCAGCGCACTGATGTGTGAGACCGCCCACAGCGCTGATGATGAGACCACCTGTGTATTGCAGGTTGGCTGGTGCGAAGGCAGCCACTCGGGCCTATCACAGGAACCGCAGACAGGATGTCGGTGACTGGCTGACAACGCCTGGGTAAAATCTGGGTCCGTCAGCATGGTCACGTGTAGAGAGGGGGCGCTGTATATTTTTTTTTCCCCAGACATCATCAAGCAACTTCATTTGAAACGACGTGTTTTTCTGCTCGCACCTTTGTACGAACGAAACTGCCGTCATTTGAACCTCAGTCCAAGGCTGTCAGGAAGGTTCTCCTGGCCTCTTCCTTCACGTCTCTTCTCTGGCTGTGACAGTGATGGATGGTAGGTCAGAGAGCAGACTTGACCCGGGACACCAGGCTTCAGCTTCTGCGTCCTGTCAGGATCTCCACCTCAGCCAAGTGAGAATAAAGCAGCAGGATCTTTCGCACACGACAGAAACGCTTTCCTCTCCTCTGGATGCGTGGAGGGGGAAAAAAAAAAATGGATCTTGAATGTGGTGGTTGTGTGAAACGAGGAGAAACTGGCGAAGCTCTCAGACCATCCACCCAGCGGAGGTGGGGAGGAACCGAGGAACCGCAAGCAGGAAAAGAGGAAGTGCGTGACGGGACGGGATGGATGGGAGAAGGAGGAGGAAAAGGAGGAAGAGGAGGAGGAGGAGGAGGAGGAGCAGACAGAACTGGGAGCTGATGTCTCCCAGACATGAAGAATTTCAGCATCTGGTTTGTTAATCTGCATGACAGATGGAGAAAGAAGAAAATCCCCAGAATGGCTCGACTGCTCCGGTCAGAAGAAACGATGGAGCGAACAGTCGACACGCCGGCAGCAGACACTCTGTCTTTCTCAGAGCAGCTGGAGGAACGAGCCAGGAATGGAGCCTGGGAGGCGTTCACTGACACTGTACAAACACAATGGATTTTTCTTTTTATCCTTTTTTTTTATATATAAAATCCGCTTGGAGCCAGAGAACATAATGACAGAGTTCATATCTTCTCTGGAAAGTTCTGTCTTTTTTTTTTTTTTTGCATTAAACTGCAGACGTTGCAGCGCTGCTGAAATCCCATTGTTTCCTGCTGAATGGCTGCAGAAAACTCTTAAGTATAAGTTGCCTCTTCTGGAAGTTACATCAGATCTCTCCTGAGAGACTCTGAATAGAAAGTCCATAAAGAAGAGCCACACGGTCCCAGGGTCGGGAGTTTAATGGGACTCACATCCGCCATGGTGGCCCTGCTTTCATGTCTCCGTGCCTCTGAGGCTCCATCAGATCAGCTCCCAGTCAGCAGGTAAATGCAGCGGACCGAAGGCGCAGCTGTTGTGTCGGACCGGAAACATCTGCTAATGTTTCAACGCAGATAAAACATCCCCCAGTGCAGCAGCACACGCTCGGCTGTGCACCAAGAGCGGCAAATTTATAGCGGGAGTTTGAGAAGAACTCTGACTGCACTTTCACAAGGAGCAGTGAAGAACAGCGAGGAGGACGGCTTCACAGTGTGAGGTCAAAGCGCTGCAGTAAACAGTGGAGGGCCGTGCGTGAAGCCCAAGCCATTGGTGACTTGGTCAGAACTAACACACCTCATATTAAGAAGAACCAAATTTATTCACCATCATCAGTCATCATCAGACCAGAGGAAACCATGTCAGACTGGAGCTTGATGGAGATGTGTTGCCTCAAGATCTTCTGGAAGATCTTAAAGAAGATCTTCTTCAAGATCTTCCGGAAGATCTTGAAGCACATCTTGAAGATCTTGAAGAAGATCTTCTGGAAGATCTTAAAGAAGATCTTCTGGAAGATCTTCCGGAAGATCTTGAAGATCTTGAAGAAGATCTTCAAACCCTCTCCTGTGAGTTCCTCTCAGACGTACTGCAAACTGACTCACTGTAGAATGACAATGCTCTGAACACCGTGTGCTGATGGAGTGATGGATCCCACAGCTCAGTATTCACTTTAATTATTGTTTTGCAAATGGAAAGGGGTTGCCAGTCGTCAAAACCTGACACAAATCCCTCACCATAGGTCTAATGGAGCCCGACCAGCTGCTGAGATCAGACTGAGAGATACAAACACCTGGCAGCAACATGAGCCTTTCCTCTGAAACTCACTTCCGTCCTTCAAACACTGAACTACTGAAAACACAACAGTTGGCCTCATAAACAAGTTGCACTACAACCTGGTGGGAATGTTTCCTGCCAACACTGTGCAAATGTAGGGTTTTAATACACTCACACATACACAGCAAAGTAGTGCTTTTGCCATTGATCCAGCCAAAGCCATGTTTGAGCAGCGGCTGAAGCATCAGTGCTGGGAACGTTTGCTGCTGGCTTCTGGCTACTTGGCGATTTTTTTCACGTCCTCTCCAAATCCACCAGTCGCAAAAATTACACAACATGTTCAGTTTTCTTTCCATTGTTTTTGCTCCACGGGGCCACCCAGATTTCCGCCAGAGGATGAATGAGAATCTTCACCATCATCACAAAGCAAAGAGCTCCGTGCTGCCAACAACACCGCAACATCTCCAACGGGACCTTCTGCCAGGAGGTCAGAATGGAAAGCCGAAGCCCTAGTTGGACAAGGAAGCCGCTCGAGCATCACTGATTGGACGGCGCAGCAGAATCTGCTTCTGCTCGGAGTCAAGTCGCATCTGGCGCTCGTTTTTATCGCTGCAATCACTCACAGTGGACTTTATTAGCAGGAACACGACTGCGCTGATGCTCCAGGAGTATTGCAGTGACGACACTCTGCTCATCAGATCAGAAAGCACCTGCCTGATACCTTCAAACCTAGTCAAACCAAAGTGAAGAGTGCATGGTGTGCACTTGAAGCCCTCCGGGAATTCTTTTTCTAAATCCCACACTGTCTGATTCACTTCCAGGATTTGCAGTGAAACAAAACAGTTGACTTTACTGTGCGAGTCAGGGGAATTTCCAGGAGAATTACTTGCTTGTTTTGTTTTTTTCTTTCTTTCTTTTTGCTGTTTGGGGATTTTTAGGTAAGGAGAGAGCGCGGCTAAACTGCAAACATCCCATATTGCACCCACTTCAAATCACTCACTTCTAAATCCTGACTTAAGTCGCTGAACTCATCGTCAAACAATGATTAAAAACAAACAACTCAGGCCCTGTCCACTCGGGAACGTTGCCGTTTTGTTTTTTTTTTTCTTTCCGGGATGGAAAAAAGTGGCGTCCACACGCTGGCAGATGGAAACGGAACGCTGGGTGAAAACGATGCAATGCGTATGCCACACCCAAAGGTGGCGCTGTTAACCGACGCTGACACAGCCACCGGACCCACGATTTAGAAAGAGGGCGTTTCCGCTACACACTAAACACACAGAAAACAAAAATGGCGAGTAGCGGGAAAAAAGTGAGTGTGAGGTTTTGTGAGGTTGTGTAGTAATATTGCCAACAACTCTTGAAGCGCCTGCGATACAAAGACAACTCCGCTGGCCGCTGTCGTTGTTGTTTGTGCCGCTGCATGCCTTGTTTTTTCCGGTCACATGACGGTGACGTCATCGTTTTACAAGGAAAATCCGTTTTCACCGTCCACACGGCAACGATGTGACAACGGCGTTGTCAGATTTTCCCACTCTGGGACCCGTTTTCAAAAAAATACAGTTTCGGGGAGGACCCAAAACGCCGTTGCCGCGTGGACAAAACGCCGTGACGGTGAAGTACTTTACCGTTTCCACCAGGAAACCTTCCAGGACAGGGCCTTCGACTTCACCTTAGACTTCACCTTAGACTTCACCTTAGACTTCACCTTAGACTTCACGACTTCACCTTCGACTTCACCTTCGACTTCACCTTCGACTTCACCTTCGACTTCACCTTGCACAACAGCTGATTTGCCACCAGTGGGTTTGGTGCTTTAATCTCATCTACTCGTCTGATCAACAGCCAAACATTCAAGCATTTGAAGCTGAGCTTCCACATCAGTCGACACTTCCCTTTAAAAGCCCCCATAAAAGCGAGTGAGACAGAGGAGACACACGAACCCTGCTGCACTCCCAGGCAGCAGTGAACCCTGCACTGCAGCAGCCACCCTGACAGGGTGACACACGGCCTCTGCATCAGCCAGGACGCAGGAGACTTCCAGGAAGACATTCTTTGAATTCAGGTGTTGCTCAGTCATTGTGTGAGTGGCCCCTCCTGCACTGCACTGCACTGCACTGCCTCAGGGAGCAGCAGTGAGCCACGCAGAGACCTGGTCCATCTGTCAGCGCCGCTGAAGATTCCAACCACTGCTTTTGTTGTTGCATTAGTGGCAAACCACAGACTTCCCTCTTATTAAAAATCCTTGTTTTGTGGGAGACCATGTTCTTCTCCCCACCCCCTGGTTCTTCCCCCCCCTGGTTCTTACCCATGTTCTTCTCCTCCACCCCCTGTTCTTCTCCCCACCCCCTGGTTCTTCTCCCCCACCCCCCTTGTTCTTCTCCCCACACCCATGTTCTTCTCCTCCACCCCTGTTCTTCTCCCCACCCCCCCTCCCCCCCTGTTCTTCTCCCCACCAAATACAAATAACGAAGTTGCAATTTTGTATTCAGGAAATTTAGATGTAATATTCAACTGTTGTAAAAAAAAAATATATCTAAAAATAAAAATCCAAGACGATAAGCGTGAACATAATAATCGAGAAGTCATGGAGGAAGGAAAAAGCGATGAGACATTAAGAGCAACTGGTTCATTACTGTCTGTGACCGGAGAGCAAAGAGTAAAATTATTAATTGATCATTGATTTTCAGACGACTCAGGCTGTAATTGTGTGGTTGGCTCTCCGAAGAGAGAGGGAGAGAGAGAGAGAGAGACGTCACACACTGACGGCACTGGAGCCCCTCACTGCTTTAAAGCTTGAATGATGAATGAATGAATGAATTTTGAGAGAGAGAGAGAGAGAGAGAGTGACGGTGATGGTTCAAGACAATGTTACATACAACCATGGCAAATCAAACAGTCTGTGTGTTTTAAGCTTTCATGAAAAGAAACAACTGGAGCTGCTCAGTAGGAGGGGGTTGGGTCACCCATTGCAACAAAGTACAGACACAATGCTGCATACATGAATGCTTGGATCTGATAAAACAAGGAATCTGAATGGCACCAACAATCAACAACAAAGCCAAAGGATGAAAAAGACAGAATTATTTTCATCCATCGACGCCCACTAGTGTCCATAGACAGACAGCAAAATTCATTCATTCATCATTCAAGCTTTAAAGCAGTGAGGGGCTCCAGTGAGGGGCTCCAGTGCCGTCAGTGTGTGACTCACTGTCCGGTATCAGCTGCTTGCTGCTGCCGTCACTGCCGCTTCAGCACTGCACAATCCCACATCTTGCTCGCACTTTCCGCCTCGTGATTCTTTTCCATTGGCTCAGTTCACGTGACAGCATGGAAAAGTCATTCCGCAATTCCCACTTTCTCTCCCACACCTTTTTTTGGTCTTTTCACGCATTTTTCTTCTTTTCTTTTGTTTAAAAAAAAACATTTTCCACTTTTACACAACCTTTTTCTCTTTTCGTTGGCAGGCGCGGCTCTCACTCTTCCTCCTCCTCCTCCTCTTCCTCCTCTCTAACTCCTCCTCCTCCTCCTCCTCCTCCTCTAACTCCTCCTCCCCCTCCTGCTCCTCCTCCTCCTCCACTTCCTCCTCCTTCTCTTCCTCCTCCTCTAACTCCTCCTCCTCCTCCTCCACTTCCTCCTCCTACTCCTCCTCTAACTCCTCCTGCTCCTCCTCCGCCACCTCCTCCTCCTCCACTTCCTCCTCCTTCTCTTCCTCCTCCTCCTCTTCCTCCTCTCTAACTCCTCTTCCTCCTCCTCCTCCTCCTCCTCCTCCTCCTCCTCCTCCTCCCTTCCTCCTCCTCTCTTCCTCCTCCTCTCCTCCTCCTCCTCCTCCTCCTCCTCCTCCTCCTCCTCCTCCTCCTCTAACTCCTCCTGCTCCTCCTCCTCCTCCGCCACCTCCTCCTCCTTCTCTTCCTCCTCCTCCTTCTCCTCCTCCTCTTCCTCCTCCTTCTTCTCCTCTTCCTCCTCCTCCTCTTCCTCCTCCTCTTCCTCTTCCTCTTCCTCCTCCTCCTCCTTCTCCTCTTCCTCCTCCTCCTCTTCCTCCTCCTCCTCCTCCTCCTCCTCCTCCTCCTCCTCCTCTTCCTCCTCCTCTCCTCCTCCTCCTCCTCTCACTCGTTCTCCTCTTCCTCCTCCTCCTCCTCCTCCTCCTTCTGTTCGTTAGGCCACATTTCCAGTGTGCGTGTTGAAGTTTTCCACCCGTGCATGAAAGGACACCCACACACACACACACACACACACACACACACACACACACACACACACACACACACACACACACACACACACAAACTCTCCTTAAACATTAAATGAGAAGCTCTGTGGTAAAGAAAGCACATTCCAGCTGCACTGCCAGTGATGCAGTGGTGTGGTTGGTGGTGATTCACAAAGTCTCTTCTGGATGGATGGATGATAGATGGATGGATGGATGGATGGATAGATAGATAGATAGATAGATAGATAGATAGATAGATAGACAGATAGATAGATGGATAGATAGATAGATAGATAGATAGACGGATGGATGGATGGATGGATGGATGGATAGATAGATAGATAGATAGATAGATAGATAGATAGATAGACAGATAGATAGATGGATAGATAGATAGACAGATGAGCGGATGGATGGATGGATGGGACAGACGGATGGATGGATGGATGGATGGATGGACGGACAGATAGATAGATAGATAGACGGATGGATGGATGGATAGATAGATAGATAGATAGATAGATAGATAGATAGATAGATAGATAGATGGATAGATAGATAGACAGATGGATGGATAGATAGATAGATAGATAGATAGATAGATAGATAGATAGACGGATGGATGGATGATAGATAGATAGATAGATAGATAGATAGATATTGAACTTGTTGAAAGCCAGTTTTGAGTGTAACAATATCAGTTTTATCCTAACGGACAGAAATGAGAAAGGAAAAGATCATTTTACTCAGTCTCTGCCTTGTTGTTCTGTATGTAAGTGAGTCCATATATACAGTATGTATCTATCTGCTGTCAACGAGCCTCATCTATTTGTTGATTGTTACAGCACATTGGAGCCCATCTGCCACCTTGTGGAACTTATTTGTAATTGCCAATAAAACAAGACACGGAATTTCATGACTTGAAGCGCAGACCGATAATAGAATAATAACTGTTTAACTCCCGCAGTTCATTGTTGTTTCTGGTGTTTCATCCCAACATTGGAACAACTGTTAAATTAACTATGTGGGATTGGAGTTCAAAAAGTAAAAGTGAAATCTAAATCTCCTGTAAACAGTCATTAAAATGAATGTTTTGTTCACAACATGTTCATGATAAAAAAAAAAAAATTTAAAATTTAAAAGAAAAAAAAGTTACAGAATTGTGCCTTCATTTAAAAGAATATGGTTTAGTTCTTTAGTTCCCAGAGAATTTGCTTTGTCCTGGTGAAGAAGGTTAAAAGAAATCTTCAACCTGGAATTTATTAATTATTTATTTAAGATTTGCATCTTGTCAAAAATGTTTCCCATTGTGTGTGGCTGTGTAACCAAAAGTTGACGAAAACATGTGGAATATTAGTTGAAAAATGTCTGGTTTCTGAAGTCAGGTTTAGAGGGGTTGATGGCAAAGTTAGCAGAAGCAGGACAAGTAGGGCAATGGATCAGGCGGCTGACAATGGAGCAGAATTTTTTTTATCTTAAATAGCTCATTCTGAGCAAAATATACACTCACAGAAGACAAGGCTGAAGTTTTTTTTAATTTGCTCTGTTACTCAAGAGCCGTGATAGTATAGTGGTTAGTACTCTGCGTTGTGGCCGCAGTAACCCCGGTTCGAATCCGGGTCACGGCAGAACCAGTTGTTCAGCTGTCTTTTCTCTTGGACTTGCTAACAGCTACACTGTGTGCACTATGTGCAGTGTCAAAGCTGGCCATCAACAGGGCTAGTGGCGCAATGGATAACGCGTCTGACTACGGATCAGAAGATTCTAGGTTCGACTCCTGGCTAGCTCGTTCTCATTTTAAACTCGCAGTGCAAATGCTGCCAGATGTTCAGTTCCGGAAAGTAGCAAAACTTGAAGTATTTCGGGGTTGTGATAAAAAAATTTTAAAAAAATCCGTTTTTTTTTTTTTTAAATTATTTTAAAAAGCTCACTCTGATTAAAAGAAACACTCACAGAAGACAAGGAAGAAGTTTTTTTAATTTGCTGTTGCTCAAGAGCCGTGATAGTATAGTGGTTAGTACTCTGCGTTGTGGCCGCAGTAACCCCGGTTCGAATCCGGGTCACGGCAGAACCAGTTGTTCACCTGTCTTTTCTCTTGGACTTGCTAACAGCTAGCACAGTGTGCACTATGTGCAGTGTCAAAGCTGAACATCAACAGGGCTAGTGGCGCAATGGATAACGCGTCTGACTACGGATCAGAAGATTCTAGGTTCGACTCCTGGCTAGCTCGTTGTCTTTTTAAGCTAGCATTATGAATGCTACCAGATGTTCAGTTCCGGAAAGTAGCAAAATCTGCATGAAGAAAAAGAAACGTGCAAGTTTTGTAGACAAAAGCACAGTACTTGGCTTTAAGTCTTTCATGGTTCTTGTAAAAATCCTGGTTTTCATCTTTAATTTTTTTTTTCTTCAAATTAACTCATCGCAGATGTCAAGTTTTTCAATTTGCTCTGTTGTTCAAGAGCCGTGATAGTATAGAGGTTAGTACTCTGCGTTGTGGCCGCAGTAACCCCGGTTCGAATCCGGGTCACGGCAGAACCAGTTGTTCAGCTGTCTTTTCTCTTGGACTTGCTAACAGCTAACACAGTGTGTGCTATGTGCAGTGTCAAAGCTGAACATCAACAGGGCTAGTGGCGCAATGGATAACGCGTCTGACTACGGATCAGAAGATTCTAGGTTCGACTCCTGGCTAGCTCGTTGTCATTTTAAACTAGCAGTGCAAATGCTGCCAAATGTTCAGTTCCGGAAAGTAGCAATACTGTAAGTATTTCTGGGTTGTGATAAAAAAAACAAAATCCTTTTTTTTTTTTTTTTTAATTATTTTAAAAAGCTCACTCTGATTAAAAGAAACACTCACAGAAGACAAGGCAGAAGTTTTTCAATTTGCTCTGTTACTCAGGAGCCGTGATAGTATAGTGGTTAGTACTCTGCGTTGTGGCCGCAGTAACCCCGGTTCGAATCCGGGTCACGGCAGAACCAGTTGTTCACCTGTCTTTTCTCTTGGACTTGCTAACAGCTAGCACAGTGTGTGCACTATGTGCAGTGTCAAAGCTGGCCATCAACAGGGCTAGTGGCGCAATGGATAACGCGTCTGACTACGGATCAGAAGATTCTAGGTTCGACTCCTGGCTAGCTCGTTGTCATTTTAAACTCGCAGTGCAAATGCTGCCAGATGTTCAGTTGTGGAAAGTAGCAAAATCTGCTTGAAGATGAAGAAACATGCTAGTTTCCAGAGGAGAGCACAGGACTTGACTTGAACTTTTTTGTGGTTGTGGAAAAATTCCTGTTTTTAGATGAAAAGCTAACGTTGATAAAAAAAAATGTGCTCATCACAGATGTCAAGTTTTTAAATTCTCTGTTGCTCAAGAGCCGTGATAGTATAGTGGTTAGTACTCTGCGTTGTGGCCGCAGTAACCCCGGTTCGAATCCGGGTCACGGCAGAACCAGTTGTTCACCTGTCTTTTCTCTTGGACTTGCTAACAGCTACACTGTGTGCACTATGTGCAGTGTCAAAGCTGGACATCAGCAGGGCTAGTGGCGCAATGGATAACGCGTCTGACTACGGATCAGAAGATTCTAGGTTCGACTCCTGGCTAGCTCGTTGTCTTTTTAAGCTAGCATTATGAATGCTACCAGATGTTCAGTTCCGGAAAGTAGCGAAATCTGCATGAAGAAAAAGAAACGTGCAAGTTTTGTAGACAAAAGCACAGTACTTGGCTTTAAGTCTTTCATGGTTCTTGTAAAAATCCTGGTTTTCATCTTTAATTTTTTTTTTTCTTCAAATTAACTCATCGCAGATGTCAAGTTTTTCAATTTGCTCTGTTGCTCAAGAGCTGTGATAGTATAGAGGTTAGTACTCTGCGTTGTGGCCGCAGTAACCCCGGTTCGAATCCGGGTCACGGCAGAACCAGTTGTTTGCTTGTCTTTTCTCTTGGTCTTGCTAACAGCTAACACAGTGTGCACTATGTGCAGTGTCAAAGCTGGGCACCAACAGGGCTAGTGGCGCAATGGATAACGCGTCTGACTACGGATCAGAAGATTCTAGGTTCGACTCCTGGCTAGCTCGTTGACTTTTTAAGCTAGCATTATGAATGCTACCAAATGTTCAGTTGTGGAAAGTAGCAAAATCTGCTTGAAGATGAAGAAACATGCTAGTTTCCAGATAAGAGCACAGGACTTTACTTGAACTTTTTTGTGGTTGTGGAAAAATTCCTGTTTTTAGATGAAAAGCTAACGTTGATAAAAATGTGCTCATCACAAATGTCAAGTTTTTAAATTCTCTGTTATACAAGAGCCGTGATAGTATAGAGGTTAGTACTCTGCGTTGTGGCCGCAGTAACCCCGGTTCGAATCCGGGTCACGGCAGAACCAGTTGTTCAGCTGTCTTTTCTCTTGGACTTGCTAACAGCTACACTGTGTGCACTATGTGCATACCATGTGCACTGTCAAAGCTGGACATCAACAGGGCTAGTGGCGCAATGGATAATGCGTCTGACTACGGATCAGAAGATTCTAGGTTCGACTCCTGGCTAGCTCGTTGACTTTTTAAACTAGCATTATGAATGCTACCAAATGTTCAGTTGTGGAAAGTAGCAAAATCTGCTTGAAGATGAAGAAACATGCTAGTTTCCAGAGGAGAGCACAGGACTTGACTTGAACTTTTTTGTGGTTGTGGAAAAATTCCTGTTTTTAGATGAAAAGCTAACGTTGATAAAAAAAAAAAGTGCTCATCACAGATGTCAAGTTTTTAAATTCTCTGTTGCTCAAGAGCTGTGATAGTATAGTGGTTAGTACTCTGCGTTGTGGCCGCAGTAACCCCGGTTCGAATCCGGGTCACGGCAGAACCAGTTGTTCACCTGTCTTTTCTCTTGGTCTTGCTAACAGCTAGCACAGTGTGCACTATGTGCAGTGTCAAAGCTGGCCATCAACAGGGCTAGTGGCGCAATGGATAACGCGTCTGACTACGGATCAGAAGATTCTAGGTTCAACTCCTGGCTAGCTCGTTGTCATTTTAAACTCGCAGTGCAAATGCTGCCAGATGTTCAGTTCCGGAAAGTAGCAAAACTTGAAGTATTTCTGGATTGTGATAAAAAAAAACAAAATCCATTTATTTTTTTTTAATTATTTTAAAAAGCTCACTCTGATTAAAAGAAACACTCACAGAAGACAAGGCTGAAGTTTTTTTTAATTTGCTGTTATTCAAGAGCCGTGATAGTATAGTGGTTAGTACTCTGCGTTGTGGCCGCAGTAACCCCGGTTCGAATCCGGGTCATGGCAGAATCAGTTGTTTGCTTGTCTTTTCTCTTGGACTTGCTAACAGCTACACTGTGTGCACTATGTGCAGTGTCAAAGCTGGCCATCAACAGGGCTAGTGGCGCAATGGATAACGCGTCTGACTACGGATCAGAAGATTCTAGGTTCGACTCCTGGCTAGCTCGTTCTCATTTTAAACTAGCAGTGCAAATGCTGCCAGATGTTCAGTTCCGGAAAGTAGCAATACTGTAAGTATTTCTGGGTTGTGATAAAAAAAAAACAAAATCCTTTTTTTTTTTGTTTAATTATTTTAAAAAGCTCACTCTGATTAAAAGAAACAATCACAGAAGACAAGGCTGAAGTTTTTCAATTTGCTCTGTTGCTCAAGAGCTGTGATAGTATAGTGGTTAGTACTCTGCGTTGTGGCCGCAGTAACCCCGGTTCGAATCCGGGTCACGGTAGAACCAGTTGTTCAAAAGTCTTTTCTCTTGGACTTGCTAACAGCTAGCACAGTGTGTGGTATGTGCAGTGTCAAAGCTGGCCATCAACAGGGCTAGTGGCGCAATGGATAACGCGTCTGACTACGGATCAGAAGATTCTAGGTTCGACTCCTGGCTAGCTCGTTGTCATTTTAAACTAGCAGTGCAAATGCTGCCAAATGTTCAGTTCCGGAAAGTAGCAAAACTGTGAAGTATTTCGGGGTTGTGATAAAAAAAAATAAAAAAAATCTGTTTTTTTATTTATTTATTATTTTAAAAAGCTCACTCTGATTAAAAGAAACACTCACAGAAGACAAGGCAGAAGTTTTTTTAATTTGCTGTTACTCAAGAGCCGTGATAGTATAGTGGTTAGTACTCTGCGTTGTGGCCGCAGTAACCCGGTTCGAATCCGGGTCACGGCAGAACCAGTTGTTCACCTGTCTTTTCTCTTGGACTTGCTAACAGCTACACTGTGTGCACTATGTGCAGTGTCAAAGCTGGCCATCAACAGGGCTAGTGGCGCAATGGATAACGCGTCTGACTACGGATCAGAAGATTCTAGGTTCGACTCCTGGCTAGCTCGTTGTCATTTTAAACTAGCAGTGCAAATGCTGCCAAATGTTCAGTTCGGAAAGTAGCAAAATAGCATGAAAACTTGAAGTATTTCAAGGGTTGTGACAAAAAAATCTTGGCTTTAAGTTTTTTTAATTTCTTGTAAAAAGCTCACTCTGATTTCTCTTCAAATTAACACAGAAGACAAGGTGAAGTTTTTCAATTTGCTCTGTTGCTCAAGAGCCGTGATAGTATAGTGGTTAGTACTCTGCGTTGTGGCCGCAGTAACCCCGGTTCGAATCCGGGTCACGGCAGAACCAGTTGTTCACCTTGTCTTTTCTCTTGGTCTTGCTAACAGCTACACTGTGTGCACTATGTGCAGTGTCAAAGCTGGCCATCAACAGGGCTAGTGGCGCAATGGATAACGCGTCTGACTACGGATCAGAAGATTCTAGGTTCGACTCCTGGCTAGCTCGTTGTCATTTTAAACTAGCATTATGAATGCTACCAAATGTTCAGTTCTGGAAAGTAGCAAAATCTGTTTGAAGATGAAGAAACATGCTAGTTTCCAGAGGAGAGCACAGGACTTTCGTGGTTGTGGTAAAGTTCCTGCTTTTTTACTTGAAACACTCAGTTTGGTCAAAAAGAACTCCTCACAGAAGACAAAGCAGAAGTCACATTTTTTTTTAATGTTGTTACTCAAGACCCGGGATCGTGCGCTCATACTTTTTTCTTTTTTTTCTTTTTTTTAAATGAATGTGGAATATAATTTTGTTCAGTTATCAATGCATTAAAGTCCATTTTTCACTTCTTTTCGGCTCCGATTTGTCATCATGAAGTCTTGAAAGAAACATCAGGCTGAACAACATCAACATTCATCACTGGCTGAAAACAATGAGATCCAGTGAGATGATCTTCCTTCCTCATTTCCATGACCGACCAAACCTTTCAACATTTTTGCCCTTTTGTTTGGTTGGCGATGCATAAAAACTCAGTGAGGCAGCAGTTTACGAAAACACCGACGCACATTTTTAAAGCGTCCTTGCACGGTTTATTTCCCAGATCAAAAGTCCAAAGCAGTTCTGATGCCACCTGTTGCGCCAAAGGTACCGACCGCTGACCGACGCTTGCTCGCTTTTGCATTTTAAGACTCAACAAATCGAAATTCAAAACTCTTCCTCCAGGATTTGATGACACGGTGCAGCGTGTTGCCGTGTTTCCGTGTCTCTGTGTGTGTGTGTGTGTGTGTGTGTGTGTGTTATTTGTGCACGCTGAGTTGTCTGATCTCGTCCACTCTGTTGCGATGCAGCTGGAAGGCAGGGGTCACCCAGCGGCCACATGAACACTGATCACCGCACCAGTTGAATGAGCCCAACTTAGAGCCACACTTGGGACACAGGAGCTGCACACAGGGGAGACAAGAGGAGCAGAACAGGGATGTGAACAATGAATTGATTACGCTGGCTCAGAAAAAAAAAAAAAAATTCAGCTGAATTAGGACCATTTTGCACTTTTCACGCTAATTTTATTTTGAAAAAAAAATCAGATTTCCTGGTTAAATTGATGACAGTTTAGTGACATTTTCAGTTGATTTTTTATTAATATTTCTCATCCGGAAAAGGTTTTCAGAGGTAAAAATTCAAACAGAATGTGTTAATTAAATGTAACAACATTCAATTTCTGTAAATTGAATAATCGATAACTTTGATTTAATTGATTCAACTAATATCAGTCGCAATTAATTGAGCATTTTTGACACAAGTAGTTAACAACAGTGCAGTGGCAGCCATTCACCTGCAGAACACGATACTTTAAACAACTTTTGATTGTTTTTAAACACATTTCGCACACAACTCGCCGCTCATCAATTCACCGTTGATCGGTCGATAAACTCAATCAACTAACGGTTAAAAAAAAAAATGAATCCGGAATTTGCATCGCCAGTGCGGAACAACAATGGTTTATCTTCCGGAAAAAGTCCTTGAACATCGCGGCCCCAACGAGGGGGCGGATCCCACAGTGGCCTGAATGAGAGCCTGACCCCGAAGTGAACGTCTGTGATTTGTTTGACAACTGACGCGACCGCTGAAGTGCAGCTCTTCCATCCTCAAAAAAACAACTCAAAATCTCAAACGGCATCCAGGCAAAAATATTCCAGACATTTAAAAGGTCCAGTGTGAAATATTTGGCTTGATTTATGACTTTTATATTGGTAAAAAAAAAAAAAATCTTAACATCCAGCCCATAAATACATTAATTAAAGTGTATAATTGCAGTGCAATAAAAGTAATGTAGTTTTCCTGCCCTTAGAATGGTTCTCATATATATGTTTAGGTAGATACAGTTTATACAGTTTACAGTGCTGCCAGTCAGCTGCCTTCCTGCACCAGCATATTTCTAAGGAAGCCTGGTGTGGACAATCCAGCTGCCTGACAGCTCGGCTCTTAACCAGGGTGACTGCTCGCGTCTTCAAGCAAACCGACAAAGACGAAGGTGGACCGGGTATCCAGGTTTGGGCCAACAGGGCCACCGTAGCTCACTGGCAACCTCAGGAGGGGGGGCACAAGCCAGACTCAAACATCAGCACAGAGGCAGAATGAATGAAGCTGTGTGTGTGTGTGTGTGTGTTAGGTACCTGTCCATCCATGACTCCTAGCAAAGCTTCCTCCATCCACTGCACCGGCTCGATAAAGTAGGAGGTGCAACGAAGGTCTCCTGCAGAGCAACGCACTCATCAGCGCTTCTTGCTGAGTCAGGTGACCAAACACTGCACAACTACAGTGCATTAAACCAGCGTTTTGACAGAGGTCACCTTCCAAACCATCAACTGTGTGAAAACATCTCCGCAGGTCCAGTCTACAAGAAGCACATCATCACCGCCTGCCCCCTGCAGGGCGTTTGTGTGTCTGAAGTGGACCCGTGGTCTCGCAGAGCCCCCCCTTCGAGTCCTCCAACCTGTTCGTACCACTGAGGTTGCTGGATTTCTTGTGAGCGAAGGCTGGAGCTCCTCCTCCCACCGTGTGGCTGAGGACACTGGAGTCACGGAACAGGTTCCTCCTGCAGGGGGAGCACAGAGGTGGAGTCAGGCCTTCAGATAGAAATGCAGTTTTCAGATGTATACATCTTGCTCTGTATTCTGTGTTTATACTGAGGAGTATTTCATTTTTGTCTCTGTCCTTAGTTAATATATTTCTTGATTTTTTTTTTTGCACTGTAGCTTTTTCTTTTTCTGCTGGAATTATGCAAATTTCCCCATCGTGGGATCAATAAAGTTCTTCTTCTCCTCCTCCTTCTTCTCCTCCTCCTCCTCCTCCTTCTTCTCCTCCTCCTTCTTCTCCTCCTCCTTCTCCTTCTTCTCCTCCTCCTCCTTCTTCTCTTCCTCCTCCTTCTTCTTCTCCTCCTCCTCCTTCTCCTCCTCCTCCTTCTCCTCCTCCTCCTTCTTCTTCTCCTCCTCCTTCTTCTCCTCCTCCTCCTCCTCCTCCTCCTCCTTCTTCCTCCTCCTCCTTCTTCTCCTCCTCCTTCTTCTCCTCCTCCTCCTTCTTCTCCTCCTCCTCCTTCTTCTCCTCCTCCTCCTCCTTCTTCTCCTCCTCCTCCTCCTCCTCCTCCTTCTCCTCCTCCTCCTCTCTCCTCCTCCTCCTCCTCCTCCTCCTCCTCCTCCTCTCTTCTTCTTCTTCACCTACTCCTCCTCCTCCTCCTCCTCCTCCTCCTCCTTCTTCTTCCTCCTCCTCTTTCTCCTCTTCTTCTCCTCCTCCTCCTCCTCTTTCCTCCTCCTCCTCCTCCTCCTACTTCTCCTCCTCCTCCTCCTCCTCCTTCTCCTCCTCCTCCTCCTCCTCCTTCTTCTTCCTCCTCCTCCTCCTCCTCCATCAATGTACTGTGTGTTTTGTTTTGTTTTTTTGTGTCTATTTCTTGAACAATGTGCCTGCTGCTGCTGCTGCTGCTGCTGCTGCTGCTGCTGCTGCTGCTGCTGCTGCTGCTGCTGCTGCTGCTGCTGCTCACCTGCACCTCCTGCAGCGGTAGGACACCTCTGCGGGATTGCAGTGTGTGGGGTCGACAGCAAACACCTCTCTGGGAACATCCTGCAGCTCTGCACCACCACAGCGACAACAACAGACAACAAGCAGTCAGTCATATGCATCAGCACAAGTGTGCAGCTGAGGCTGCCAGTATGTGTGTGTGTGTGTGTGTGTGTGTGTGTGTCGGGGGGCTACCAGGGTACTTCTCTGCCAGCTTTTGCAGCCTGTACTGTTTGTACAGCGGACTGGAAGTGTCGACTCGGCACTGCAGCGACTCGTACAGACGAAGCTGCTCCTCAAAGCCACTGTTGACCCTGAAGCACAGACATAGCACAGACATAGCACAGACATCCTTTCAGTTCAGTCCTCTACTTCCTGTTTGACAGCCGTCAAGAAGCTTCAGCTCAATCATATTATAACAAAATCCAGATGGACTTTGGTGAGTTTGAGTTCAGTTTTTTTCCGGATTACTTCTCATTTAGATAGATAGGGTGAAGGCCTAACATTTTGGGCAAAAATAAAATCCCAATTTTTTTCTCTGGAAATTCGATTTTGGATTTCGATTTTTTTTTTTTTAACTCTCGTTAAATATGCTACAAAACCGGGACAAGTGCGTGTTGTACGCCACTTCGGAAAAATAATTTCCCAGGTAGTGGTGAGGGCAGCTAACAGAATCACTTCCTGGTTTTAACAGCTGCTGTGGCTAGCTAGCGCAGCTGCCAGTAAACATAGGTAGTAGCCAGTGAACAGCTTCCTGAGGGGGGGGGGGGGACTACGGTAGCCAGGAGGCGGCCACCCGGAAGCATGAAAGAGGAAAATAGATTTTCCGATTTTTTTTTTTTTTTTTAACATCGTTACGAAAAAAAAAAAAAAAATCTGATTTCGATTTAAAATGGATTCATCGCACAATCGTACTGTCGTAATGAATGAAAAACCTGGAATCACTTAAACATTGATCGATAGAGGCACTAAGTGCTCGCTCATTGTGACTGACACACACACACACACACACACACACACACACACACACACACACACACACACACACACACACACACACAGCACTTAACTGTACATCTGCTTTGAGGTCCCTCAGTCTTTGGTAAGCTTCAGTGAAGCCCAGCTTGTGTGTCTTCATCAGATACGCAGTGACGACGGTGGCGCTGCGACTCCTGCCTGCTTGACTAACACGGAAACACACGCGTACAACATATCTGCTGAACTTCCTTAAGTCTTGGATGGTGGTTGCATGAGGGGGGGGGTGACTGTGACTGTGAGTCTCACCAGTGAACCAGTGCAGCGCTGCCTCCCTCCACAGCCTCCCGGATGAACAGGAAGCAGTCGTCCAGGTGGCTCAGCAGATCAGACGTCGCCTCGTCGAGGACATTTATCCACTTCAGCCGCACGTTCCCGTCGGCGGCCAGCAGCTTGGCCGCCGGGTCCTCCGAGTCCACGGACAAGACGTGAGTGACGGCTGCACTGCGGAGCGCCTGGCTGTCGTTGAGGTCAGCGGCAGTGCCGATGTACAGACCAGAGTCCACCAGCAGCATGACCGCAGGGACTGCAGGAAGGCCTTTCAACCAGAGGCCAGAGAGGGGGGGGGGGGAGAGAGAGAGAGAGAGAGAGAGAGAGAGAGAGAGAGAGAGAGAGAGAGACAGAGAGAGAGAGAGGAGAGAGAGAGAGAGAGGGGGAGGAGAGAGAGAGAGAGAGAGAGAGAGAGAGAGAGAGAGAGAGAGAGAGAGAGAGAGAGAGAGAGAGAGAGAGAGAGAGAGAGAGAGAGAGAGAGAGAGAGAGAGAGAGAGAGAGAGAGAGAGAGAGAGAGAGAGAGAGAGAGAGAGAGAGAGAGAGAGAGAGAGAGAGAGAGAGAGAGAGAGGAGAGAGAGAGAGAGAGAGAGAGAGAGAGAGAGAGAGAGAGGAGTGGAGAGAGAGAGAGAGAGAGAGAGAGAGAGAGAGAGAGAGAGAGAGAGAGAGAGAGAGAGAGAGAGAGAGAGAGAGAGAGAGAGAGAGAGAGAGAGAGAGAGAGAGAGAGAGAGAGAGAGAGAGAGAGAGAGAGAGAGAGAGAGAGAGGGAGAGAGAGAGAGAGAGAGAGAGAGAGAGAGAGAGAGAGAGAGAGAGAGAGAGAGAGAGAGAGAGGAGAGAGAGAGAGAGAGAGAGAGAGAGAGAGAGAGAGAGAGAGAGAGAGAGAGAGAGAGAGAGAGAGAGAGAGAGAGAGAGAGAGAGAGGGAGGGAGAGAGAGGGAGGGAGAGGGAGAGAGACAGAGAGAGAGAGAGAGAGAGAGAGAGAGGGAGGGAGAGAGAGAGAGGGAGAGAGAGAGAGAGAGAGGAGAGAGAGAGAGAGAGAGAGAGAGAGAGAGAGAGAGAGAGAGAGGAGAGGAGACAGACAGAGAGACAGACAGACAGACACAGGTTAGGATTATTAAGAAAAATGCAGAAACTACAAACTAAAATGTTGACATATGCAGTACCAATTTCTATTCTCATCCTCTGTACTGTTCTCATGACACTGCACTGACCTCACATTGGTGTTAGAGAGGCTGCACATACTAAAGGCCTGCTGAAATGTCTCTACAAGTCCAGTTGTCACAAACCACATGATTCAACAATAATTTATTCCCACCCACCACACTGCTGACAGTGCAGTTTGTCACTGAAGGCATCAAAACTACGTATGAACACACGTGGAACTATGGAGGAAACAATAAAAGTGTCAAATAACTCAAACACGTTTTATATTCTTCAAAATAGCCACATTTCATAAAAAGCATATTTAGAGTTAATGGAAGTGTTTTTCTTTGCTGTATAATTACAGAATATATCTGCAGTGGAGAAACTTGTAAAGCTAAATAAAAACTGTATTCAATTTTGATTTTTTTTTGCGAAACCTGAAGAAATGATATTAATAGTCAGTAAAAATGGCTGTATTTCAACAATCGTTCTGTTTTGACAGTCATTTCAATAAAGAGCTTAAACACCGTGGGGCTTCAGAGACGCTGGTTTTGTTGTAACTTCGCTTTGGTTGATTTTCAATTGGCATTAAAGCGACGTGTTTTCTACACATCCCCACGATGTATCTTTGTTCTCCACTGCTGCTGCTCCGCTACCCTCCTCTGTCCAACTTTACAACCCCACCAGTGACAAGGTTTGCCCACTGGCTCTGCTCGAACCTCTCCTCTCACTTCTTCCCCTCAAGTTACCTCTTGAGTCGTGTGTGTGTGTGTGTGTGTGTGTGTGAGTTCCGGTGTCAAACCTTGTCGGCCCTCGGTTCTCTGATGTGGACGCTCCCCTCGAGAAATGCCGTGTTTCCGCCGCTTAAAGCGTCACGAAAGCGGAATATAATCGATATTAATTAAACGAGGAAAGAAAGAAAAAGAAAAAAAAGCAATATGTGTACAGCGTGAAGACAATGCCGTCGGAGCAGCAGTGTTTGGTTCGCCATCAATACGGTCCGGGTGGAAAATAAAGCAATGCGCATCGAAGGTTCCGGTTTGACACCAGTTGCTTTTTCTTTCGCAGCGAAAGGGGAATTTCAGCCTCTGGCGTCGAGAAAAGGACATCGATTAAATCTGTATCAGTAACAAATGGTCTTTAGTTTATCGAAATGACGAAATAATGAGGCGGGTCATTGTCACATCACGAAAATATGCATCGTCGTCGCAGACCAATCAGCGGTCACAAACCAGCATCCGACAGCCCAATCAGCCGTCTCTGAGAATTGGCCTCGTGCGGAGGGACTGCAGACAGTCAGGACAGGAAGAACTTTGAGTTCTCTTTTTAATTTGGTCATTTTGGATTTTGTCTCCTTGTACAGTGCCTTTGCAATCTTGATTTCATGTGTAAAATAATAGAATCCCACGATGGAGAAGTTTGCATAATTACAGCAGCATATACAGTGCAAAGAGAAGAAGAACAAATATGTGAATTTAGTGGAAATAAAGAAATAAAATCAAACTCCCACTCATTGCCTCACCTTTTGCCCCTCCCTCCATGCCACTGGACGCACCTCTTGCAGCAGATATCCACAGATATAATCTGAACACGTCAGGAGACATTAGCAAAAACTGCTGGCACGTAGCATGCTTAGTGATTTAATGAGCAGAAGTTGATGGCAGAGGTAGAAACAGCAGGAATGAGGTCATGCACTCAGACCGACACCGGTCAGCAAGCCACAGTCACTCCATGACTCTCGGTGCGCCACCAGGAGGAACCTTCCCCTCACTGTCAGACTGCGCGACTACTTTGAGTCCCGTCCTCCTCGCCAGACACAAAACAGCTTCGGTAACGTCTGTCTGGCACTGACGTTTCCCAACCCCTCCTGTGTGAGTGGCGGCGTTAACGGCCTCCATCCCACACACAGTCTGTGTATGGTCACAGTGCGGGGCGACAATAAAAACTTTTGTGAGCCACTTTCATCAAACAGCCTGACCAATCAGAGAGCCTCGCCGTGACCGCATCCCACCACCACTGCCGAGTGCTGGGAATGATGTGAAGCAGCAGGTGCATGGGAACAGCGTAGGTGTGTTTCTGCTGCGCTGAGTCACTCAACCAGTTTCAACCAGTGCCTCATCCGTCTAATGCAGGGTGGAGGGTGGAGGGGGGGGGGCTTTTTCACTGGTAGGTTCCGACGACGTGTGACAGAGGAGCCGGAGCAGCAGCAGCAGATGGATGCAGTGTTTTGGTGAGCCACCTCCTAGGAGGAAACAGTCTATATCATGGGATATGTAGAAAACATGTTGCATTAATGTCACTGGAAAAATGAAGCAAAGCAAAGTTGCAACTAATCCAGTGTCTTTGAAGGCCCACCAGGTCGTTTGGCTCTTTATTGAAATGACTCTGGAAACACTGGAAACATGGATGAAATGCAGTACAGCTATTTTATGACTGACTGACTATTAATATAAGTTCTTCAACTTAGATCTTGTCAACCTCAAGTTACTTTGTCATGTGTGTTAAGCTGATGTGAAATATTTAATGGCTCTCTGAATCTTGGAGTGGCTTCTTGAGTGTAATCTGCAAAGACGAGAGAGAAAAAAAAAGACGCTTTTACTTCATACCAAAATTCTGCAACCGTTTCCTCCACTGAAGCCACGTGTCTTCAAATGACGTCGCCTCCTCCGGAATAGATATTAAAAGAGTGTTTTTATGTGACAGCAACATGGCATCGGAGAGAACTTTCTCATCCTCATCTTTCTCTTTTCCCGCAATCCTCAATTAGACTTTTTTTTTTTCCCTGGGATTTGCACACAATGTTCCCCAATTAAAGGTCAAGAAAACCACATGACATCAGATTTTCCCGCTCAAACACCTCCTCGCTCACGTTGTGGGTGGGGAGGCTGCGGTGGCGGTGACACAAAAGGTGGCACTGCGCGAGTCACCGACGAAGCAAAATCCACCTGGTGTCGTGCACCAGATTGATTAGAAGTTTAGGATTCAGGACCACGTCCTAACTCTTTATCTCCAGAGTTACAGTGTGGTTGCATTGCAACGCTGCCAACGAGCACAAATAATGAAAAACAATCAAAGTCAAACAGTTGAATTTCTATTTTTTTAGTTCACGACCTTCAGGTGTGGCTCTTGAGAGGGACGAGTAGGAGTTTAAGAGTCGTTTTATCGTCAGCTGCAAAGTTTAAATACTTCCTGGTCACTTTTTATACGTCTGTGGGTGTTGTGTAATTGTGTTTTGGTGTATCATGATAGCATCTTAGTGCCTCTGTCTCTTATAAAAGGCCGAGTGACCGAGCGGCAGAGCGAAGAGGAGGAGAGGTCACACTGAGACTCGCTGATCTGAAGGTTCTGCTGAGGAGCTCTGAATGGAGACCATGATGCCGAAGACGTCCCTGTGGCTTCCGCTGCTGCTCACGGTCGTGTCTCACACCACAGCTGCTGCACCAGGTACTGCACACACCACCGCACACACAACACACACACAACGCGGCAAGACTGGCACGCAGTCGCATGTTGAAATGTCTTGGTGGGCAGTCGATTTTCCAGGTGTCTGTGCGCTTCTGACGACTTTTTACTCCCGAATATCTGCACTTTCTCCTCCTTGCATTAGAAAAAACAGGCTCAAAGTAGTTTAAAGTGATTCACTTACGAGTAAAGATTATTTTAGAGCGCCTCGGATTTGGGGTCACTGTCGCCAAAGCCGAGTACAGAGAGAAATAACAGTGGTTATTGTTATCAAAAGTGTCAACATCCAAAAACTCACTGGTCAGAATTACTTATTATTATTATTATTATTATTATTATTATTATTATTATTATTATTATTATAATAATAATAAGCGCCTTTCTGAGCAGTACGCTTTACAGGATGCAATAAAGCAAAAGCTACACACAGAAAACTGTTTGTCGTAAAAAATTAAATACAATAAAAAAAAAACTAAAATAAAATGAAACAATTGGTTGGTTGCAGTTGAAAAAGAACCAAAAAAAAACCAAACAATCACAGCTTTTTCATTTTTGCTAAATTATCAACGAATGTATTATTTCGTTAATTGCAAAAAATACTTTTTTTTTTCTTTTTACTTTATTATTTTCTTACTTCTACTTGAGTGAAGGAGTTGAATCAGTACTTTTGCTTTTACCAGAGTATTTCTTTACACACGTATCAAGTAGAATGTGAGTGCTTCTGCCACCTCTGACGGTTGGTTATCTCCGGAAGCGCGTTGCCTTCACTGGATAAAATGTTTCTTTATGAGATCAGGATCTCGATGTTGGTCACCTGAGGTTGTGCTGTCGACCATCTAGGCAGCTGCGTGGGCCGCTGCGGCGAGACCTTCACCCGAGGTCAACGCTGCACCTGCGACTTCAGCTGCCAGGAGCACAACGAGTGCTGCCCGGACTTTCAAGCTGCCTGCCTCACTGGTATGACGCTGCCAGGACCTTCACAGTGCAGACTGATTGATTAGCTGTGGAAAGAAAAAGACAAATGTCCTCAATTTAAAGAGTAAGAATTTAGCTGTCTGTTTCATGACAGGAAGCGAGTTTACCTGATGGAAGACACACATCACTTCATACACAAGTTTGCTGTTCCTGGTTCTAAAGAAAAATTATTTGACAAATGAAATAAAATTGAACATTTTTAATTATTTCTTCTGCATATTTAGAATTTGATAGAATTTTAGAAATTAGTTTGAACATTTTTATTGATCAAAGTTTCATACGTTTCAATTCAATTCAGTTCAATTTCACTGAAATGATCAAGGTTTCTTGTGTTTTTATTTTTCTGTAGTTTTGATGGTTCATGATTTAGTTTAGATCAGTGGTTTGGTGATCATTTATCTTTGGATTTGAGAGACAAATTCATCTAATGTTGAGCAAAAAAAAATTTGGTGAGCACAAAAAAAGTTGTCAAAAATTTTATATTTTCTTTTTTGTTTTTTTCCTTTTTTTCGTTTTTTTTGTAGTTTGTTTGTTTGTTTTTTTTCAACAAGAATTGAAGCCAGCGAGTTGAGGCCGTTCATTTAGACAGGCATGATTGCAGGCTGAACTTCAACCCAGAAGCTCTAGAGAAGGCGCGGGCAAACTGCGGCCTGCGGACCAGATGCGTAATGGAGCTGCTTCCTGCTTCTGCTTCTTCTCCTCAGCCCAGTCCTGTCGTGGTCGCTGTGGCGAACCCTTTCGACGCGGCCGTGTTTGTGAGTGCGACCCTCGGTGCGCCAGCTACAACACCTGCTGCCAGGACTACCAGCTGCAGTGTCGTAAGCCACAAAAAAAAACACACACACAACAGCAGTCGGGCACGGTTGTTGAGGTTGAGTGAGTTGTTGTGAGTCTGAGACCCTTCAGCCGCATGGTGTTCAAATACATAACACTCAAACGTTTCTCAGCGTTACACCTGCTATTTATCACGCCAACCACTTATTTCTCTCTCCACAGAAGCTGGCGTGCCAGTCTCTCACACCGGGAACGTTCACACTCTGAGGGCTGAAACCAACAGTTAGTATTGGTTGTTTGTTAATATTAATTATGAATCAATTCGTTATAAATCTACTACTGAAACACGACTTATTAAATCAAGTTTCAGAATCTAGATTTAATGGATGGATTTCTTATTTCTAATTCATTCATTGCTTTTTTTTTTTCACAGGGAAAGGTAGATCGAAGAAGAAGCAGAAAAGTTCCGACAGTGAAAGTGAGGAAGAATACACAGGTAGGAAGCAGCTTTTATATTCAGGTATTTATTCTAGTATTTATTAAACTTCACTTCGAGATTTGCCTACAGTTACCTCAGGCTGAGATCAGTTCACTGACTGGAGTGTTTTCTACAGTCTGTGTTGAGACACAACCTGGTTTTCACACCTCCAAACAACTTGATCTGATAATGTTTGCCAAAAAAAAAAAACCGTCAATGACGGCAGTCAAAGAAATTAGAGACAAGCCAAGGACCAGAGAGTCGTCCACTGAATGTTGTTCAAACTGGTTTGATTGTTGGAAAAGTCCTGCAAGCATGGCGAGAATGTGGCGTAAACATGGATCAACACACAAAAACCTTCTACATGAACATCTGGAGAAGACCACAACCTGGAAACCAGTTAATAGCCTCCAACATGAGCAGCTCAAACACCACAAATCAAGCTAATTTGTTCTTGAAACGATACATTTGATATTTGAAGGTGTCACCTACTTGGCTCTGTGACTTTCTTGCATAGAATAATGCTGTGACATGAACCCGTCCTTCCACAGGGAGGGCTCTCTGCCGACAGTACGCTGGGGGGCGCTGTCCAGACACTTACGACCCACTGACTGCCGGCTACTCTGGCTCCCCGCCACTCGTCCTGCCAAACCACCGTCTACCATACAGTAGGAAAAAACCCCAGAGCTCTTATTAACTGTACTTGTTTTGAGTTAAAGGTCCAGTGCGTCATAGTTGGCAAAGAAGAAAAAAGAAGAAACAGGTGTGGCCAAACTTTGACTGCCAGTGTATATACAAGTATATTCATAGATCAATAAAGGTCTTGTTGCCAGTGAGCTGCCATCTTGCACCGCCATATTTCTAAGGAAGCCTGGTGTGGACAATCCAGCTGCCTGACAGCATAGAGGTTCATAATTAGGGTGAACGCTCACGTCTTCTAATATACCAACAAAGAAGAAAGCGGTCGAGGTGTCCGGCTTTGGGTGCGCAGGACACTGTAGTTCACTGCCAAGCTCAGGAGGGGGAGGGAGAGTGAAAGACGCTGCAATCTGAAATGTAACCACCGGATGTCGCTGTTTCTCCTTTAAAATCTCCAAATATGACGCACTTCACCGTTAACCACTTCTGTCACAGTACTGTGTGGATCAGTTGCACTCATAAAACCTGCCGTCGCCGGTTTTCCTGCGTCTCCCCGCAGCTGGTGGTTACAACCCAGCCGATGACCAGCGGCCCATGTCCGGGTCACACGCTGGACTTCCAGATCCACCAGCAGCCGGCTCCGCTCTGCCCGGCCGCGGGGCCTCGTCCCTGGGCCGGGACCAGTCTCTCACTGCTTCTGGTCCTGGGACTGCTGGTGGAAATGTTCACGTCCGTATCGTGCACACGCCTGGGGGAGTGGACCAGGCGGCGCCGTATCCAGGTACATTTTGACTTTTCAACACTGAAATGAAAAGTTCAAGGCCCAGTGTGTAACATTTGTCTAATTATTTGTTAAAGGCTTAACATACTGCACATAAAAACATAAATGAAAGCGTACTCGCAGTACAAGACAAGTCATTTGGTTTTCCTACCCTACGGTTCATGACACCACAAACTACATCATTTAAAATGCTTTTGCAGTCGGGATGTTATGTTTTTTGTTACTTGGTGGAGGTTCGTCCAGACATGTCATATGAAACACACCTCAAGCTGTTGGATTTATTGAACATATGATTTGAGAAAGAGGCCACTAAAAGCTTTTGTTTTGGAAGAGCAGCCATGCGAGTATCAAGGTTCAACTCATGATGGACAGAACTCATCAAAACAACTTGGTGAAAGTTTGCTTTAAATGCAGGTTAGGTTGTGCAAGTAGCGAATAAGCACGCCGCTGGTTTGCAGTAATCAAATGTGGGTCTACAGTTTCTAATGATACCAGAAGTGATACAACTGGGATGCTCATGTTATAAACACTCTTTGCAGATAACCTCTGCAGCGACTCCCCCATTGATGGACTGACAGCTCTGAGCAATGGGACCATAGTCGTGTTTAAAGGTCAGTATCAAGGGTTTCACCAACACAGCCAAACAAGGCAGCAGCTGGATTCTTTTCTGTTATTATCGTGTTATTACAGTGTTATTGGCTGAGTCTCGACCGGTCCTGATCAAAAACCCAGTGACAGTCCACCCAGTCCGAGACCAGACCCAGTAAAAATGCCTCAGAGTCAGAGACCAGACCGAGACCCTTGAAAAAAGTACTAGACTTCATAAAACTGCCACAAGGGTCAGAACTATTGTCTGTTAGGTCAGTGCTGGATCGTCCGTGCTCATCGTGGTGTCCACTTTGTGTTTTAAGGAGAACATTTTTGGTTGGTGGACCCCGTCAGTCGCTCGCAGGGCCTCCCGCGAAGCATCGCAGACGCTCTTGGTGTGCCTTCTCCCATCGACGCCGCGTTCACACGCTGCAACTGCCATGGCACCGTCTACATCATCAAGGTACAGACTGCACACAGAAATGGGATGGGGGGTTGGACCAAAGTTTAAAAGTTGGACCAAATCACGGGTCAACATTAGCTGCGTTTCCATGACAGTTTTTCGCAAAATAAAAGTGATATTTGAAAATTAAAAATTGTACTTTGTCCAAATTCAAAGTTTGGACAAAGTACAGTTACGATTTGCAGGTGTTTCCATTGAATGGTGTGAAGCACACAGACTGTAACTTTCATAAAATCTCGTCTGTCTCGCACCATGGGCTGATAATACATTTAAAAGATCAAATAACAACAGTAAAA
Source organism: Thamnaconus septentrionalis (assembly GCA_009823395.1). Classification (NCBI taxonomy): domain Eukaryota; kingdom Metazoa; phylum Chordata; class Actinopteri; order Tetraodontiformes; family Monacanthidae; genus Thamnaconus; species Thamnaconus septentrionalis. Next base: position 25,349,677 of record CM020504.1, on the reverse strand, counting down.
AAATGAGGTCACTCATATTAGAGGTACATGTGCTGTATGACACCGACAGGCCAGCAGCTCTAGCAGTGATTTTGTATTGCGTTGTGGGCCAAATTTGGCCCACGGGCCAGAGCTTGACACCTAGCACCTTGTTGTTGTCTCTGGTGTAGGGCGAGCAGTGCTGGCGTCTGGATGAAAACCTGCTGCGGGAGCCTGGTTACCCCAAACCCCTGGCCTCCGAGTTCCCAGGACTGAGCGGCAACATCACTGCTGCACTGCCATTCCCAGCCACCGGGGGCAGCCCAGAGACCGTGTTCTTCTTCAGGAATGGTAGACGCACAGTAGAAGGATCAATCCAAGTCTGTGCTGCTCAGAGATATAGGAACAACAAGCCGTTCTTCTACCCGGCAACAGCCGGGAGCTGAGCTGAGCGACGCTTTGGTGCATCCATGTCTTCTTCTTTGGCTTTGACCAGAGCCAATCACTGGACTCCCTGCTACTCTGTCCTCTGCAACCTCTTCTCCCACACCAACCTCACGTCTTCCTCCACTACAGCTCTCCTCTCTTCTGGTCAAAACCTTTCAGCCATATTTGAGAGGTTTTTCCAACTTTAGCCGTTTCCATCACCAGTATTTTATTGCCGTATTTAGGTTTTGTGCAATTCTAGGGCTCATGGAAACGCAGTCAACATTCTGATACTAATAACATTTACCTATTTTGTCCTCTAGGGGACGTCATGCAGAGATTCACCTTCCCACCAGGCAGCGCTCCACCCTGCAAGAAGACCCCCGCAGGCTCCATGCAGAGGCGGGCGGCTCGCCAGGCTGGTCAGTCTTGCAAACCAGCAGCTCGGCGCTCGAAGGTTCATCTGAAGCAACTGACCACGATGTGATTGGACTTTTACTGCTTCCAGAGGTTCTTCTGAGCGGAGAGATCAACATCAAAGTGTCTCTGGAGGGATTCCCCACGCCAGTCACATCAGCTCTGTCAGTGAGCAGCCCTGGGACCAGACAGCAGGACCAGCAGTACCAGCACTACGTCTTCTCTGGTCGTAAGTAGCAGCTCACACACACACACACACACAGGTGTGCAGCAGTACCTCCACCTGCAGTTGGTTGCAACTTGCTCCTCACCAGAACTCATCTTCCAGTGGAGGTCCAGCTCAGCATCCAGCAGCTCCTTCTGGGCCTGTGAGGAGCACGAGGAGGAGGAGGGAGAAGAGGAGAGGGAGGGAGTGAAGGAGGAGGGAGAGCAAGAGGAGGAGCAGAAGGTGGAGGGGAGAGAGGAGGAGCAGGAGAAGTAGGAGGGGGTAGAGGAGAGATAGGAGGACAGGAGGAGGTGGGAGAGGAGGAGAAGTAGGAGGAGGTGGAGGAGAGATGGGAGGAGGAGCAGGAGGTGGAAGAGGAGAGAGAGATGAGGAGGACGACTAGAAGAAGGTGGAGGGGAGAGAGGAGGAGCAGGAGAAGTAGGAGGGGGTAGAGGAGAGATAGGAGGACAGGAGGAGGTGGGAGAGGAGGAGGTGGAGGAGAAATAGGAGGAGGAAGAGCAAGAGGAGGAGCAGAAGGTGGAGGGGAGAGAGGAGGAGGAGGAGCAGCAGTGTGTTCTAAGATCCTGGCCAGTAAAACTACTTGGTGGATAGAGTATTTCTCCTCCTGTGTTCAGTTCTGCAGAGCGAGTCCTCTGATTCTCTCTCTCTCTCTCTCTCTTCACAGCTCTGTTCTTCAGAGTCCAGGTGTCGGGTGAGCTGCCGGTGCTGTTCCGGCCCGACCCGTCCACGGCCTTCACAGCCGCCTCCCTCTTCAGCTCCTCTGCTGTGGATCCAAACCCTGAGGACGCCAACCCCCACCCCACCTCCTCCAGCTCCTCCAGCTCCAGCCAACTCCTTCACCCGCTGGCTGCGCTGTCCCTGAGGACACCCTGAGAAGATGATACTCTCAAATATTCAGCATTTTCTATAATCCGCACGTATAACTGCTTTCAGCCAGAGGAGCATTTCCCCTTAATTGGGCACCATGGCTCAGCCCAGAGTGTTCACCCCCTTCATTCACCTGAGGTTGACCCACTGAGCTAATCCCAAATTTACTGTTGACCAGTGTTGTAGTTCTGGAGGTTGGTCTTGGTCTCCAGACCACTTTTTAAGGGTCTCGGTCTCTTTTTACTGGGTCTGGACTTGGTCCCGGACTGGACGGACTGGAGATTTTTTAACAGACCAGTGGAGACTCAGTAATAACACGATAATAACAGAAAAGAACAGCCGCTTCAGTTTTGCTCTCTGGTCTTGATGAGGTCTTGGTCTCGGTTGGTGCCGTCTTGACTACAACATCAGTGTTCATGATGGAAAAAAAAAAAAAATTCATAAAAACAAAATAAGATGAAGGAAGTGTTTATAAAGGCTACGACTATTGGACTTTATTATTAAAACAACAGGTCACTTTTAAAGACAAAGTAAAGACACAAGCGAACCCAGTTTAAAAGCAGAACTGCTCTCATACACACACAACCAAACACTGGCAAAGAAAGAAAATTTGCTCACATTCAAAAGTTGTCGTCATCGCTGCGGCAGTGACGTCCGATTTTGATTGCAAAAATATTCATTTATTGATACAGCAAAAATCTGGGGTTTTAACAACTTGGGAACCAAAGCCTGCGTGCTGATTGGTAGCTGAGAAACGTGGTTGGGTCACGCCAGGCCTCCCCGGCCTGCGGCGGCTCCTCGGCCTGCGCCGGCTCCTCTTCCTCCTCTGGCGTACGCTCCTGAAAGACACAGCAGATCTTTCACAGCTGGATCTCGATGGCTGGATGCACTTCTGTACCATGTGTCTATACTGCTGGCTGGATGCTACGCTTCAATAAATCGCTTCATCATCATCACATTTCCAGCTTCACTTCATTTTTTTTTTTTAGGAGGTAAAGGTGGCGGCTGCGTTTGTTTCCGTGACAGTTTTTTTTTCCGCAAATTAAAAGCGATATTTATAAATTTTGTACAAAGTACAATTGTGATTAGGTGTTTCCATTGAATGGTGCAACTAAGCTGTAATTCTCATAAAATGTGCCGTAATTTGCATCAAACTGAAGAGCAAAGGCCGATATTTTATTGGAGAAATATTGCGATTCTAATGAAATGTTTGGAAACGTGGGTTTTTTAATTTTGCGATCAACCGTCGTGGCACGGCAGCTCCGTGGAGGGAGCGTCACCTCTGGGGATGAGCAGCGTCCTGGCCTCCCCCCTGGCTCCTCTGACTCCTCTCCTGCTGGTCGGGTTGCCCCGCTGAGGAACGCTGCTGGTGTCTGGGGAACAACAGCAGCGAGGAGCAGCAGTGAGCACAGACAGCAGAGCAGCCCTGGCCTCCGCACAAAACTCCACATACATAGATGTCAAATAGATATAGGTGGGGAAACTACACTGTTGCAGCACTAAAAACAGTACAAAAAACAAACAAACTACGAAGTAGCTACAAAAACACTCAAATCAATCCGTGTACAACAAAGAACCAGAGTGCAGAGGCAGCGATCAGCAAGGTTTTATCAACCATGAGTGCATTGTTGCCATTGAGTCCAGTGAGAAATGTCCACAATGCTCTCTGTCAGGGAAGAGTTTACATTTAATATTTCATCTTTTTTTTTTTTTTTTACCATCAGGTTAATATCAGGATTGACTGAAATATTTTACTGCTCTCCACGTTTGGCCTTCAAGAAGCAGGAAAACTCGCCGTCTGCTGCTCCATATCTTCTTTTTTCTAGTCTTACGGTCACATTCAAAAAGGACGTGTGACACACTAGTTTTAGAAAAACCCCAAAGCACTCTGGGTAAATTACCAGGCTCCTGGCTGGTGGATGGCAGCGACGTGTCGTCACTCTGCTGTGCTGACGACTCCATGTCGGTTTGGCTCTCCAGAGATGATTCAATGCCGGGGCTGGAAAAAGCAGTTAGCAGTTAGCATAGCAACTTACTTTGAATGTGCACAAAAAGACAAGTTGAAGAGCAGAAAATGTTTGTTTTTTTTTCACAACAGCATGGGTGTCAAACTCTGGCCCGTGGTCCAGATTTGGCCCACAGTGTCATTATATTTGGCCTGCGAGGCCGATACAAATCACTACTAGAGCTGCTGGCCTGCAGGTGTTACACAGCACATGTAACTGCTAAAACCACAAATCCCAGAATGCCCTGCTGGTGGTCTGGCACGTCAATCAAGACCGGACGTTCACTGAAGGATATCATTTAAGTGTTTTATCTTTTAATTTATTATCAGCCTGAGGAAAAAGTTTACTATTGAAATTTAAACCAGAAGGCTGCAATTAAAAAAAGAGCCATATGATTTTTATTTGCAATTTATTAATTTTGATGAGTTTTTTAAACTTGAAATTTGTTTTTTTGTTAGTTATTTATTGTGTCGTATTAATCTTTGCTTGTTCCATATTCATGTTGAAGCAAAACTCGTGCATATAAAAAGGTTGACTGGTTTATCTGGAGGAAGATTTCTATCAATAAATATCAACGCTGTCCTGCCACTTTGTCCAAGTTTGAGTTGGACACCCCTGATAATCGGATCCCTTCAAAACACGATGAACTTTATTGAGTTGACAATGAGCTGCTCACCCTTCTCCCTCTGCGTCCATGAACACCTCGTCGCCGTCGTCAGCCGAGGTCATGGTGGTGGAGGCCGAGACCATGGGCACCGACTGGGACGCCATGTTGTCGCCGCCGTCGGAGGGCAGCGACTCTGTGAAGACGCTCACTGGAGCACACGGACAGGGAACAGTGAGGGGGTCTGAAACACCTGCGCTGGCCGCCTGTGTGTGTGTGTGTGTGTGTGTGTGGTCCAACCTGGCGCGGCCACCTGCAGAGGTGTGGTGGGGACGCTTCTTCCTCCTCCGTCTTCATCGTGAGCAGCGAGGAACAGAGGAGACTCGTACATCCCCAGACCTGCACACCAGTCGCAGCACAGAGTGACACTCAGCTAGCTACACAACTCCTCCAACTAGCTACACAACTGTTTGTTTTCTTCTTCCTGGAGCCACTTAGTTGACTTGTGATGCTGCTACACAAGTGAACGTTATTGTGCTGATGAATTATTGAACTGCCATTACCGTATTTTCCAGACTATAGAGCGCACCTCAATATGAGCCTCACCCACTAACTTTTTTTTTTTTTTAAAATCGGAAATGTACATTTATAAGCCGCACCGGGCTATAAGCCGCCAATATCTAGGTTGTGAAATGAGATATATATTGGATAGATAGATGGATAAAGATTAGATAGATAGATTTACCGGTACACAGAAAGATTTCTTACTTGTTTATTTACATAACGGAACTGATTAGTTTCCACTTTCTTCAGTGTCGGAGTTGAACAGCCTCAGAAGAGCTTCTACCTTTTCTGTGTCTATGTCAGTGTTGCTCTCCGTGTCGCCGCTTGTCTCGTTTTTGCACTTCCTGTTAAAGCGCCCCCTGGCGGGTGAAGTAAAATCCACAGAAAAGCCGCACCTTTGCATAAGCCGCATGGTTCAAAGCGTGGGAAAAAAGTAGCGGCTCATAGTCCGGACAATACGGTAAATGTTCTGCAGCAGCACTCTGGATATCCAGGATGCATTTTGTGTGTGTGTGTGTGTGTGTGTGTGTGTGTGTGTGTGTGTGTGTGTGTCTCAGAGACCTCCTTGCGACGCCAGCTGTCCCAGGTCAGAGTGAGATGCTGATGCTTGAGGCAGCAGGTCTTCTGGAGGCCCAAACCTGAACCTGGTGGACAGCCCGGCCACCTGAGGAGAACTGAGGAGACCAGCGACAGTCATCACTCCTCCCCACTGACTAGAACACACACATGGGCAAACTACGGCCCGGGGGCCATATTCCGCCCAATTAGCTTTTTAACCCGGCCCAGTCAGTGAGTCATAAAGTAACATGTAACAATATACGTCTAGCAAGAGTTTGCTCCTAGTTAGCCGACCATATTTCTACGGAAGCCTGGCGTGGACAATCCAGCTGCCTGACAGCCCGTCTCTTATTTATGGTGACTACTCGCATCCTCAAAAAAAACAACGAAGAAGAAGGTGGATGAGGACCAGGAAGCACCAGGTAGTTCACCGGCGAGCTCGGGAGAGGGAGGGTGAGCAAAAGGGCGCTGCAATCTGAAACATCACCACTTGATGTCGCTGTTTCTTCTTAAAAGCTCCAAATATTGCACACTTGACCTTTAAGGGTCAATTTCAGAGGCAAATAACAAATTGAACTTTTCTTTCTTTTCTTACTGGATGGCTTCGGCAAAGCCGTCGGTGCGATGTGGGACCACCAGCGTGGGAGTGCTGGGAACCATTCTGTCATCGTCGTCAAAGAAGTGTTGCTGAAAACACACAAATCGCACGTCTGCTTCACAAACACCAGGAACCGGAACAACAAGGCATGGCGTCTGTAGTGGATCTGGTGTACCGGAGCTTAAAATCAGAGTAATGATGCAGTAGCGGTCAAAGATTTTCCTTTCGAACTGAACGGCTTTTTCTTTGCTGCATAATTCTATATATCTTGCTCATATATTTGATGTCTTCCGTGTTTATCTGCAGTGGAGGGAGTTGTAAAGATTGAAAAAAAAATTGCAAGAACAGGTGTGTCCAAAAAAGAAAAAAGCTATGAACTATTACCTGTGGACAGTGAGAATTAAAATGCTTTTTTTATGAACTCCCAGTTGGATAATTGTATACTAAATAACTGAATACTAAAATATTAATTTGAAATAATCTTAATGTAACCAAAAGCTATTGCAAGTGGCTGTTTGCAATATTGGCCTAACATCCATAACTCCACACAATTAAAATTGTTAGAAACTTTATTTTAATGAAAAAAAGCTGAGTTTTAAAAAAGAAAAAGTATGATGATTTGCAGACGAACAAAATGCTGTGAATAAAACTCAGTTCTTCAGAACACAAGTTATTCCTTGACACGCATCTTCTATCATCACACTAGCATTTATTTCTATTGACCTTGGGCCTAAACTACGGAAGCCTATTGCTGCCACACACTAAAAAAAAACAAAAAAAAAAAAAAAAACAAGGCTCAGTATCGCATTATAATGTGAAACTATCACGAAATAACATGATAATTTCACATTATAACGCAACATTAGTAACACACACACACACACACACACACCATCTCTTACCATGGTGCCGATTCCTGGTGTGAGCTGAGGCCCACGTCCCACCGACTGTCTGCGCAGCTGCGAGGACTGTCTCTGCTCCACACACACACACACACACACACACACACACACACACACACACACACACACACACACACACACACACACACACACACACACACACAATTAAACATCTCCTTCCTGTATGTATGTGATGTTGGTCCAGCAGCAGCAGCAGCAGCAGCAGCAGCTCACCTGTGTGTGTGGGGGTCCCAGCTCTGCAGCAGGAGGCTGTATGTAGAGCCGAGGTGGGAGGGGGTGCGGGGGTCTCCGTGGGTGGGGGAGGCGGGGTGTGATGGAGGTGAGGGGGGAGGTGTAAGGGGAGAGCAGAGAGGAGGAGGCAGCGGCGGCAGCTGAGGAGGAGGAGGAGGAGACGGGGATGGGGGCCAGGTGGGCGGAGTCTCTGCTGGGGTCGGCCTCCGAGGTGGCCCCTCCCTCACCTGCGAGGAGAAAGGGGGAGGGGTCATGAGTCATGTGAGGCTGGCGGTCACGGCGCGGACCAATCAGAGGCCAGGACGGCCGCTCACCGGCGTGCGATGACTCGCCGGGGCGCTGGGAGTCGGAGGAGGCGATGCCCACGTTCTCCTCGCTGCTCTCTGGAGGCTCCTCCTCCTCCTGCTCCTCCTCCTCCTCCTCCTCCTCCTCCTCCTCTTCCTCCCCGTCGTCTTCAGCGCCTCTGCTCTCCTCGTTGCTGTCCTCCTCGCCGCCCCTCATCCCGCTGTCGCCTGCCTCGTCCTCGTCCTCGTCTTCATCGTCCTTCTCTCCCTCGTTGTACTGCGGCAAAGACAGAAACCCAGGTGACTTTGCAGCACAGTGGATTCTAACCTGTGCCGGAGGTTAGAATCTTAACTTTTTATATATTTTTTATATATATATATACGTTTTTTTTAAGTTTAAAATAATTTTTTTAAATTTGAAATTTGATTTTGAAAGTTTGAAATTTTGCCCCGCTGTGTGTTTGAGTTTGACACCCCTGACTTTCTTCAAGTTCGGCGGGCCGGATTAAAAAGGCTTCCGGGCCGCATACGGCCCCCGAGCCGTAGTTTGCCGATGCCTGCCTTACACCAAACAACGACGACGTTCTGCTGAAAGATGTTTGACAAACACAACTGCACCTCCTCCTCTTCCTCCTCCTCTTCTTCCTCCTCTTCTTCTTCATCCTCGTCGCCGTCGTCCTGCTGCGTCTCCTCCCGCTCTTTGCTCTCCCGGCTGTCGCTGTCCGTCTCGATCACGATGACGTCCTGAACCACTATTTTGGCGGCGCCCAGGGAGGTCACCTGATCGGAGGGGACCGACTGCGACACGCCGTCCTCAGCTTCGTCCTCGTCCTCGGCCAACATGGGGAAACACTCCTCTGGAAGCTCCTGCACGCCAAGCACACACACCCATCATGAGGAGAAGTATCCTACGGACCCTGGGCATCCTACATCTCCACAGTACGGAAGAAGATTAGGGCCACAAAATGAAAAAAAAAAAAAAATTAAGATTTTCCCAAATTTTCAAATTTCCAATTTGAGAATAAGTTTGATGTGAAAAAGACGAAATTTCGTGAATAAAATCGAAATTTTGCAATTAATGTCAACGTGACGCAAGTCAAAATGTGGAGAATAACGTGGAAAGGCTCTGTGCGCGACTGTGGCTGAACCTGGTGGGATTCACCTGTTTACAGCAGTTTACTTTGAGCTGTGGGTAACTGAAATCTCAAAATTTCCACTTTGTTTGCGTCGACTTTATTCATGAAATTTTGACTTTATTCATGAAATTTTGTCTTTTTTAACATTGACTTTATTTACAAAATGTCGTCTTTTTTTTACGTTGACTTTATCCATGAAATTTTGTCTTTTTTTACAGCAATTTTTTTTCACAAAATTTTGACATTATTCGCGACATTTCAACTTAAAACTCGAATTGAAAACTTAAACAAAAATCTCCTTCCTGTAATATTTTTTTCTCTTCTTGTGGCCCTGATCCTCTTTCGTCCCACAGACAATACATCTTGTCTCGTGAGTTGGAAATGAAATAAATTGGCCAACAAATTGCAGTAGTTAATCCTGTGTGTCAAAGGTTCTTGTTTCATTAGAGTGTGAACACTTGTTTCCTTCAGCGTCACCAAACAAAACATCAGTTTATTACCTCGGCCCACTGATTCTATTGAATTTCCTTGACCGGTAACTGACCTGACTGTCATCTGGTGAATCTTGTTGGACCTCCTCATCTCTCAGCTCCCCTTCCAGATCATCCACGCCTTCCATCTGAAAGCAGAGTTGCTTTGTGGTCACAACTGTCATCATTCTTGGACTCTTAAAAATGTATCATTCATTTGTTCACTCAGTTATTTTCACTGAGAAAATTGACCAGGTGGAATTAAATGACAGCAGGAGTACTGTAGATTATATTGAAGAGCCAATTACACATGGAGTGAAATTACCAAATTATTCTCCATCAAGGATTTTCGTGCCAAATTCTGTGTTTTTCTTTACCTGCAATGCAATTGTTGGTTTGAGTCGAAGTTTTTTAGTTGTTGGAGGAGTGTGAGAGCTCTCTGGTCGGTTCTCCTCCTCTTCTTCCTCTTCCTCTCTGCTTCGCTTTGCGCCTATTTGCATCACGAGCAAACACAAAAAAAAACACAGCATAAATAAAATTGAGAAGATGGTCAACAAAACAAAAACCTCCTTCGTGCAAGCAACTTGTTTTAAATGGTTGCATGAAATTGCATTTGAAAGAGAAAACTGCTGCCAAGTGCCGCTCACCTGGTCCAGTCACAGACGAGGACGTGGACGGCCGCTCCGCCTCCATACTGGGGATGGCTTCCTGATTGGCCGCCTGCTGCTGGGTGGGCTGGACGAAGGCTGTGGTCTGGGCGACGCTGGGCTGAGAGACGGAGGTGGGCGTGGTGCTCGCAGGCGTGGCGCTGGTGGAGTGCACCGACGCCCCTGCGCTCAGCAGCACTGCGGGGAGAAACGGGAAGCTTGAAACGTAGATCCAACTCCACGATCGGAACCAAACGCCAGGAAAATGTTTTCCTCTTTCTTCTCGTCTTGGCTCTCAATAAGCCATTCTTAGATTAATTATAATAATAATTAATTAATAACTCATCTGCGACTGTACACATATACATATATACACATATATATATATAGATATATATTCATATATATACATACATATATATATACACATATATATATAAACATACATATATATACACATATATATACACACACACACGTATACACACACACACACACACACACACACACACACATATATATATATATATATATATATATATATATATATATATATATATATATATATATGTATACATATATATGTATGTATGTAGGAATCGTGATAAATTGCAGTTTTTGATTAATCGCGATTAATTGCATCGTAGCCCCCTGAATCGGAATGGGACTGAATAGTCAGGTATCTGGTGGTTCCCACCCCTGGCTCTCACCCTCTTGGCTGTCAGTCTGTGTGGTCGGCATGACGGTGGCGGTGGGAGTGGGAATGGAGACGGGCGCCGGCGTGACCATGGGCCGGATGCTGGCCCGAGGAGTGGCTTTGCTGCCGGCCGAAGGGCTGGGCTTGCTGCTGGGGGACGGCGTGCTCGGCGTGGGCCGGATGTTGGCAGTGGGAGGTTCAGATAGGCTGGAGCTGACGAGGAAAACGAGAGGAAGAAAAAGAAAGAGTTGAAGCTCGCTGTAGTCTCGTACTTGTACACGGCTGCTTGTGTGAATTAAGGTACCTGCCCCTCTCCTGAGCAGGGCTCTTGAGGGACTTCTGTCTCTGGTCTGAAGCTCTCGTCTGATCGCCAACCTGGGAACAGATGTGCATTTTTATCATTACGAGATACGTGTCACACTTTAACAGGCATCACTCAAATAATAACCTGGGAAGGGGGAGAATCTTAAAAGAACAACAAGTTAAGAATTTTTGTCCATTTGTTGTATTAAAAAAGAAGACTGAAGTGACAAAAATAAAAATAAAACGCATTAAAGCAGCTCTAGGTGACTTTTCCACCATAAAATTATGATTCCAAACTCAGTAAGGCGGTAGATAAAGGATTAATAGGATCAATGGTGCCGGCTCGGCAGTGGGGGGGGATCGGGGTTGTGCGGCTGTAATTGCACTGCGTAACTTTGAAGCGCGACCCGACACGCCGGGCGAACCACTATACGGCAACGGCAACGTTTATTTAGAGGCGGTCTTGCATCCTACTATTACAAATACATAAGATTGTAAAATGACGGAATGGAACCCAATAAGTCACCTCGATGAAAGACGAAGTAACAAAAGTGTTGCAACGTTTGCTGCGACGTCATTGTCGTAGCAAACTCGTAGCAAGCTCAAGTGACCTGGCGCTGCTTTCAGTAACTTGCTACATTGAATCTGGTACTTTTGTATATGAACCTCCACTAATCACGCAAAAAATACATTTGATGACACAGTGACTGATTAAGTGAAGAACACAAGTCAAGTGTCAGTAGCCGCCTTTCCATGACATCCTTCGCAAACTAAAAGCGATGTTTCTAAAATTTCGACAGGGTCCAATTTGCGTTTGCAGTTGTTTCCAGTGAGTGGCGTGAAGCACACAAGCCGTAATTCCGGTCAAATCTGGTCCCGCCAGACCCCACTGTGAGGAGGATAGGTAGAAAACATTCTGCCGCTCTCACTGGCAGCTACTGAGAGCGGCAGCGTGGAGTCGTGTGTTGTGGGCTCTTTACCTTCACTCCACTCTGATCCTGTGCTTCCTCTCTGGGCTCCGAGTGAGCTTGGCTGCCTCTCAGCTCTCGCAGCTCCCTGTCCTGCCGGAGCAGTCGGCCCTCGAACTGAGACTTGAGGGCGCTCATCCTCACCTCCAGCTCCTCCTTCACCTGCTTGAGTTCCTCCACCTCCTGGCGAAGCTTCTCTTTGGAACCTGCAGGTAACAAAGAACGAAGTTACACCAAATTGATATTTATGCTGTTTACAAATATGCTTTTCTTTGTGCGTGGCATATTTCAGAACGTACTGTTGAGCTGGCTGATTCTTGTCTTTGCCCCCATGAAGACCTTCTTGGTTTTTTCTTCTTTTTCATTTATTTGCTGGTTGAGCTGTTCTTCTCTATTCCTACCTTCAGACAGCTGAATTCAGAAAAAAAAAAAAAAAAAAAAAAAAAGGTGTCTCAATTTTCAGCTCAAATGATGTTTGTTTTACACAGCCCTTCCTCATTAATCTTGTCACTTTGGAAACAAAGGAGGCAAACACCTCTTGTCTGAGTTTGGTGAGTTCTTCCTGTACTGCCTGAGAAGAATCTCCAGCAGCCCTCACATCCATGGCCTGGTCAGACTGGGAGCTCTGGCTGCTCTGTGAGGCTTGCAGCGCCTCCTTGGCCTTGGCAGTTTCAGTCAGTTGCTCCTGCAGACTTTTGATTTCTGCCTCACGATCACCCACGGCCTGAGGTTTTAGTTATTGGGGAAAAGTGAAAGCAAGAAATGAGGAAAAGGGAAACAAAACTGTTGGAAGTGTCGTTCTGGATGAAAGGCTAAAAGGTTTACCGTTCGTAAACCGTCCACACTGCCTTGAAGCTCGGTCACCTGTTTGAAAAATACATATTTTAAATTGCAATTCATGAAAAAAAACACATTCAGATTTGACTTGAATCAGCCATTATATTGAGCCAACACCATCAGTCTCTCTCGACTGTACTATAAAAGAGCAGGTGCCCACCTTGCTCTCTGCCTGGCTGAGAGCAGTCTTGAGGCTGCCGACTTCCTGGCTGTGGCTTTGATGGGTCTGCTGAAGCTCCTTCTGATTGGTCAGGTTCTGCTGAAGGGACTCTTTAGCCTGCTGGAGCTCCCTCTGGAGCTGCTGGATCTGGTTCTGACGGCCTTGAGCCAGAGACTTTAACTGGTGTCAAACATGGAAAAAAAGTTGGTTGGTTTGGAATAGGGATGCAAACTGTTGATTAATTCATTAATTGTTAGTTGATTGACCTCATCGATCGATTAACGATTAATTGATAGGCGGCAATTTTTCCTGAGAACCTAAATTTCACAATGAAAGATGTGTAAGGAAGACATTATTGAACCATTAAATAATGTTGAGGGTCCAATGTGACCCATTTTTACATTAGAGGACAGTAAAAACAGCCTCAACTTTTATCCTCTGACTTTAAGTTGACTTTATTTATTTTTTAGAAAAAGTTGTTATATTTGTTATATGAGTGTATACAGGTATACACCACGCCATTTAACAAACATTTTTTTCAAAATTGCGACTAATTTAATTTAATCGATTAAATTCTTAATCAACAATTAATCAAATATCGACTAATTGTTACCATCCCTAGTTTGGAACACTGAATTATCATCAGTAGTCAGAACAATCAATATTAATTAATCACAGATCCTGAAATCATTGATATATATATATAGTGAATGTGTTCCATAAAGCACCTCTTTCATGTCAACAACACAACAACATCCCAGAACATCATGCAGTTGTGCACTCTGACCTGCTGGCTGTGAGTCTTTGCCTGCTGGAGCTCTTTCTGACTCTGGGTCAGCTGGTTCTGACTCTGCTGTAGTTGAGTCTGGTTCTGGCTCAGCTGAGACTGCATCTACAGAGACAAAGACGTCAAAGTGATTTCCCCATTCAACATTCTTGTACTCTCTCTCTCTCTATGCTACCTGCACATAACTCTAATCTTTGTAAGATGGTTCTGGTTCTGTGCTACCTGGGTTTGGACTTCTTGAAGCTTGTCTTTAGTTTGCTGGTTTTCCTTCTGGGCCTCCTCCAGCTCGTGTTCAAACTTTTGGACCTGGTCCAAAAGGAAAAAAAAACCCATCATGGCTCAAGGCCCAACAGCCATGTTGGGTTGTAACAACTGGTGGAGCTGGTGGCAACCAACTCACAGTCTTCTGTCCTTCCTCCTTCAGCTTGTTGAGCTCCTCCTTGGTCTTGTTGAGCTCCTCCTGGGCTTTGGTCAGTTCCTGCTGCACGTCTTGGCTTGGAGCAGCCTCACTTCCTGCTTTGGCGGCCTTTTCCTCAACCAGCTGGAAGAGAACACAAACCGTGCGGTCCCACGTGATTAAACCTTCATCGCTTGGTCGACTACATCGTGACGTGATTTCCACAGCTGCAAGACCAACCTTGTCATGCTGGACTTTGAGCTCCTCATACTGGCTCTTGTAGCGTCGTCCAATCTTCTTCACCTGGGTGATGGTCTTGTTCTTCTCCTGCATCTCAGAGTTGTTGCTCTCCAGGTCTTTCTTGAGTTTGTCCCTCTCTGACGTCAAACGTGCCAAGGAGTCTCTGAATCCTTGCAGCTGGTTCTGGGCAGAATTACTGCTGGCGTTGGACCTGTGGAGCACATCAAAGAGCTCGGTTACTCTCAACAGAGACGCATTTTCCAATCTGCCCGTAAGATTTGCAAATTTAAACTGATTTATTGTAGCAGTTAGGAACCAACGACCAGGCATACACAAGAACTGTGGCAATATGTCCTGTGTCTTCTCATTATTCAATGTAATTTATGATCAAAGCGTATCAGGCGTGTATTGTGTGCACGGCTTTCCTACCGAGCCACTTCAGTCTTGAGTTTGGCCAGTTCTTCAGTCAGCTGATTGATTCGTTTCTGCTGAGCTTCCTTCTCCGCAGCCATCTTCTGCTTCTCCTCGACGTCACCGTCCTTCTGCTGGCTTATCAGTTGCTGCAAATGAAGGAATGATGAAGTCAGATACGCTTGCAGAAGAATATTAAGGGGAAAAAAATGAATTGAAGTCATTTTGGAGGAAGGCTGGAACAGCACAAAATGGAGAAAAAGTGGACTGTGTGTGTGTATATATACACACATACCTATATATCTATATATATCTATATAGATATATATATATATATAGATATAGATATGTATATCTAGATATATATATATATATATATGTGCCTATTCACACTCCATATACATTGCACCATAGTTATTTTATACTACTGTATTTAAATACTGCTGAGCCCATCTGGTTAAATGATAACTACATTCCGAGCATGTGCAACGACCATACAGTTGAAATGAATATTTATCATTTTTTATTTAGTTCAGATATAAGGTAGCGTAATGTAGGTCGCACTGAGTCTTGTCCAGCACACACACACACACGCACACACACACCTGTGTTTTAGCCTTCCAGCGTTTGATGTCATCCTCCAGTATCCTCTTGTCAGCTTGCAGTGACCCATTTTTCTCCGACAGCACAGAGAGGGAGTGATGTAAAGGACTGATGTCCGACTGAAGCTTCGCCACCTGTCGGACCATGAGGCAGAGAGGGTCAGGATGGGTAGAGCCACAACAGCTTTTAAAGGAGATCAAGTCAGGGTTGAAATGTAGCATATCCTCGCTGGCAAGTAGCCTGTAGCATCGAGTGCACAATCTATTTGGTAAGTACGTCCGTAGCATGGAAGAAATATGAATGTAGAAAACTGCTGTTTGTTTTAAGAGGAATCAGTGCACCAAGAAAACACATTTTCTGTTCACGTCGTCTGATTAAGCTGCAAAATAATAATTATGACATCTACGACAACTGAAGAACTGGAATAATTTAGATTCACAGTAAAACCATTTTCTGTACCCGAGTTGAACGCAGGGGAAATTCAGGGCAAAAAAACCTGAAACTAAACTAAACTAAACTAAACTAATACTGACAAAAAACTGTTGTAATAACAGGGAGAAACAGAATGAGTCCATGCATGAGACTCACTCTGGCCTGAGCCTGCTTCAACTCCTGTTCCAGCTTCTCTCGGTCCATCTTCAGCATCTTGTTGGTTTCCTGGAGCGCACTGAAAGTCTCCATCTTCTTCAGCTGCTCCTGCTGCTGGGCGAGAGTCTTTGTTGTAGCCTGAGGCAGGAAGAGAAGGAAAACACTTTGAAAATAAATAACATTATTTTACTGTTAAAAAGGTACACACCTCTTTCAAACCTTTAAACCAAAGTCTCAGTACTGGCACAATGAAATAACCACATCATGAAAATCAGCTGAGGAAATGTGGATTTGCTTTCATTCCCTTCATTTTGAACATCTTGTCGGTCACTTCTGTGAGACTGCTAAAGTTTAACTGTCCTACACCTGAAGCTCTTCCTCACCTGCATTCTCTCCCTCTCAGCGTTCAGAGCTTCCTGCAGCTCCACCAGCTCTCGGTTCTGATGCTCCGTCCGCTGTTTATGGCGAAGAGCCTCTTCCTCAGACGCCTCGCACCGAGTCATGGCAATTTCCTTCTCACGCCGCACAAACCTTGAAACACACGAGACAAAACACACAATCAGAAAACTTCAACACACCAAGGTCCTTCTTCTTTTTTTTTTTTTTCCCCCTGCAGCCTTACCTCAATATTTCCAGAATCTGTTCAGTAGTCTTTCCTTCCTCGCTGAAGGACACATCCAGTTGCTGCTGCTGTTGTTGTTGTTCCTGACGACTCCTGGAGGCCATTTCATCCATTTGCTGGTGCAGAAGAGAATTCTGCTTCTCCAATTCTGCACACCGACGTGTAATATTGGCCAGATCCTCCTGAGAGAGAGTTAGACGGTTGGGGATGATCAGAATCACAACGCTGTCCCAAATCAAAGTTCCCAGGTGGTCAAGAAAGTTCTCAACAGTATCAGCTGTGAATACAGCAGAGTTTGTGGGACTGAGGCCTTCGTTGTGGCGTGAGTCCTAAAACTCGGCCGCCTCCACGAGAGAAACAAATGAGTTTCCGTTCTGTCGCCATACAGCGTTCTTGCTGAGCAGGGGGAATGTTTTTGTATTAGTAGGTGGTGCTCTGGAGCCCAGTGGGTTCATTACTTATGTTTTTTTAAATGCTTCAGTTGTCTGGACCTGCGCGGCAAATTTGGTAAGTATTGGATCATGTTTAGTGGGTCAACTGTGTGCTGGAAGGAGGCGAATGAATCATACTTGTAAGAAAATGATGCACATTAGGCACTTCCTGTTTGTTTAATGTGAAGTGGCACACATATATACATATACACGCGCACACACACACACACACACACACACATATAAGTAGTATATATGTATAAATCATGATAAATTCTTGATTAATCGCGATTAATTGAATCGTTGCCCTCTGAATCGGAAGTGAATTGAACGGTCAGGTACTTAGCGAGTCCCACCCCTACTGTCTACCCCTGAGAGTCAGTGTCTCTGGATGCAGGCAGGCAATTGGTTTTGCTTTTAAAAATTGTCAAACAAAATACGTTTTATTCATTTTTTTGGACTTGCTCATCAAAGTTGGCGAGTTTTCAGGTTTTCTCAGGGGGTCAAACGAGGGTTCGGAGACACCAAAGGAAAACTGGAATCCTAAATATTCAAATTCCAATAGAGATCTTCGCCCTAGCGAAGACCTGCTCTGTTCCAGAGCACACAGAGTTGTGTAAATGGACACATTTGGTTTTTGCTCTCTGCATCTCTGAGCTGGCTGTCCTACCTTCAGGTGTTTTTCCAAAGTGCTCCAGGCTGCGGTTTTCTCCTGGAGGAGGGAGCAAGTCTTGTTGACCTTCTCCTCCAGCTCCCTCTTCTGTGCACCTTCGAGCCCAACTTTCTTTTTCAGCTCCTGCAGAGCCTCAACATCAGCAGCATGGAGCATCAACTCCCGTTCGTACTTGGCCTGGGCCTCTGCAGCCAGCTTCGTCTGAAGGGTCGGAGCAAATTGCACAGAGACACCTTCAAGACCTGCATACAGTGTAACATTAACATTTGCAATGTACTCTTTTACTATAAAGGCATTTATACTTGGTAGGCTGTCAGGCTGGTCTACACAAAGATATCATTTCATTTTAGTGTTAGACTTAGACTTAAGTTAACTTTAGACTAAATTTTGGGCCAGGCTGTACCAAAGACTGACAATTAGGTGGAAGTCGATGCAAAATGTCCAAACAAAGATACAGTTTCCAATGTGTGCGTGTGTGTGTGTAAATCAACCTGTAGCAAGCTGTCCTGGATGGCCTTCTGCTCCAGTGTAACGGCGGAAGTTGCTCTCTCTAGCGCCTCCTGCTGTTCAGTCTGGCTGGCCTTTAGACTACGCTGCAGCTCACACACCTGGACACAAACAAAGGGAATCGTTCAACATTAGGTTTGGGTTTGTTAAGCTTGTTTGTTCAAGCTGTGGTCTGGAAAAGATCTCCCAGGACTCAATCAGAATAGCAAGTGTAGAGAAGTAAGAGCAAGTTGGACCCACACCAAAGCAGACATGAGATATTTTGACAAGGCTACTGAGCTGGACTTTCATCAGGCTCATTGATGACAAAAATAATCCTCTCACACAGTGACACACACTTACTTGTTTTTCCACGTCAGTCATGGCTTTCCTCCTCTGTTCCTGATCCTGCTGCTTGGCCTTTTCCACCTCTAGTATCCGGTTCTCCAGCTGCTTCTGAACCTCCTCGGACTCCTTCAGACGCAGCTCCAGAGGAGAGCGAGACTAAAGAATGGATTCGTGGATTGGGTTATTTCATGAGGGAATGGGCATGAGCCATACAATAAGCAAATGGCTAAATAATATTAGTGATAGTCACGCTGGACCTCGGTCAAATACAGTCATCGTTGTCTTTAAGGTCATTCCTATTTTTTACAAAACATCTTTTTTAAAATTTCAGTAGTTTTCACCGATTGAAAAAAACAACTGGGAAAAGTTATTAGAAATATTAATGTGACCAGAATATTTTTCCCACTGGCTTTTCCTGCAGGCGACTAACCAAGAACATCCAACTACAAAGAGATGCACCTCCTTCTCTTTCTTCAAGCTGTCTTCCAGGGTCAGGACCACCGCCCTGTACTGCTCCACACTAGCGTTGGCATTCTTCAGCTGCTCTGCCTGCTCGCCGTTTTGCTCCTCTGCAGAACGAAGGAGACCTTTGACCTCCACGAGCTCCTGCTCCAGCTGGCTGGACTGCTGGGGGGCAGTTAGCACTGGAGAGCGGCCTGCGGGAGTTCAGATGGTGCGATAAGCGATTATAAAAACAGAAAATACGTCACCAACAAGACAAACGCAAAAAAAAAAAAAAAATAAAAATTAGGCACTATGACGGCAGTGACTACCTCTCAGCGGCGCCTGAGACTCGCAGCTCTGGTTAGGTTGGTACTCAAGGTTGACTCAGAGGATGAGGCCGAGGCCAGCTGAGCCTTCAGTGCTGCCACCTGCTGTTCAGATGTACGCACCAGTTCCTTGGTCTTCTGCTGCAAGGTGTTCTGGGTCTCCAGCTGTTTCTTGGCTTCTAGTAACTGACCCTGGTCAACGATGCAGAGGGCAAACACGACAGAAGCTCGTTTAAAGGTCACCTGAGGAGGTGCGGGGATGAGTTTGAAACAGAAAGGCTCCACTCACATCCATGGAGCGGCCCAGGGCGTGTCTCTGCGCTACTTCCTGGTCCAGCCTCGTCTTCAGCGACGCCGCTTCTGCCTCCAGATGCTCGATTTTGTTGTTTAGCTGCTGCCGCGTGTCAGCCTCTGTACGCTCCATCGTTAACTAGGCCATGATTGGAGAGAAAGGAGAAACGACATTAGGTTGTAGTGCTGGTTGTACAGAACATCTACATGGGAGCATAAACACTAAACAGAGCACATTAATGCAACATCACTGCAATGTGGGCCATTCTCTGGAGCTGCGTTTCCATGACAGCTTTTCGCAAAATAAAAGCGATTTTGCTAAAATTTTGACAATTCCATTGAATGGTGTGAAGCACAAAAGCCGTAATTCTGGTCAAATCTCGTCCAATGAGACCCCAGTGTGAGGAGGATGGGGGGACAAAACATTTTGCCATCACAATCTGAATTTTCATGGTGTTTCAGAATGGTGGTGATATTTTTCTCTTTGATGACTTGTAAAAAATATTCCGTCTCCTCGTCCGCCCAATCATTACGTGACGTTTCCACTGGTCAGTGAACTGGTCATGTGACCCCGTACATCACGTCCGCTGACGTGTCAATGCCAAAAAAAAAAAATGGCCATATCTAGGTTTGGAGCAATTCTAGGTTTGCTTTATGGTGTAATCTAAGCTCGTGTCATCAATGATTTGGTGCTGTATGAATAAAAGTTGATGTCTTGATTGACTCCATTCTTTTTACTGTTCATAAACTAAGAGAAAACAACACAATAAAAGCACTATTGTGTGATCTGGTACCTGTATCGACTTGATGTTGGTGAGCAGCAGATTTTGGTTCCGCTGCTCCGCCAGCATGGCCTCTTTCTCTCGGCTGAGTCGACTCTCTGCTTGCCTCAGCATGTCTCTCTCTTTGGTCAGGTTTTCTACACGCACCTGCAGGCATATTAAAGGACATTCACACAAAGATTTTGATATCCAAAGCACAAAAGTTTTTAAGTTGAGAATAAATCACCCCAAAGACGACAACAAGGTCCTAATTTTGAATCAAACATCTGGATGTGTGTCATCAACAGCAGTTTATTAAGCAAGTGAAAAGCAGTCAAAAAAATAATATTATCTCAATTTTTTTTTTATCTTCTTGTGGCCCTAATCAAACTGTGGAAGAGTACTGAAGAAATGGGCGGAGCTTATTTTGGAAATATAAAGACAGCTTTTCAGAACATTACACTAAATCAAGCCACTGTAAACCAAACTACTCTACCAGTCAAAAGTTAGGAAACCCTATAATAAAGTCTTTTCTTTCATTCTCATGAGATCACAGTTCCTCACTCAAGGCATCAAAACTACGAATGAACACACATGGAATTATGGAGGAAGCAATAAAAGTGCAAAATAACTCATTTTATATTTTGTTGTTGTAAAAAAAATGCTTGAGAAGGTGCTTCCAAACTTTTGACTGCTGGTGTTGCTACACCTCCTCTTCCTCACCTCCTCCAACGCTAGTTTCTCATTGGTCTGCCGCAGGTCTTGGCTCATGGTGTGGATGACGTGCTCGTGCCGCTGGATCATCACGGCCATTTTCTGGTTCCGGTCCTGCAGTGCGGAAACCTCCCGGCGGTAGGCTGACACACTCTCCTGGTGCATCTCGTACCTGCCACCCACCAAACAAACACATGATGCTGCTGCTGCTGCTGCTGCTGCTGCTGCTGCTGCTGCGTAGGAAGGATATAAATTCTACGCTGACGAAGGCTGAGCTGAGCGCGGGAGGAGCGTCGGACCGAACAAACCTCTTGCTGCTGAACTCCAGCTGGGACGTGAGCTTGGCGTGGCTGGAGCGGAGTTCAGTCAGCTGCTTCTGCAACCTGTCGTTGGTCTCGTTCAGCATCTTGTCGTTCTCGGCTTTCTCCTTCTTGTACAGAGTGAAGGCGTCGTTCAGCTGGAGACACAGACACACGTAGCAGAACAGGGATGTAACTGAGGAGCTCTTTATTTCCCCCCCAGTGTTTTACAACACAGCCAATGTGGGTCAGTAAATGCACCTGTTTCAAGGCTGCCTTTGCCTGGGAGCTCTGTGCCGACTCGGCCGCTGCGGCTCTCTGGGAAGTAGCGCGAGTTGCTGGGACCACGGGCCTGACGTTTGCTTGTGAGGCGGAATCTGGACCTGCAAGAACGTAGGTGTGAACTGGAGCCGATCGCACCGCTGGAAACTCAACGTTACAACTGCAGGACAGTTAATAACCATCAGGTACCTGGCGTAGGCAGGCTGAAGCCGGTGCTCTGCGTCAGCAGGGCCTTGTACATGTCTCTCTGCCGGGCACTGGAGTCGGCCAGCTGCTTCTGCTGGTTCCTCTGCTCCCTGAGCTGCTCCACCTCCTTCTGGAGCTTGGCCAGACTGGCCTCCAACTCTAACACACTGGGGACAATACAGAGAGGAGGAGGAGGAGTGAGGTGGAGACGACTATTCTGAAAAAATGAAAAAAATCAATGAACTCGGAATAAGGGGGCAGGGTGTCACTCTGGGTGCCACCAACAGAGCGTTAAACACCAGCAGCTGGATTCTTTTCTGTTATTATTGTGTTATTACACTTTTGGCTGAGTCTCCACTGGTCTGGATCAAAAGTCCCCAGTGCATCCAGTCCCAGATCGAAACCAGACCCAGTCAAAATGCCTCAGAGTCCGAGACCCTTAAAAAGATGTCTGGAGACCAAGACCAACCTCCAGGACTACAACACTAGTTTGAGGGTCGTGTCAGACCTCAGCCTTTTGGCCAACATGATTTGTTCTGAATCAATTCAAATTGAATCAATTCAATTTGCTTTAAGCTCCTGTTATCTTCACAATGCATGACTGTAATGTAAGCCAAGCACAGAGGACTGCAGGGTTTTCCCAGTGCCAATGTGTCATATTTGGCCTGATTTATGATTTTTATACAGTAAAAGCTTCACATGCTGCCCATAAATATATTAATAAAAATCTGTATTTGCAGTGTAATACAAGTAATCTGGTTTTCCTGCCCTAAGAACGGTTCTGATATCCAGATATCCAGGTTTGTACTTGCAGGCCACTGTAGTTCACTGGCAAGCTCAGGAGGGGGACAGTCAGGGGAATAGCGCTGCTCTCTAGGATGTAACCACTTGATGTCGCCGTTTCTTCTTAAAAAGCTCCAAATATGACACACTGAACCTTTACCTTTGCACGTCAGGGAGGTGAAAAACACCTCGTCGACAAGTGTGTCGGTGAACGCACTGTCCAGACGAAAAAAAGACGGTAAAATGAAAGGTGGCAAAGACTGGTTACCGTGCTGTTGTGACTTGGCTCTGCTGCTTGTCCTTCTCCTCCTCCAGGTCCCTCACTCTTGCCAGCAGGCTCTGGTTCTGCCTCTGCAGATCCTCCACGCTGCGGAAGGACAGCTGGCTGGCTGGGCTGCTGACCTCCGAGGTGCTGGAGATGTTGGAGGAGCTGCCATCGTCCTTGGTCACCTTGTGACCTCGGGCTTCCTCCAGCTCCAGCAAGAGGGTACATAACTGAAGACAAAGGGGTAAAAAAAAAAAAAAAAAAAAAAAAACAGCATGAGAGCACTGCATCATCATCAGACCTTTCTGTTGTGGAATTCTTCTTTCGTTCTGTTTCTTTATAACTGTTGATATTCTGTGACTGCATCTTTAGTGTCGTTTCATATTCAATTGTTTCCTGTTCTTCAATGTCAAGCACTTTGAGTTTGCTCATAACTGCGCTATATATATATATATAAAATTGACAGTGACATGAATACAGTGATGGTACATCCATATACAGGTACTACCCAGAAAATTAGAATATCCTGAAAAGGTTGCAATATTTCTGCAATTCAACTTAAAAGGTGAATGTGACATATTATATAAAGGAATAATATGCACATCAATATATTTCAAGTTTTTATTTCTTTGGATTTTGCTGATCAGGTCTTGCAGCTTAAAAAAGTTAAGTTACAACAAGGAACTGCTTGAGATGTCAATTTGCGTGTAATGGCTCAATAAAATTTGTTGGTTTCATCTTTTATGTTCAATTGCCAAAATAAAACAACTTTTACTCGATATTCTAATTTTTCGGGTAGTGCCTGTAAGTGGATTAAACACCTTTCATCAAACTTTTCCTTTGAGGAAATTTCCAAAGAGTTCTCAGAAAAACCAGAGGACAGCAGAGCTTTGTGTTGTGTGCACCTGTGAAGATGTGTCCCCAAGCTGTCTCTCCATCCTGGCCTTTTCTTTCTGCAAACTCTCGCAGTGCTGCTTGACCTCTTCTTTGTCTTTTTGCAAACTGTAGATCTCCTGGCGGCAGAAGGAAACACAACCACACAATGAGCCTGGCAGGAAATAACATCGAGAATTATTAAATATTGACTTTGACAATCGGAAATGGATGGTGGGAGGTTTCCAGACCGTTCGTGCTTGCTCCAGCTTGTTACACAGGGAGGTCATGGACCTCTGCATGCTCTCGTACTCCTCCCTCTGACGCTTCAGCACGGGCGCCTTGGACTCCACCTCCTGGACTATTTCGTCCAACACCCTGCTCACTCGTTTGGTCTCCTGCTGCTCCAGCTGAAGCTGTGTCTGGCACTCCACGTACGCGTTGTACAGCTACACATCGGAAGACGGGGAAAAGATTCACGAGGAAGAATTGGGCTCGTGGTAGCATTAACACTCCAGTCCAGTTGAATGTCAATATTGACTGAGGAATGAGTCAAACCAGTCAGTGCCACTGGACTCACGTCAAAGAACTTCATGCCGGGCTTGACAATGGCAGCGATTGCGGCGGCTGACGGACACATGGACTCCAGCTGCTCTTCGCTCAGGGACGGCCCACCTGCGGAGAGACACAGGTGTTCATAAAGGTGTTTGAATTGTGCCAAAACGGCATGGAGTCCGGGTGAAGATGTTGGTAAATGTGATATTACAGCAGTGTTTTCCAGCAGCCTTGACGGTGGCGTTCTCCACTTCTTTTTCCATCTTCTTGATTTTCTCTCGAAGTTCCGCTTCAAGTCGATTCTTCGCTTCCTCTCCCTCTGACACCTTCGCCTCCAGAGCTTTGTTGGCTACGCGGGTTCAAAATGATCATCGTTATTAGACTGTATGATCAAGTACTGTATTATGTAGACTGAACGTTGAGGATGGAAAGTTTTAAAGCTTCTAAAAGTGCACACTGCCAGTCAAAAGTTTGGACACCCTATGAACTTAATGTCTTTTCTTTCATTCCAATGACAATTGACAAGATACTTTCCCTCCAACTCATGCAAAATGACTGGAAGATATCGTGTCTTGCTTGAAACTGGAAAAAATAAGATATTCATTGCAGCAATCACACAACAAGTGTCAGGAGATGTGGGAGCCTCCTCTTGCAAAGCATACAAGACTCTGCAAAGACTTGGTTGAGCCTCGAGTACAGCTCAGCTATGCTGCACGTCTTTTTATCAGTGATTTTTGTTTCACTGATAAAAAGACTAGTAATTCGGCAGTGACATGGGAGGGATTATTTTGTACATTTGGATTTTTTTTTCCTTCTTCTATTTTTTCTTTGTTTACTTGTTTTGTTTGTTCCTTTGTGTGTGTTCTTTTACGTGTGATTTGTACATCATTTGCACACACCACAACTAATACCAATATCCATTCTATGCTTCTGCAATATTGTACGACAATGTATATTTGTTATACCGAAAAATGTTCAATAAAAAGATATTGAACCAATGACTATTGACATTGCAGGTTCAAAAAGTTGATAAAAAAAAACAAACCACTGCATGAGAATGTGTCCAAACTTCTGACTGCGAGTGTGTGTATGAAGTGCGAGAGAAGCGTGGTACCTTCCCCCGTGTCTTTCACCAGCTTGCTGAGCTCCTCCACTGCCCTGCTCAGCTCTTGGTTTTTCCTCTCCAAGTCTGTTGCGGAAACCTGCAGGGAAGCGTTGTTGTGCTTGAGATACACTGAGACAGGAAAGGCAACGCTGCCACACTGCCACAATAAAGATGGACTTTATTGATTTGGGATCAATAAAGTCCATCTATCTATCTATCTATGTATGTTTAAATATCTAGCGGCGTCACGCTGCTACATCCATCACACTGATGTCAGGTGTCAGGCGTCGTGTCCTACCTTATACAGTGACGACAGCTTGACGTGAGCGTTGAGCTCATTGCGGTATTTCTCCTCCATTGAACTTTGTGCGTCTCTCGCCTGCAGACACACAAAACAGTCAAAATTCACCCATGTTTTTCCCAGTTGGTGAGCAGATTTTACAGACTACGTATACACTGAAGGATCTTTCCAGAACAAAATTACCTGTTTCAGTTTATTGTTGAGGTCGTCAGCCCTTTTATTCTGACTTTCAGTGGATTCCCTGAGCGAAGCCAGCTGACCTTCCAAGCTGGCCACCTGTTGGTGAGGTCAGTTATTACAAGCTGCACACACTTCAACCACACTGCTGTTTTCAGTCTGACAACCGGTTGGGCTTTCCGATTACTCAAAATATTAAACAGAGGAGATTTTTACTGAAGTTTTCATCTCATGTTTTAAGTCAAAATTTCGTGAATTAAGTCAAAATTTCGTGAAAGAAGAATTTTTCAGTAGGACGTCACCTGCGCTGTGCTCGTCTTCAGGCTGCTGTTGAGCTGCAGGATCTCCTCGCCTTTCACTCTGCTGGTGTTCAACAGTTCTTCAGTTTTGCTCTTCAGTTCTTCAGTTAGCCACTCAATCTTCTTCTCCAGCAGTTCCTTCTCCTGCACCATGCGATTCTCCCGGTGCTACAGCGGGAAAATATACAATATAATCTTAAAGTGTGCAAATGCAAAAGTGATACCTAATGAAAGTGTAGTATACATTTAGTGGATGGTTAGGTGCTCTTTTTTGTAAGAAGAAATTCTACAAAAAAAAAACATCAATAATCGCTGCATGCAGCAAACAAAGGCAAAACAAACAGAAGAAAAAGAAGGAAATGAATATGTATTTTCAGGATTTTAAAACTGTATAGAGATTCTAAACTGTTGGTGTTCACAAAACAAACTATGGTTTATTGAACTTAAATGAACGGCTTTTACTGAACTGTGAAGCTCACCTGAACAGACGCCTCAGATGACTGGATATTATCAAGCTTAAACTGCAACTCCATCTTGACTTTGCTGGTTTCCGCCAGCTTCTCATTCAGACGCTTCACATCCTCTGCACAGACAGACAGAAATCTCATAAAAATTAAAAGGTGTTGCAAACTTCACACAGCGTCCTTGCGAGATCTGTGCTGCATAAATTATAGAGAAATAAATTCAAGATTTCAAAGTGAAACACGGCTTGTCCAGTTATCATTACACACAATACGAAAGCATGGTTTCTCTCCAGTTCTGTAGAGTTTGAGTCACAAAGAGCCGACCTGTGAGGTTCTCCACTTCCTGTGTCCTCTTCTCCAACAGCCTGGCCAACTCTCTCTTCTCCGCTTCAATCTCATACTTGGCCTTAGTTTGCTGCAGTTACACACAATTACACACAACTTCAACAATATTATGATGAATATGTTGATTTCATCAATCACACATTAAAAAAAAAGTCTACTGTTGCATAAAGATTTTTTTTATAGAAATGTGTGGAAAACAACACTTTTACAATCCAAGCAAATGTTGCCCGAAACTGACAGGAACAACGCATTGTTTCTCGTTATCCATTTGATTTATCAGTTGCAAAATAATCAAGTAAGTAGTGGAAAAATGATCATTAAAATGAAAAACATTTACAGCCTTAACAGTCGAGTCCTCTTTTGGACTAATTTAATTTCACCTGTTGTGGTGGTTTGTCTTCAGGACTTTCTCCCTCAATTCCTTTCAGAGTGTTGAGCTCTTCAGCTGCACAGACACACAATGACACACAGTTGACACTCAGGACAAGACACGAGAACCGCAACATAATAACCAGGCACTTTATAGTGACCCTTGCATCTACATAAGCGTGGACTATTTGCTATTTGCACGCGACTGGACTGTTGGTGTTTTTTTTTATTTCATTTATTTATGATTATTGTTATCAGTACTGATGCCAGTGGTGATGGGGATGCTCCAAACAAATTTCATTGTTAACTTTGTTCAACAATGACAATAAATAACTTGAACTTGAACTGCAAAGATCAGCAAACTACAAATCTGCAGCTAAACTAAATGGATTTACACTGCGCTCACTTGGTCAGACTGGACATCTTAACCTGGATATTTTTGACAGATTCAGCCAGTTCTGAGGGTTCACACATCACTGACCAGTTCTGCAAGTATCTATGTCACATTTTGTGAGCAACCACACATGGTTAAATAGCAAGAGACAAAAGCTCATGTTGTTGATGAATAAATATAACCAGTAGCCTTATCTTGAAGGTAATCACAAAAAAAGCCCTAGGGAGTGCAGGGAGTTAAGAAACTGGGGACTTGAATCAGTCAATTGTATAAATTAAGTCTATTCAATGAAAACTCACATTTGAAGGAAACTTTTTTTTTTTTTTTAGAAGATAAAACCGAGATGACACAAAAGGTGTTAATAACTCACTTAATTTCTTATTTTCCTCCTTCAGTGCCTGCAGGTCTTTGGTGGCAGACACAATCTGCTCCTGACTCTCCGCCAGTCTCTTGTCAATGTCAAAGTATTGCTGTTCTGTAGCGAAAGACAAGAGAGGGAAAGGAGTTTGTCACACAACCTAGACAACACACAGGCAAGAGGAACAATGTACAGAAGTTTTCTATGACGATTGGTTTCTGCTTGGATGGATTTTATTCTGAGATTACAATTTCAAATTTGGAAAGGGTTCCCTGGTGGATATTTACAGAAACTGCAATGTCAATAGTCATGAAGATGAAAGAAAAGACATTGAATTCATAGGGTGTCCAAACTTTGGACTGGTTGTGTATTTCAGCGTTAAAAAAAAAAAAAAAAAAAAAGAGCCATCAATAACAGTAAATGTGCTTAGCTTTATATGTAACTTCCAAGTATCGATTCAATGTACTTTACTGTATAAAAACAAAGCAAGGGAGAAAACATGGCTCTCTTCAGCCCAACTTGAGCGCAAATGTGAGGCCAAAGCTAAGCCAAGCTTAGCCAAGAGTGACCAGCACTGTTCACTGTGCAAAGCTTCAAGATAATACAATCACATAGCAGAATTCAGCTATGTCGGCATGTTAATTTCTAAATTATTGCTGCCATCCTCGTAAGCAATTTTCAGTTTGCTATCAGGTACCTACCACTGTCTGCTTTGAAGCGCTCATGCTGCGTTTTGAGCGCTTCGTTAGCATTCTGCAGCTCCGTTATAAACTTGTCAAGCTTGTTCTGGACGCCTTTTGGCAGTTTGTTCAACTCCGCCCGCTCCAGAACCTGGAGCAGGACGACCGCCATCTCCTCCTAACACGCGAAAACAAAAGAAAAATTCAAACCAACCACAAATACTTGTCAAACTATTTTGTATCACAGACCAGCAAGACCGCCGCTAGTTCAGCGACATGGAGGCGTCAAGTTACATGACTCATGGAGGATTTCCGCCTTAACCCTTCAAAATAAAAACGAGCTCGCCCCACGCTTGTCCTTAAATGACTTCTAGATCCTGCAGTTATTCGTGAGAGTATTTTAAACAGCAGTTTTCTAAGAAATACAACATCCCATATGTAAGAAACATCTACTTTTTGACCGAGAAAGAATAAACTGCTCCTCGCAAAGAGGTGATTTTGACTGTCGTGGTAACGTACAATTGTTTAGCTCCATACAGGTAAGGTACGGTGACACATTAAAGTTCGAATTTGGTGATTTATAAAGTCACTTTGATTAGTTTAATGATACAATACAATTCCTTAGCACGTGAGGATTTTACCGTAAAACTTGCTTCTGCGATTTTAAACTGAAGTCATGAAGCCCTGTTCCTCTTAACGTTTGACTTTCGTTTGGCGACTGGACGACTTCTCGTTGCGCGAACTCAAACGTCACAAATATGCGACGGAAATACGTCGCTCTCAGTGCATTGTTGTCAATTGAGTTTTGTCCTTTTGCTGACGAGCGTCTTACAGCTGTCAAAGTTAGTAAGCTACGTTCTTTCATTTTCCTTAATTTTACTCACTTTATGGACCCTGACAGGTAAATTCCCACCTCATCCTTCTCAAGCTCTTCGGACTTTACTCGAACTGTTTACGACATGCACTATATTCAACCAGCTGGCTAGCTAAAAAAAAAAAAAAACAAACAAACAGTTAAGCTGAAATGTGATGTGATTTCTTCTTCAAGTATTTAGCAGAATTCAGAATATGTTTTGTTCGTTTGCTGTGTAAACTTTCCCCCTTATCCTTCAAGGCAACATGGGCCGTGGCTACATCGTAGATGATGCTGTGAAGGAGTATCTGTCTAAAATATGTGATCAACATGCAGGCCCTGTCACTGGCCTGCTTATTGGACAGGTACAGTTATATATAATGTTTTTTCCCCCCCTCATGTCTCACATTACAAGTATCAACCTGCATCTGACACCAGAACATTACTTTTTCTGAAAGACAACTCTATAGACACTTGGGAACAGTCTGAAAGCTGCATTGCATGTAAACAGTGCAAGAAGTTGACGACTAATGTTGGGAACTGGTTGTTTCAGAGCCTCCCACAAAGGGATTTTGTCGTCCTGGCCGCCCGGACACCTGACAGGGGGGATTCTACTTCAGCAGCTGGAGGCTCTCTGGACAAGGAGTGGGTGACAGAGCACGCTCGGCAGGTAGACAACTCCTTTCCAATACACACTCTGTGGTCATGAGTCTTCCATCTACAACATACACTCCCTCCAAAAGTGTTGGAACAGTGATGAAAATGTCTTTATTTTTTGCTGTAAACTGAAAACATTTGGGTTTGACATGAACAATAGAGACAACACATCAACTTTTCAGCTTTTATTTCCAGAGATTTATGTCTGGGTCTGATACACAACTCGGGGAGATGTCATTATTTGTAGCGGAACACCACATTTTTAGGCGAGCCAAAGTATTGAAACCGAATTAAGATAAACTGAATAAGACTCATTGAGCCTGTGACACAGTGACATTCACCAAACTCTGCTTTTCTTCTTTTGTGATGCTTTTCCAAGCTTGCAGTGCAGCCTCTTTCAGCTGTAGTTTGCTGAGGGCTCCTCGCTTCAGTCTGCTCTTCAGCAGGTGAAGTAGACTTAACCCTCTGCAGGGTTTGAGTCTAGACTGACAGTCTGAAACAGTCCACTTTTGATCCTGATGAACTTTGTTGTTTTGGCAGTGTGTTGTGGGTCAGTGTCTTGCTGCATGGTGAAGGATCTCCTTCTCAGTTTGGTTGTATTATTTTTTTATTATTTTTTTTAAATTGGCAGATAATGATATTATATCTCCTAAATTGTTAATTCTTGTCTCACATTCTTCTCTTGTTGCCAAATCCAAGGTTTTTCGGTTTACAAAGAAACGCATCTGAGTGGTTGCTGGTGCTTCTTAAAACACACAAGTTTACAAAGTCAATTGTTCACAGTGAACAAAACAAGAGACATTTTCAAATAAGGTGCATGTGGTAACAAAAACACGTGTAACCATTGCCAAGTGAAGCAAATTTGCAATAGAAAAACTTTCAAGCTGCCGCAACCATCAGCCAGGCCTGCTGTATCTTTAGGGAGCCAGGTTCAAGGTTTTAGCTGGAATGTTTGCTGCAATGTTCCACTGCTGTTTCTGTTAGGTGTCCAGGATGCTCCCTGGGGGCCTGTCCGTATTGGGAGTCTTCATCATCACTGATTCCGACGACAAGGACACGCTGACGACACTCCGGCAAGTAAGAGTCGGATTAAAACCCCACGCGAAATATTGATTCACACGTTGGAGATTATCAAGTCATTGTTGGCTCAAAAAGAGTTCCCTCATAGGATGACAGGGTTTCAATCAGGGGAAGGTAGCGAGGCCGTAGAGGTCATCATCAAACAGCACGGCAAAAGACAAATGTCTGATTCTGCTGTCAATGAAATAGCAGTAAAGAGTCGAAAAGAGTTTGTTTTTATTTTTATTTTCCTTGGTTGTTTTTTTTTTAATTGGTACGGACTCATTTTAAATGTTAACGGGTGTCAGTGTCTAATGTCTGTTTGTTTAAAATCTCTCTAAAATTCTCGGAAGACAACTTGTCTCTTCAGGTCTAAATATGAGAAGTCGAGAGTTACTAAACTGAAACAATTTGGAGATTCGTCTTTCAAAAGTATCATCTTTCACGGCAGTGACCGACTGTTGTCTGTAGCCCTGCGAGTGAGCCCCTCTTCTCAGATCTCTGCTGTGTGTCTGTGTGCAGCTGGCTTTCGCTGTGGACAAGCTGATCTCCTCAGACTGTCTGTGGAGTCCTGCGGATGATGATGTCACAGACTGGCTCACGCTTCACGTCAATCCCAAAACCAGAAAGTATCCTCTTTTTGTGTGTGTGTGCTGGCTTCTTGTGTGATGAGGAATCAAGCAGCAATTTTCTTTCACCGAAAATCATCAGAACCGTCTGCAGAACCTTTGACGTCAAAGACCCAAAGGTGAGTGGAAGTCTTTCACCAGTCGATGGATCCTTTTTAAACATGGTTCTTTTACTGAAGAAAGTGATAATCATCAAGTCAAACTCCTTTGTCTCTTCTATCAAACTGCTTACTCTCCCAGAGTGCAGCCAAGCCTGCAGACTGGAAGTACCAGGCCAACATGTCTTCATCTTGGAGCATGGTGTCGTGCTCTTTAAACGTGGACATGTTGGTGCCATTGACAGGCAGCAGGGCCGGCACAGAAACCGTGGAGGCAAATCTTAAGGTTGGTGAACGCACGCGCGAGCAATGCGTTGACGTGCACCTTCTCAGAAAATCATTCTCAGGCCAAGTGTTTGTTCCAGGAGGGACTGGACGAGTGGGCGCAGCAGATCCACACCGCCGTCTGTCTGATTGACGGGAAAATGCTGCCGAAGGAGTTGGAGCTGAATGCTGGACAGGTGTTGGAAAGCAACATTGCGCTGATACTACTCTGACTGGATGGTTTTGCTTTTATTTTCAGGACTATTGACATTGCAGATGGTCACTCAAGGCATCAAAGCTATGGATGAGCACATTCAGAGGAAATCCCTTATAGGAGGAGCGCTTGCTGGAGTTGTCAGTTTGAGGTGCTCTTTGGATGGGACACACAAGAAGACGCAAAACAGGAGAAAGTCCAAAGCATCTCAGTGAAGAGTTGAGAAGCCTCTGCTGTACTGAGGCGTCCTCGGTTCTTACAGAGAGGAGGAGGTTTTAGGCAGAATGTCCACCAATCAGAAATCTACTCCTCGCCAGCTGTTTGGACAGGCGTCATCATGTCATTACAGTCAGCAGCCAGCAGGTGTCATTCTTTCAAAACAGTCAGAAACATTTTATAGCAAAACATCCAACTGTCGAGAATGCATGAAAGAGATCAACGTTCACCATCATTGCAGTTAGATAAAGCAAAGAAATCCATTGAAGATTAACACAAACAAACAAATCAAACCAATACAGAAAAATCAGGATCTTCATTTAGACCTGGATATTTAATAGCCTGCAGTTTAGGAATCCAAAAGGTTTCCCTCTGATTCAGCCGTCTTAGCCTATCACCTTTTCTTAAGGACGATGGGATGTATGGGTTACTGTTGTGATGTTCCAGATATGAATGAACACATATGGAAACTGTATGAAACAGAAAAGTGTGAAATAACTCCAACAAGTTTTATATTTGAGATGATCTAGAATAGCCAACATTCATATAAAATAAATAGAACATCACATATGTAGGTATGGAACATTGTTTTCTTTTGCCACATTAATCCACATATCTTGCTCATATATTTGATGTCTCCAGTGTGCATCTACAGTGTAGAAGAAAGTAGTCCAGATGAAGAAGAAATGGGTGTGGCCAAACTTTTGACTGGTGGTGTTTGATAAAAATCTATTTTTAGCATATAGACACACAGATGGAAATTAATCTACACCGATTAATATGATATTCTAGGTAATCTATAATTTTTTTGGGTATCTTCATGTACCACTAAACCCTAAACTGTGTTTTTCCTGCTCTTCTCTTCTGTTTGTTCTGCAGAAGAAGATTAAAAAACAGACTTTCACAGCTCAGCTGCTCATCTCACCGGTAAAACACACACACACACACACGGTTGTCATAACATAATATTTTTTTAATCTTATTGCTGTGACTCATGTACAAATGTAAACGTATGAGGGATTAAGGAAAAACAATCGGCTTTTTTTTTGTCGTGGCCTGCTCTCTCTCCAGATGGTCCTCTCAGTGCCTGCCCTGTCAGTGCAGCAGTGCATTATGGGAGAATGATGTCGTCATAGGCTCAATAGCTTGTGTGCCGAAGTACTTTTCACAATCTTGCGTAGCGTACAAGCTAGCTTCTGTTGTCCTACCCGGGCTTTGGTGGGATAAGAGAAGCTCTCCCTCTCGTCTCAGTCAGTTCATCAGCAAATTAGGCTGCATGTCGTGACCAAATCATGCCTCAAGACTTTTTTTTTTTTTCATGATAGTGATGTAACGAGGAACATCATTTTCCATGTAAGGTTGAGAAAAGCTCGATAAATCCAGTGCAGAGGTGTGAAGGCAGCCTGTGGCTTGGAGGAGCCGTCCACAGCAGAGCGTACCTGCACAGCAACAGGCTGAAGGCTGGACTCATTGAAAAGGTTAGTCTTGTCTTGAATTATGCACAACTGAAACAATAACATCAGGCTATTGTTGTTTTGTTTATGTTTTTTTTTTCCTTTATTTCAATAACAACACCTTGACTGTGGTCAGCTGCTGAAGAGAGATGTCCTTTCTACGGTGGCCACAAGGGCTCAGCTGCTGCTGGAGGATCTGCAGCAGTCAGAGACAGAGAGCCGGGGCAGCAGTACACACAGACAGCACACAGGTATACACGCACATGCACACAGGTGGCCCCTCTGTCAAGTACCCCTGGTCAAAGATCACTGCAGCTGGGGTCAGGACACTGGGTGGGTGGGCGGCGGACCAATCCCAGCAACAGAGGGAGACGGCCAATCACGTGCCAACGGGGAGGTCTGCACAGGAGGCTCAACTCCGGGCAAAATATTGACTCTCTTCTTGTCAAAGATTGCAACTCACCCGGCACGTGATGCACTCACTTAAAAATTAACAAAGATGTGAAAATTGATCATAAACTGGCTGCGGTTCACTGAGTGCGTCAACTTTCACAATGTGCTATTTGGTCTGGGCCTTCTCTGTATTGCTAATATTTGTTTGCATTCAGGACTATGTATATACACTACTAGGGATGTTAACAATTAATCGATGATGGATTAATTGTTGATTAAGAATTTAATCGATTAAATTAAATTAGTCGCAATTAATTGAACATTTTTTTGACTGGTAGTGTAAATGATCTGATTCCAGATTTGATGATGGCGCAGACAAATTAAATAAAGCAGCCTAGGTGGTTTAGTCTAATTTCCCTGAGGAGGCATCTTGCTTTATAAATCTAAATCCCAGGGAATTCCAGAAGTCTAATTGCTCTTTTTGCTCCTCCCCTGCCTCTTCATTTCTTCCAGAGCAATTCATTTTCCCTCGTCGGATCTTCTTCCCACTGAGAGAGAGCGGGCCGGTGTGTGTGTGTGACTACCAGTTCAGTGATGAGGACCGGTCTGAGCTGACTGACAGGCTGAAAGAGATGCTGGACATCGATGCGCTTGAGGAGGACTTGATGACAAACCAGGAGACCCTGTCTGAAATAGTGGAGGAAGAGGTCCCTGCAGGTAACTGTGGATCTTGTGCTGGCTTTTGCATTGGTTTTAAGGGGTTGTATGCAAAACCATTTCACCATTAGATGTACTTCCGTTTTTTGCCAGTCATCTTTTTTTACGTTGACTTTATTCATGAAATTTGTAGACTTTTTTTTTTTTTTTTTGAATGAATGAATTTTTGACTTTATTCTCGAAATTTCGTCTTTTTTACGCCGACTTTTTTTTCCACAACATTTTGGCTTAATTCACAAAATTTCATATTTTTTAAACATCGACTTTATTCACGAAATTCCAACTTTATTCACAAAATGTTCTAATTGTAAATTGTAAATTGTATCTTTTTATGTCAACTTTATTCATGATTTTTTTTTTTTTTTTAACAACATTTTGACTTTATTCACAAAATTTCAACTTAAAACTCGAAATGAAAACTTCAATAAAAATCTCCTTCCTGTAATATTTGTTTCTCTGCTTGCGGCCCTAATCCCCTTTCGCACCTTTTACGAACAAATTAATGACTTGTGAAAATGAAATTTGTGTGTAGAGCCCGCTGCAGAAACTGTGGAAGCTCCGCAGCAGAAGAGGAACAACTACGCTGGTAAAACACCTTCCACATTGGCACACTGCACCATGCATAGAATGTGAAGTTTAAGATTCAGAGATAATCAGATTCCACACATTTTATTTGGGAACGTGATAGAATTTGATTTATTCAAAGGTCTGAGTTTACCACACTTGAGGACTGCTGTTAGTAAAAACAGGATAGCTGTTTGGTTTAGTTTGTTCATGCACGTCACATCTTTGATGAAAATAATGATTGATGTGTGCAGGGTCGCCTCAGAGCAGCTTTTTAAATCTTAAAATCAATTTAATTTTGATTCTAAGTCATATTCTGGAAGCACGTCATCTACATTCAAACGTGTTACTAATGGACTCCTCGTCATTCCAATAAAGTTGTGCGTCTTTGTGCGACGATCCACCTGATCCTTGTCTTTCTTTCAGGTGTTGCCATGGCTACTGCTGTCGCCCTGCTTGCCACGGCTGCCTCCATGCTCTACCTTAATGATGTGTAATGCAAAATGATACAAACGGATTAAAGCGATTGTCTTGAATGCGTCATTGAGTCTGTTGTAATGAATCTGGAATTCAGATTTTATTTTTATTTTTTTTGAAAGATAACTATTGTTCTGAATCAGGATTTGAAAGAATTCCCTCGTGATCTTTAAAGTGTTGAGTGACAGGGGTGTAATTCCTACACAATTCCTACACAACTGTAAATACAGCAGTATTTTCTACACTGAGTGCAGCTCAAATGTTGTTTCACAATAATTGGCTAGCATACTTTGATTGCCCAATCTGCCATAAATACTTTTACCACATTCTTCTTATTTCGTGGTTTCTC
Organism: Thamnaconus septentrionalis; assembly: GCA_009823395.1. Taxonomy (NCBI): domain Eukaryota; kingdom Metazoa; phylum Chordata; class Actinopteri; order Tetraodontiformes; family Monacanthidae; genus Thamnaconus; species Thamnaconus septentrionalis. The sequence goes on along the minus strand of CM020504.1, from coordinate 25,312,996 downwards.
TTTTGGGGATAATATTATAATCCACGATTATGTTTGGTTTTTTTTCCTCCAAAGTTGTTGGGGATTTCTTTATTTTCGATTTTGGGGGCCGATTAAAAGTTCGCCCGGTGCAAAAGCGTCAAATCAACCAAGTTCCCACAGACAAACAGTCGCTAACTCCGCCTCCCTCCTCGCGACAAGTGGGCGTGTCTAGTGACTGGCTGAACTTCGCTCCCCAGAACAAGCGGAGAGACTCAGTGAGTGGTTGGTTGGTTGGTTGGGCTTGATAAGCACCGTCAGCCCGCTGGAGGAGAGGAGAGGAGAGCAGTCCCGGACAGTGCATCGGACGCCCGATCCACAGATCCACGCAGTCTGACCGGTGTCCTTACGAAGAGGAGTAAAGCATGATGCTGAGCAGGGACCCACCGGATATTGAGGTAAATGCGTAAAAAAATAAATAAAAAAAATAAAATAAAATAAAATAGGGAAATTATAAAAGTGCCACTGATTGAAGGGAATGAGTGCGACACTAACACAGCGACGATGGTTGATTTGCTGTCAGCTTCACCCCTGCCAATTATACTTGCAAACTCTCAATTTCTTCCTATCTTTGTTTCGGATACGAAATTTGAAGGGAACATAAAAGTTTTTTTTTTTTTTTTTTTTTTTTAATGTTATTCACTTTCGGTTTCGATGGTGTTGTTTTCGTCAGGCTGCAGCAGTGAAGTGTGGATGTTGAAGGAATCCTCGTTGACACCGACTTGATTGTATAAAAACAGGTTTATTCCAAAGCAGTCAGGTATCAATCAATCAGGCGCCCAGGAGGCGCGAGGAGGTCGTGTGTCCAAGATGCGTACAAACTCTCCCAAACTCCCAAACCTCATCAGAACAGTTCCAACATCGCCTTCTTATTTATACACACAGGTCTCGCCATTCATCATGCACATTTGCTGATAAGGAGGATAAAGAGGTCGGGAGACGAAGGGATGGGAAAGTTAGAGAAGAGAGTGGGAATTGTTGTCTCAACGCTCTTCCTAGGGAGTTGAGATGAAGCCGTCGTGGGGAAGTAGCCTGATACAGGAGCTGTGCCAACGAGATAAGAGGTGTGTTTGTCTTATCAGGCAACAGGCCTGTAGAAGTAGGGCCAAAGCTGCAGACACAACACCATTTCAATCACAAGCTTCCTCTGGGTGAAATTGTATTGAACTTCCAACCTGACCTGCCCGGTGAGACTATTATTTGTATGTGACTGGGAAAAGTTTTGGAAAATTTGGAGATCTCCGTAGTTTACCATCCTCGGCCAATTACTTTAAATTGCATCTCATTTCAATACGACTATGTTTTGAAATATATATTCCTCGGGGTTAAACTGGCCCTGCATCGTCCCTGATTTGCTGACAAGGCGGCGAGGTTTCGCCCATCTGAAAGCCTCAGCATTCTGAGAAGCGCCTCAAGTATTGAACAACCTTGAGCGGTGAAGAGGAACAGCGCCTCGGTTTCCTGTTATGCTCGTCGTCAATCCAACCCTTGAATGTCTCAGTCCAGGACACGATCCAGATCCAGATCAGATCAGGGCCAAAAGTCTGAAACTGGAGGGTGAAAGGATCTGGAACTGAAAAAGATCTAAGAGTGAAAACAAAGATTTTAAACTGCAAAGGAAATCTTGAAATATCAAATGTGTTGGATTGAAAACGACACCAAAGCATTATTTATTATTTTTTGTGTATTTAATAATCAAAATTATAATAATCAAGTGGGGGAAAAAAAATGTTTCGTACACTCAGTTTTCCATTTGAATAGTGGTTTGTTGTAGTTTTCAAAATTCAAGATCAAAACTTGAATTTCCTGTTTCTCAAATTTAATTTTTCCAAGTACAAAACTGTTGGGCACAACACAGCTGCATGTTTTAAACCTCCAGTTCCTGCACTGACAAAGATGCACCTGTGATATCTTTGGTTAATTAGAGGAGTGGTTTTGCTTAGAACGCTCATTCTAAAGCATGGCATCATTTCATATATATTGCAACACATATGAATTTAACAGCAATATAAAATCCACTACAGAGTTTCTCTCGACAACCGTTTTCCTTTCTTACTTAGTAAATAATTTATGTCTCCGTCTACATAGTATGACCCCGGTGTGCCGACCTTGCAGCTGATCACTATCTTATCGTCATGAAGCAACCAGCCCAAATAACAAACTTCACAAAGGTCTATAGTTTCACTGTGTTTCCTGGAAGATTTTTTCCACACGCCTGTGACACGACACGTGCCAGCGGTTGGCTGACCAAAAAAAAAAACCAACACCAATCTGTGCATTTTATTGATTTTTTTTTTACCGAATGAAAGCAATGGATAGCCTCATTAAACAGTGATTCATTGATATGAAACATTTAGAAAAGTCAAAGGTTGCGATAGCTCAAGATTACGTGTCCAAATTCATATCGGTTAGAGGTTGGTTAGAGGTTAGTTGAGAAAAAACTGACTCGTGTCTTCTTGTATTCCAAGTGATAGCTCTGATCTAAAAAATTGCATTTTTGCCAGTGGATTAAAGTTCATGACAAAACAAAATAGAGCGAAGGTTTCCAGGTTTTCCCGTTAATGTGCGACGTACATGACGTAGAAGTCATCAGCACGTCAACAGCCTTGGTGTTCCTGTTCACCCTGCAGTGTTTAATGATTGCCGTGCAATGCTTTTTGGCCTGGTGTCGTGCAGAACATCCTGGCTCTCAACCCCAGGGTGAAGACTCATGCCCAGATCATGTCCACAGCTAGCAAAAAGAAGGAGAAGAAAAAATGGAAGAGAAACCCCGACCGGGGCTGTGATGTAAGATACACAACGCACATCAGATGACTGACCGCTGCCATTGCGCAAACACATTCACTTGTACTTCTGCACATTACAGAAAGGGGAGAAATGCTAAACTAAGCCTGACAGTCTGCTTACTATTCAGTATTCTGTTCTTTTTTTTTCCCTCAATTGTTCAGTCCTGTGTGAAGTTAGAGAATAACTTTGACGATATCAAACACACGACACTAAGTGAGCGTGGGGCCCTGCGAGAAGCATTTAGGTAAGAATTGATGACCCTCATTATTATTATTATTATTATGATGTGACTTTTCTTTTAGCTTTGTTTGTGTGTCCGCTACCAGTCAACCTTTGGACACCTTCTCACGCAATTGTTTTAATCTTTACAACTTTCTACACTGCAGATAGGTACTGAGGACATCAAATATATGAGCCAGTTACACGGCATTATGCAGCAAAGAAAAACACGTGAAATAACTCTAAATATGCCTTTTATGAAAAATTGTGAAGAATTTTTGAAGCGTTATTTGACACTTGCACTGTTTCCTCCGTAATTTCGTGTGCGTTCATACGTAGTTTTGATGCCTTCAGTGACAAACTGCACTGTCAGCAGTGTGGTGGGTGGGAATAAATTATTGTTGAATCATGTGGTTTGTGACAACTGGACTTGTAGAGACATTTCAGCAGGCCTTTAGTATGTGCAGCCTCTCTAACACCAATGTGAGGTCAGGTTGACCCAAAACAGATTGGCCGAGGCGTCCAGTAGCTCAGATAGGGGTTTGTATCTTTGTCCAGCGACACTGAGTCTGGAGCGAATCCAGCAAATGAGATATGTATCTGCTCATTGTATGCTCGTGTTTATTCATCTCATTCTCATGTTTATTCCGTGGTACGAAAGACTTGTGCTCCTGATGTTCGGCGAACAGCTGTTGTGGGACACCCGCGTGTCTCGGGATGCCCTCGTTCCTCTCGCGAGATTAAACACTTGCTTCTCATCAGCCAGAGTTCAGAGCCATCCTTTCACGACAATAGTCATGAGAATGAAAGAAAAGACATTAGATTCATAGGGTGTCCAAACTGTTGACTGGTAGTGTACATGAAGTATGTGTGTGTGAAACCTTGCTATACAACCCTCCCAAGCACACGAACCCTGAGCAGTGTTCTGCAAACCTTTTATCAAGAGAGCAACGGCACAACTCTTGAATTTAGAGATAATATCCAAAAACACAAGCAAAGCAGAGTGCAATACTGCCTCAAGCGATGTGTTTATGATTGTAAGACTGGCTGAGAATAAAGAGCAAAATCTGTGTTTAGGTGTCTGAAATGTGCAGACGCTCCGTGTCAGAAGAGCTGCCCGACCAACCTGGACATCAAATCATTTATAACAAGCATCTCAAATAAGGTACTGTAAGACAAATGTGATCTCACTCCTTTTCCAATATACGTTTGTTTTTGTTGTTTTTTTTTACTTTTTTCTGAATTTAATTGTATGTTGTTGTTTTTTTTTTAAAATGCCTTATATTGGAAATAAACATTTTAATCAATTTATGTCACGTTAAAGAGCTTCTGATGAATAAAAAAAAAACTAGATCTGAATACACAGAGATTCCCAGTTGCTGCAGCAATTTAGAATGTCATGACTCACGTGAAGGTGTCACTGTGTGTGTGTTGACCAGAACTACTATGGGGCAGCGCGGGCCATCCTCTCTGACAACCCGCTGGGCCTCACCTGCGGAATGGTTTGTCCCACATCAGAGCTGTGTGTGGGTGGCTGCAACCTGTACGCCTCTGAGGAGGGACCCATCAATATTGGAGGGTTGCAGCAGTTTGCTACTGAGGTAAAACTTCCGCAGCCTTAAATAAAGTCTTTCTAAAACTGCAGCTAAAACTGTGGATGCTAACAGAGAGCAGCTACTGTGCAGGAGGTCAAAATTTCCTAAAGTATATTCTAGCATTATACTAAATATGTAATAATTTACAATATCACCTGTGTCATTATATTAGGCACTGCTCCTTCATAACAGTCCTGTGTGGAATTACACATTTCTATATTCGTACCTCATATCTCATGGACCTGGTCAAATGGGCCCAACTGAAATCACCAACAGCACAATGTTGAAAATGTTGATATTTGGAAGGTCTGTCAAGGCAGAATCCAAGCATGGTGTCCAATCATGTTTTGCCAAATGTCTCCGGTCCCTGCCACTGTTCCGTTGCCTGCGCGTGCTCATGGTTTCCAAACTTCCTTGGGTAATTTTTAATCTCATGCTTGAGGGTTGTTTTTGTTTGTTCTGTTTAGGTGTTCAGTAAAATGGGAATTCCTCAGATCAGGAACCCAGAGCTGCCACCACCCAATGAGATGCCAGAGTCTTACCACGCCCCTATAGCTCTGATTGGCTGCGGCCCGGCATCAATCAGCTGTGCTTCCTTCCTGGCGAGGCTTGGATATGATAATATCACCATATTTGAGAAACAGAAGTACATCGGAGGGCTGAGGTAACACATAGTTATATGTGGTCATGTCATATCAGAGACTAATTTGTTCTAAAATAACTGAACCTCTTTATAATTATCATACGCAATGCATAATTGTAAACCAAAGCATTTAAACTTTTAATATACTCCCGAAAAACAATTTAGAAATCTAGACCTTCTCACTTTCCTGCAGTACATCAGAAATCCCTCAGTTCCGTCTTCCCTACGAGGCTGTGTCCTTTGAAATCAACCTGATGAAGGACTTGGGAGTTAAGGTATAGTGCAATAAAATAAATCTTCATAAGCAAAACTTCTTTGTAGTCCACACTGTGAAAGGCCGGAATGATGTCATGCTTATTAAATTGTATGTTTTTTTTGCAGTTGTTAGATATTGCATGAAATCCTGAGTGTGTGTGTTAAACATCTGCAGGTGGTGTGTGAGAAGGGTTTAGGTGTCAATGGCACGTCTCTGACTTCCCTGAAAGAGGAGGGATTTAAGGCCGTCTTCGTTGGGATTGGTAAGGAAATTGAAAATCAGCATTAGATGAATCTTTTTTTTTTTTTATTCCTACTCTAATATGTACGATTCTGTCTGCGTGTTTTACCTCAGGTCTCCCTCAGGCCAACAGAGCTCAGATCTTCCAGGATTTGACCGCAGATCAGGGCTTTTTCACATCCAAAGACTTTCTGCCAATGGTGGCCTCAGCCAGCAAGACAGGTGCAGTGCGGGTGCAGGTTATTCTGCCAGCCGCTGTGTTCTAGTTGAAATAAAACATTTTAATGTTTGTGCTTCCCCACCCAGGAATGTGCCAGTGCCGCTCTGCGCTACCTGAGTTGAGGGGTGTTGTGATTGTTTTGGGTGCTGGTGACACCGCCTTTGACTGCGCCACCTCGGCGCTCCGCTGTGGAGCCAAGAGAGTGTATGTCTGCTTCCGGAGGGGCTTCACCAACATCAGGGCTGTTCCTGAGGAGGTATGGAGGGATGGGTGGAGGGATGGATGGGTGGATGGATGGGTTGGTGGGATTTGACATATGGATGGGTGGGTGGATGGATGGATGGATGGATGGATGGATAGATGGATTGGTGGGTGAATGGGTGGGTGAATGAATGGGATGGGTGGGTTAATGGATGATGGATGGACGGGATAATTTGATGGTTGGGTAGATGGGTGGATGGATGGATTGGATGTATGGGATCTATGGGATGGTTGGATGGGTGGGTTAATGGATGGATGGCTGATAGATGGATGGATGGATGGATGGTTAATTGGATGAGTGGATGGATGGGTTGGGTGGATGGATGGATGGATGGATGAGATCTATGGGATGGTTGGATGGGTGGGTTAATGGATGGATGGCTGATAGATGGATGGATGGATGGATGGATGGTTAATTGGATGGATGGATGGATGGGTTGGGTGGATGGATGGATGGATGGATGGGATCTATGGGATGGTTGGATGGGTGGGTTAATGGATGGATGGCTGATAGATGGATGGATGGATGGATGGTTAATTGGATGAGTGGATGGATGGGTTGGGTGGATGGATGGATGGATGGATTGGTGTGTGGATCGAAGGATGAATGGGTGGGTGGGGTTGGATGGCTGGATGGATGGATGATGGATGGATGGATGGATGGATGGCTTGGGTGAGTAGAAGGTTGACAGACGTACTGTAGTGAGAAAGCAGACTTGGCCAGCAGCTGATGTGACTGCTGTGTTTCCTCTGACAGATGGAGTTGGCGAAGGAGGAGCAGTGCGAGTTCCTTCCCTTCCTGTGCCCTCGACAGGTCATCATGAAGAACGGCCGTGTTGCTGGCCTGCAGTTCTGTCGCACTGAGCAAACTGAGGAAGGGGAGTGGGTGGAGGATGAGGACCAGGTGGTGAAGCTGAAGGCTGACTACATCATCAGTGCCTTTGGCTCCATGCTCAGTGACCCACAAGGTAACCCAGGGTATATGCAAACACAAAGCTGCATAATTACAAAAAAATAAATGTGTTTGAATTGGTCAGTGAAGTGTTTTCAGACGTTCCGTGTGTCCGTATGGTTTTGTAGTCATTGAGGCACTGGCTCCAGTGAAGCTGACCCGCTGGGGTACTCCAGAGGTGAACACAGACAACATGCAGACCAGTGAGCCCTGGGTGTTTGCCGGTGGAGACATTGCTGGTTTAGCAAACACCACGGTGGAATCAGTAAACGATGGCAAACAAGCCTCCTGGCACATCCACAGATTTGTGCAGGTAATTTTGTTTCAAAGACGTTCAAGTCCAAAGGCCATTCCCAGGTCTGCCATCACCTCAAATCAACAGCAAAGATTTTGATTGTTACTTCATTCTGTCGGTCGCTGCGACTTTGGCAGCACTTACAATTGTCACCATAGCGATCATTCCGTTATTTTGTCTTTGATAGCTAACCATGAGCCCTCACCACATCTCACTTATTTTCTTTCATCATCCAATTCTCAAAAGCATCTTGCTGATTCACCTGAATGCATGATTTCCCTACGTCCATTACTGCATTTTCCTTCAGGATGTAAAGCAGCACCGTTATTTGTAGAGCAGTAACCAAGAAAAAGATGCACGTCCTTCAAATGTAATCCCCACAGGCACTAAAGTGGAACCTAATTGCCATTTCTGTACTTTATCTAAAAGTTATCAAAGTACTCCAACACCTCAGTGTGCAGTGGAGTTACCCAGAAACACGAAGATCAGTGCTGTTTTTTCCTCCTTCACGTTCCTCTTGCAGTCTCTGCATGGACAGTCAGTGGATCCAGTTCCAAAGCTGCCGTTGTTCTACAGCGCCATCGATCAGGTGGACATCAGCGTCGAGATTTGTGGAATAAAGTTCCCCAACCCATTTGGGCTTGCATCTGCACCTCCCACCACCAGCACTGCCATGATCAGAAGAGCCTTTGAGCAAGGTTGGGGCTTCGCACTGACTAAGACCTTTGGACTGGACAAGGTACAGTGCTTTCCCTTAAGTCTGCTGCTCCATTGAGAGCATTTCACATCATTCATTTATATTACGGTGTGATTGTCTGTCAAACCGTCTCTGCAGGATCTGGTGACCAATGTGTCTCCTCGCATCGTGCGAGGCACCACCTCAGGACATATCTATGGACCCGGTCAGGGCTCCTTCCTTAACATTGAGCTCATCAGTGAGAAGACAGCAGCTTACTGGTGCCAGACAGTTACTGAGCTGAAGAAGGACTTTCCTGATAACGTAAGTGGAATCCTCGGTGTTTCTTGATTTTGTTAATATTGTTATTTTTTGACTGATTTTACCCAGTCAAGTTAAAATTCTCAGGCTTCATTTGTGTGTCTGTCAATTGGGCAGGCAAGCTGAGATCTTTAACTGGTTTGCAAGTTCATCTCCAAGAAACTAAAACCCAGCCTCCATGTACTTGTCTGTCAGGTTGTGATCTCCAGCATAATGTGCAGTTATAACAAGGAAGACTGGACTGTACTAGCCAAAATGGCAGAGGTAAGAGAAACACATCCTGGTCATATCATCCTCATGGTCAACTAGAGTTGGCCAGCCGTCCCTTCAAATACACAGTTGTCCCGTATTTTGTGTTTTATGCATTTTGAGAAAACTAAAATAAGTTGTGTTCAGGCTTCGGGAGCTGATGCCTTGGAGTTAAATCTGTCTTGTCCTCACGGGATGGGAGAAAGAGGCATGGGACTGGCTTGTGGTCAGGTACTGAACTTTTAAACGACTCAAAGATTTACATTCCAATGTGCTAAATGTGTGTGTGTGTCGATGCTTAAGCCATTTACCAGATACCATAAACATCAGTAAATTAAAACCATCAGTTTTCTGTGCTGTTTGTATGTGTCCTTGCTGCCAGGACCCTGTGCTGGTGCTTAATATCTGTCGCTGGGTGCGTGCAGCCGTTTCCATCCCATTCTTCGCCAAGCTGACACCAAACGTGACCAACATTGTGGACATTGCCAAGGCAGCCCATGAGGGTAACGCGTCTGTTTACACTTCAGTGAAAATTACAATCTTAACATGCAGGATTCCACCAACAACACCAACATAATCTGTCCGTTAATGACAGATTAAGAAACTAATAGAAAGTAATCATATTTTAAACTTTCAATGCCAGTGGTTTGTAATTTATCATTCTCACTCTGACAAACTGAAACAAAAAATCTTCCTCCAGATAGAACAGTGAACCTTTTCCAACACTGAATATGAAACATGCAGAGTTGAACACTTTGCAATAAACCTAAACTTAATAGTGCACACATGCAAAATTGACTTTCAAATTAAAAAACTAATCAAAATAAATAAAAAGTAAATAAAAATTGTATGCTCCTTTTTTATTTGCAGCCTCTGCTTTAAATTTCAACAGCAAACTTTTTCCACGGGCTGATAATACATTTAAAAATAATATAACAACAATAAACCAATTGAGTCACAATAATATCCTTCAATGAACGTCCCGTCCTGATTGAGGCACTAAAATACCAGCAGTGCTTTCTGGTATTTGTAGTATTAGCAGTATATGCAGTACACGTGCTGTATAATACCAGCGGGCCACCTGTGGGCCAAATTTGGCCCGCCGGCCAGAGGTTGACACCTGTGCTCTACACAGTGACCCCTACAGACTGCTCTCTGTATTGTGTGTCTGGGAAGGGACATCACCTTTTAGCAATAATAGTGTTGACCAAGTGTGTGTGTGTGTGTGCATGTATATTATATTAAATATCTATGTATAATTGCTGTGTGTCTCACAGGCGGAGCCGACGGAGTGACAGCCACCAACACAGTGTCAGGTCTAATGGGACTGAAGGCTGATGGATCCCCCTGGCCACAGGTTGGAGCAGAGAAACGCACCACGTATGGAGGCGTGTCTGGTAAATCAGCACACAGCACACACACACACACACACACACGTCAAGTTTTAAAATGTTAATATTTGCACAAAATAACAAGAGAAATTTGTTCAGCAGGATCTGCTGTGTGTGTGTGTATTTATGTAAGATAATTCTGCTAAAGAATATTTCAATGCAAAATATTAGTCGTCAGGACGTCGTCTTTGTAAGGACACTGAGTGGTGTTAAAGAGGTTCGATGAAGTTGTCTGACGCTGCGTGCAGGCAACGCCATCAGACCCATCGCTCTCAGAGCAGTGTCGGCCATTGCCAGAGCAATTCCTGGTTTCCCAGTTCTGGCCACTGGAGGCATCGACTCGGCGGAGGCAGGACTGCAGTTTCTCCACGCTGGAGCCTGTGCATTACAGGTAATGATTTAAAATGTAAGATGGTAAAGGTAGAGATAAAGTAGCTTTATGAGTTGTTTTTATTACACAGTGAATAGTGAACAGAGTAAATTACTTTTATTTTAGTGAAATAGTTAGACTATTACTTTTACTAGATTACTATTACATTGAATTGAATTGATCAGAACGGTCGCTAGTGATATAAATTAGTAGCCAGCGATAATTTATCTCTCATTTATCTGATGTATAGGAAAATTATATTAAAGATTTCCAATATCTCTGATGTTGGCGATTCTTGGAGGGAAACACTGTGAGCACAATAAAGTGAGCTGGAGAAGTTAAAGACAGCTGCTAAAGTTGATAAAGTGAAAAAAAAGAACCAGTGCCTCAGTTATAAATTGCATCAATTGCAGTTTTCAACAATTTTTGTTAGAAATGTGGACATCACACTCTGCATTCTTTTAAAAAAAAAAATCGAACAAAACCTGGCAACTCCTTGTAGTAGAATAAACAAAGTCTCATGTTTGTGTTTTGTCTGCCGCAGGTGTGCAGCGCAATACAGAACCAGGACTTCACTCTGATCGAGGACTATTGTGTCGGTATGTTACAACACACCATTGTGTAGTGGGTGTCTCAGGCAGTGGTGTTCCACTTGCATTCAAATAGATGCCGATGCTGATGCTCTGAAATTAAATATTCACATATTCACTCTGACTCTATCTGTTTAGGTCTGAAAGCGCTGCTGTACCTGAAGTCTCTGGAAATGAAGGGCTGGGACGGTCAGTCTCCTCCCACTGACAGACACCAGAAAGGGAAGCCAGTGCCCAGGCTGGAGGACCTGGTGGGAAAGGTACCAGCACCTAGCTGCGTTTCCATTAGCCCTGGAACAGCACAAAACCTAAATATGGCCATAAAACACTGGTGACGGAGACAGCTCCACTTGGGAAAAACCTCTCCAATATGGCTGAAAGGTTTCGATGCTGTCATGAGGTGGTTTTTCACACGTATCCACATAGAGGAATATCGCAAAAGTGTCATGGAAACACTTTTTTTGGGCATTTAGACGTCAGCGGACGTGACGTACGGGGATATTTCCTACAAGTAATCCAAGAGAAAAATACAACAACCATTCTTGACGGCAAACAAACATGGAAATGCATATTTCTAAAAGGAAGGACAGAGGGAAATGAGGGAGAAGGGCTTCGAAAAGCCGGGGTCTGGCGGGACGAGATTTGACCAGAATTCCGGCTTATGAGCTTCACACCATTCAATGGAAACACCTGCAAATCACAATTGTGCTTTGTCGAAATTTTAGAAATACTGCTTTTGTTTTGCGAAAAACGGTCTTGGAAACACAGCGAGTGTTTGCTGCAATTAATAATACTACAGTGTTTATCAGGTCCTTCATGGAGACAAAGCTAGCATTTGCATTTGAAGTCGATTTATCTCTTTAAATGGTATAATCTGAACATTTCTCACTGAAGTACTCTTATTTTAATATTCTCTCTCCCCGGTTGCCTCAATCTTTGGTTGGATGCACAGAGCCTTCCAAGCTTCGGTCCGTACCTCGTGGAGAAAAATGAAATCATTGCATCGTATAAGAAAAAGATCCGGGACGCTGGTGCCACCACCGTGATGGAAGCCAGCACGCCCAGAGTGTCCACCCCGACAAAACCCGTCCCTGCTGTCAAGGTCAGCTGCTTCCAAACATACAAACACTGCCCTGCTGTGTCTGTTGCTGTTCTCCTCTTTGTCCTGTGTTACATACTGGTTCATAACATAAGACTGCGGCCATTAAATCACTGGCGTGTTCTGTGTGTGCTGTCTTGCATTGTCATGTGGGCTATTTCTGTAGGACGTCATAGCGAGGGCGCTGCGCTACATTGGAGCGTACCAGGACCTGAGCAACATGGAGCAGGTGTGTTCAAAACTGAATGATTTTCTCTGTGTTGTCTGCCCGATGCTGGTTAACAGCTTCACGATGTATTGCTGCCCCCTTCTGAGCATGGCTGGTTATGGCTATTGGAGCCCTAATGGCTTATGGTCTCTGCGACTTGTCTTTTTTAATATGAAAAGTCAGTTCTTCTAGTGTTCTACTAGACATTACGATATTCACACACACTAATTATATCATAGATTCACAATTAAAATCACTTTTTTCAAGTTTAATATTCTACAATTTAATTTATGTGACGGTATAATTTACATTACAAGTAAGGAAACAATAAAAAGAAAAACTCAACGACCTACATAGTACACAAACAGTACATATGGTGTTAGTGCAGAATATATCAAATCAAAAGAAATTTTTGGAACGAAAAAATAATATTCAAGTTGTCCTAAAATCTTAATTTACAGTTTCTCTGTCTGTCAGTCTCTGTGAGTTGGAGGGTCATTTCAGCCCCCTAGCCTAAAGGCCTCTTGTGTTACCATGACTTGACCCTAGTAGAGTGTCGTCACTCTGCATTTGCAGTATTTTATCATTAAAAAAAAGTTAACATTCAAATGTCTGCAAATTAGGTTTTAACTGTAAGAAAGTAACCAGCGAGAGAAGAGCATGCCTGTGTATTGGCCTGCAACAATGATTCCTAACTAAGACAAAGTGACCAAACCTGACCCCTTGTGCTTCCAGGTCCAGGCTGTAATAGATGAGGAGATGTGTATTAACTGCGGGAAATGTTACTTGACCTGCAATGACTCTGGATATCAGGTGTGTCTGTCTGTCTGTCTGTCTGTCTGTCTGTCACTCTAAAACTTTGCCTTTCCCTTTGGTCTCTGTTTGAAGCCACGTCATCCTTGTTTCTTCCCGCTTGTCCAGGCCATCAAGTTCCACCAAAAGACTCATTTCCCAGTGGTGACCGACAGCTGCACCGGCTGCACTCTGTGCCTCAGCGTGTGTCCAATCATAGACTGCATCAAGATGGTGACCAGGAAGACGCCCTACCAGCCAAAGAGGGGCATCCCCATCAGTCCCTACTGCTGAGCGGCAACAAGAGCCAACAGTCGTTCTGCACATTCACACGCTTGCTGTAGGCACTGACGTACATTAGTGGGTCGAAGAAACTGAAGATAATATCGTGTTTAATCAAGATGCTTGTGCTTAATAATAGAATCACTTATGTAACCTGCGGACCGTTAATCAATGCATGCAAACGATGTTCTGCTAGACTCTGTGCAGGTCTGTGCAGGCAGAAAACTAGCTAGCTAACTAACTAACTAACTAACTAACTACCGACTATTATGGTGAAGATGCTGGGTTCATGTGCAAGTTGGCACAGAAACAGAAAGCAGCGACCGGACGGGGAGAGTGACTGGAGCCTTGAGGTGCAAAGGACAACTGAAGCTGCACGATCCACGAGGTGTGAAACCCAACACGCAAACGAGGAGGACATCAGCAGAAGAGGGGCCAGCACACATCCTGTCTGATGTTCTGTGTCAAATATTGACTCAGAGAGAGAAAAGCAGTCAGACTTGGTGCCTGATGTTGACCGTTGTTGATGCCAGGCAAAGAACTCATAACCCAGAGCTCTGTAACTTGCAACCTGAATCTGACTCGTCAGCATGACACTAGAAAATAATAAGGCGGTCCATCCAAACTAACGCAATAAAATGAACTAAGCTTGAATCTAACTTGTTTGACTGTGAAGGAGAAGGTCACTTTTCAACTGCTTTACATTAAGAACAATAGAATGACAGCTGATCCATACCTGGAGAGAACAGACACGTAGACGGGGAGCACATGCAAACTTCACACAGGAAGGCCTGGAATCAAACCTGCAACCTTCTTGCTGTGAGGCAAACCAAAGCACCAGTGTGTCGTCCTGTTCAATTAAATTAAATGAACAATTTAAAATTCAAGCGATACAACGGTTCTGTTCGAATATATCCAGTGGATTAATAACTAGAGAAGGGCAACTGTAAAACAGGATGGGTTCAGGTAAAATTTAAATCTGCTGAGATTATTCAAATGAGTATCTATGTAGTTTTTTTGAGTTTTTTAAAAACACTTTATTTGTGATTTTGCATATACATATATTAAGAACACATTTTCTATATTACAAACAGTGTAGTAGAGAAAAGAGAGAGAGAGAGAAACAAACAAAGACCCCAAGTAAAATAGAACAACAACAAAACCAAAGCCAAGGTCAACGCGACAAAAAAAGGGTTACAAATAACGTGCGTGCACACACACACACACACACACACACACACACACACACACACGCACAAACACACACACACACGCACAAAATCAACAAAAACCAGACAAACCATTTCAGTGTGCCCAATATCATAATTGAACAGAGCAGGAGTAAACACTTCATGTTCCAATTCTAGGCCAGGGAGATTATTTCCATATGTTATTAGAGGGTCCCAGGTTTTGTGGAATCTGTCAGAGGAGCCATTGAGAGTGCATTTGATTTTTTTTTTCCCAGTTTGATATTGAACATAACATCCTTGATCCAGTGGTGATCCATTGAAGTAGAATCAAGCGTCTGGCTAATAAAGAAGAAAAGGCAATGACCCCCTGCAGATGATCAGTGGGGACACATCCCGTTGGATCAGAATAGCATCCAAAAATAGCAACCAAAGGAGAAGGTGAGATATTATAGGCATGGGCATTAGAGATAACTTCACAAAAGGATGACCAGAAAGGTACAAGTTTTGGACAAGACCAGAACACGTGGTAGGAAGTAGCTGGGGGCAGTATCTTGTAACGTTTGTATGTAAGGCATCATTAGGAAAGTCATTGAAACCAGAGGGTCGCGAAGTTAAGCATAACTAACAAGAAGCAAAGAACATTTGTTTCCATTTTGCAGTAAACATGGTTTAATAAATGGCATCGATTACAGTGCTAGAATTGGTTTTCAAAAGTCAGTGACGCGCTCTCGCTTGCACAGTTCCCTCCTGACCAGAAGGGGGCGGTGATGCTTGTAAAAATGCTATTTGCGGTAAACATTGAAAGACGTGAGGGAAAACGCCCATTTTGCTCTTTGTAGGTAGTCGAGGTGCTTTGAGACATCAACAGACAGGAGGAGGAAAAAAAAGAGCTGCAATGGACGGGTAAAGATGATTTTAATGCGCAAACAGTATCTGGGTGCATCTTTGTAACCGTGCATGTTTAAGTTGCTGAGCCATGGCTTTGCATTTCCGCTCGATCTAAGGCGTCGCAGCTGTCTGAAATAAAGGGTGTTTCTACTGCAAGCAACATGATGTTAGCAAACACCCGCCACGTTTTATTGTCATAAATATAGCACCGACGTAGGCGTCGTCAGGTCACGAGAAAAAAGGTGCAATTTTTTTTTAATTTTTTTTTTGCTGGAATAAACGCTTGAATCGCGTCATTGTGTTTTCAACAGCAGCCCTGGCTCTTTTGCTATGTCATAATTGACGAGCTACTGTTAGCCGAGAATACTGCACACACACCTGCCTCAATGCCAAGTGTGTTGGCGATAACTGGCACCGCGCATCTAAAACCACTCTTCAGTGTGGCGTCTGTGCGCCTCGTCTGTCACCGAGACCAAGGAGCTGTCAGTGCACGTGACGGGAAAACCCGAGTGCACCTGATTTCTGTTGTTTGGGCGGCATCTGTCATTTCAAGGATCCTTTGTTCAAGAGCTACTGTGTGCTACTTGCGACCCCTGTCGGCTAAATGCGGAGACGTTTCAGCGTGAGATGTATTTAAAAAATTTTTATTTTTTTTTTTAAATCAAGTAACTGTCGTAATCATACGGAAGCTCATAGCTGCCACCCGAGAAAGAAGAAACAAAAGCAGGGCTCAGAAACATCTTCACATTAAACGTGAAGCTATGGCGTTATTTCGCGATCATTTTCACGTTATTTTGTGAAAGTCATCACGTAAAAACGTGAAACTATCACGGTATTTCGTGATAATGTTGACGAAATCACGTGATAGTTTCACTCGGGTTGATTGGAACGGAAGCCGCGATAGGACATTATGTGGGTTCTAATTATCGGGTTGAATGTAGCTCTATAATCTGCGTACAACTGCAATAAAGCACTTACCCCGTGATCTGTTCTAATTACTACGGAAGCGCATTGCTGCCACACTAGAAAACAAAAAACAAAAAACAGGGTTCAGTTTCACGTTATAACTTGAAAATAATGACGAATTAACGTGATGGTTTCACGTTATAACACTGAGTCCTGTTTTTTATTCTAGTATGGCTGCAAAGCGCTTCCGTATCATCAAGATCTTTAATAGGTCAATAATAAAAAAATAAACAGCTCTATTGTGTAGTTTTTTATATATGTGTTTACGGTTATAAATTGTATGTGCGTATGTACATGACCAAATAATGAAGGTGTATCATTACGTCCACAATGAACTACATGTTTGTGTTCTGAGTCCTCAGGCTGTGCCCCCCAGCCCCTCTCTCCCGCTCCCAGAAAAACAAACAGCATCAGTTTTAATTTTATGATCAAACTCATTCTGACTGCGTAACTCTTTGTTAGCTTCTCATTTTAACATTAACGTTTGCTTTAGAATGTGAAATAATTTTTTCCCCCTCTCTATTGACAGTGATGTTGCAGTTGGTGTGAAGGCAAGTAACTCTTCAAAATACCAAGCAAACCTGTGATTAAACTTCAAACCAAACAATTGTCAAAAAAATAAATAAAAAAAAGCAGAGAGAAACTGCTTGCACGCTGAGCGTGTTTGGCCCACGACATCCAATCATTTATCGCCATTCATGTTTGACAGCAGACAGTTGACATTTAGTAATACTGTTGAATGTTTTGCCTGTATGGCGTCAGAGTGAAATAAAGCCTTGTGACCTTTTGCCTCTGTTTTTTTTTTTAGAGAGGCTCAGATGAGCTCAACATGTACGGCAGCAGCCCCAACTCCCTGACAGGTAGGTTTATTTTGCAAACACAAACCGCATGTTGTTGACATGCGCGCTTGCACTGCGCGAGCGAGCGATGGAGTTCTGCCCCCGGTGCCTTGAAATTCATGTTGTTTACTCATCTGAGAGGGGAACATCCTCCCTGCAAAGAGTGCTGGAATGGAAAATACCATACAAACTCCACGTAATTCAACTGTAATATGTATTAAATGGACATTGCAAGTGGCCTGACGTGCCAGTTTTCACATACTGAGAATGCATAGTTCACTTAGAAAGGAATCCATAGACGGTGTTGGGGAAAATAATGGGTCCTTTGACAAAAAAAAATGTAGATTTTTAGAGTGTAATAATACACACGAGGCATTGCAGTTTCTCACTGAAAGCACCAAAACAAAAAATGAACACGTGTGGAATTATTTAGGAAACAATAAAAGTGTCAAATAACTCAAACACCTTTTGTATTTAAATTCTCCAAAATAGCCGCCTTTCATAAAAAGCACATTTAGAGTTGTTGAACATGTTTTTCTTTGCTGCATAATTACATATATCTTGCTCTTGTATTTGATGACTTCAGTGTCTGTCTGCAGTGGAGAAAGTTGTAAAGATAAAATAAATAAATAAAAATGTGGTCCAGTCAGATTTATCAATTTTAGTAGAGTCTATTGAAAAATAAATAGTCTGCTCTGCAATGTCATGAATGGAGGAAGCTCAACATATTGCCCTGCTCAGACAGTGAAAGGCTGCAGTGGAGTTTCTGTCCAATGAATGACTCTGGAGGGCAAACCTGTGGTTTAGAATGCTACAGGAATTCATTTTATTCCTGGCGTGGCCCTGAAACGCGCCAGGATCAGGAAGGATGTTTTGCTCCTCATACATTCCATGCTCTGCTAATTGGCTGCTTTCACCACTCGCTCAGCCAATGGCAGTGACAGTAAGAAACAGCGCCTGGATGAATCCCCTCCCTCTCGAGTTCTCCACATCCGCAAGCTTCCTAACGAGGTGTCAGAGACGGAGGTCATTGCTTTGGGTCTTCCCTTTGGAAAGGTCACCAACATCCTGATGCTGAAAGGGAAAAACCAGGTCACAAAAAAACCAAATGAAGTCATTAATTTCACTGCCCTCTTTGCCAAAGAATGACGAGTAACCAGTTTCCCGTCGTGCACCGGTGTACTTCTAGGCGTTTCTAGAGTTGGGGACGGAGGAGGCTGCCATCACCATGGTGAACTACTACACAGCTGTCACGCCACAGGTCAGCGTCCGGTGGAGTTCGCCAGGGTTCTTCTTGTTGTCCACCTTCAGGGATGAAGATGAAAGTGTTTTTCTCTCTTCTGCCGCTGCATTCAGGTCAGAAACGCGACCGTATACATCCAGTACTCCAACCACAAGGAGCTGAAAACAGACTCGGCCCTGAACCAGGTAACCGTTCATATTTTAAGCCTTGGCCCTCTTGACATTAAGCGTCTTCTCAGCAGCTGCTGCTGCTGCTGCTGCTGCTGCTGCTGCAAATAAATTATCGCCCGCCACAAATTTCTATTTTTGGGCCCTTTTCTTCTTAGCAATGTGCGTCACAGACGTGCTCCCCGCTCTTCCCTCTGAAATCAGGTCTAACCTGTCGAAGCATGTTTTTCTGACGCTGCTGTCACAGCGGGTGAACTGTAGTTTCCCAAGTAGAGCAAAGCAAACAAGCTGCTGCTGTCAGTCGGTAAGGCCGTTTGATATCGCTGGCTGCTGCTTGTATCCGTACATCATCCATGCAGACTCTAGCTTCATGCAAGGATGAGGCATACGTACATATAGAAATCATTCCTTCGTTGGAAATCTTTTCAAAACCACACCGCTGCATTCTGTTAAAGTGTCATATTTGAAGATTTTGATAAGAAACAGCGACGTCTCAAGTGGTTCCACGATTGATTGCGGCGTCTTTCACTCCCCCTCCCTCTCCTGAGCTCACCAGTGAACTACGGTTGCCTGAACCACCTTCTTCTTTGTTGGTTTATTTGATTAAAGTATTGATGGGCAGTTTGTGAAACTTTGACCAATATGAGAATCATGAATCAGGCCAGATTTTACACACTGAACCTTTAAAACGCGTCTAATGTCAAATATGTGACAAGAGTGGACACTCCCAGTCAAAATGCTTCTGATTTCATGGTTTTATTTCATTTTAATGACTATTGATATTGCAGATTGTCACTCAAGGCATCTAAACTATGAATGAACACATATGGAATATGTGTTCAACAAAATAGTGTGAAATAACTCCATAAAGTTATGGTTATATTTTAGATGATATAGAATAGCCATGCTGCTGCTCATATATTTGATGTCTGCAGTGCAGAAAGCAGTCAAGACTTAAGAAGAACAGGTGTGTCCAAAGAGTTCAAATCAGAGGTGTTGACTGCAGCCTCTTTCCTCTCCACCAGAGGGCCCAGGCTGTGCTGCAGGCCGTGTCCGCCGTTCAGGATGGAAGCTCACCGTCGTCTGACCCTGGAGTTCTGGACCTGGCCCCACCGCCGAGCCCCGTGCTGAGAATCATCATTGACAATATGTTTTATCCCGTCACCCTGGATGTTCTGCAGCAGGTAGAGGCTCGTTATCAGCAGCACTGGCGAACATCCAGGAAGTGAAATCTGCTGGAAAAGCAGCAGGAAGAAGTTAGAAACTTATTTCAGCCGATTGACTTCACAGTTCATCTGCACTGCATTGCAGTCTTTATCAAAATGTATTGAAACAAGATATTAAATGCAGCTATTCAACATGATCAACTGTTACATTACTGCATTTTACATATTATAACTAGCCACTGCGAGTATTGTGCACATGCACTGTATTAGTACTATAAATAATACACACTAATCACCATATTCCAGATACTATGTATTAACATTAAGTTAGGAATTAAAATTCAAAACCAGTGAAACACAAATTTTAATTTACATATCCTGCCTGTGCCAGTCAACAGCTAACATCCAGCTGATGACCTCGTGTGGCATCTGACCCAGATCATTACTTTATCTTTGTTTTTAAAAAATTGTCTAAAGCTGAAGCGCCTCTGAGATTCTCTGTATGCAAACACAGCGATGACCTTCGACCGAGTTGACGCGTGACTGTGAATCCATCTTTCTCTCCGTCTGTCTTCCGACAGATCTTCAGTAAGTTTGGCACGGTCATGAAAATTATCACCTTCACCAAGAACAACCAGTTCCAGGCACTGCTGCAGTTCAGCGACCCCGTCAACGCACAGCAAGCTAAACTGGTAAGGCTGTTTCCACCGCTGCGCCAGCGGGTAAACCAACAACCCAGCCCATAATGTGGTCACCACTGTACAGGTGGTTTGCATGCAGAAGCACCTTGGGATTCTGGAACCAGAGCTCAGATCAGCAGTCAGCAAATCTGCTCTGCGCTGCTTGAGTGATGAAAAGGAAAATAGCGTCTTTAACTCTGAAGAAAAGACTGAATATTGGGTTTTATACGTTGGAAACATCTCACAGTGTTTCAGTTGCTGCACCTGGAATGAACCTCAGTGGCTCCATGTCTTCTTTTCCTTTGTCCAGTGGCAGTAACTTGGAATTCTTCTCTATTCTAAGCCAGTCAACCGTGGTTTCCGTGACGCCGTCTCTGTCTTGTCCCCCCCTTCAGTCTTTGGACGGGCAGAACATTTACAATTCATGCTGCACTCTGCGGATAGACTTCAGTAAGCTCGTCAACCTCAACGTCAAGTACAACAACGACAAGAGTCGAGATTACACCCGGCCAGACCTTCCCACTGGAGACGGAGAGACCACCAACAAGGATCATTCCTTACTGGGTGGGTGGACGCTGCATCTCTTCAGCCTGTGTTTTTTAACCTTTTCTTGCTCCAGTTGTGAGGAGGAAGTTAGTTGAGTGCTGCTCAGACACTCAGCAAAAAAAACTCTTCTTGAACACACCTGGACCAATCAGAATGCAGCTTTCTTTTTTCAGGGACTGTGGTGCTGGCTTTCAATCTTTCACCTTGTATGGAACTACCAGTTGTTACAAACTTCCAGTTGTTACAAACTACCAGTTGTTACAAACTACAAATTCTTACAAACTACCAGTTGTTACGAACTTCCAGTTGTTACAAACTACCAATTCTTACAAACTACCAGTTGTTACAAACTACCAGTTCTTACAAACTACCAGTTGTTACAAACTACCAATTCTTACAAACTACCAGTTGTTACAAACTACCAGTTCTTACAAACTACCAATTCTTACAAACTACCAATTCTTACAAACTACCAGTTCTTACAAACTACCAGTTCTTACAAATGTTATTTTAGTGGCAAGTTTAAAGCAGCTCTAGGTGACTTTGGGTGGAAATGGTGAAGTGAGGAAGTAAACCCGCTGCAGCGGTAGTTTATTGATGGGGGAAAATACAAATAGTGGCCTAGCTGGAGCGCTCGTATGCGTTCAGGAAAAACACCAATATGAAATGCAAAACAGACATTGACAATAACGTCGTAGCAAACGTTCAACACTTTTGTTCCTTCGTCTTTCATCGAGGTGACTTATTGGGTTCCATTCCGTCATTTTACAATCTTATGTATTTGTAACAGTAGGATGTAAGACCGCCTCTAAATAAACGTGTGACGTTGCCGTATAGTGGTTCGCCCGGCGTGTCGGGTCGCGCGTGAAAGTTCCGCAGTGCAGTTCCAGCTGGCACAACCCCCCCTCTCACTGCCGAGCCGGCACCATTGATCCTATTAATGGTTTATCTACCGCTTTACTGAGTTTGGAATCATAATTTTATGGTGGAAAAGTTACCTCCAGCTGCTTTAAAGCGTTTAGGAGGCAGCTGGAGTGGATCAGGTTTAGTAGTGAGCGCCCTGGTCTCTGGGAATCTCAGGCTTGGTTAGTGTGTAGTTTATGAACACAGTTATAAGTGTTTAACTCATCATTAATAAGCTCTATAAACTACACACTAATGAGTGTATTTATGTCAGAAACATGATTTATAAGTGATGCATTCAGCGTTTATTACTGCTTAACTAATGCTTAATAGTGTTTTGATGATCACCAGGCAGCTAAATGATGATTTGTCTGCTCTAACAGGAGAGGCTCAGCCTTATTTCAGGACCATCGCAGTGTTCGATGCGTTTCTCATGTAAATCCAGTTGTTGGTTGTCTTGCAGGAACCCCGTCTGGAGCTCTGGCGTCTTATTCCAGTGGAGGAAGCTACTCATCGTCCCTGTCCCTCTCACAAGGCGGAGGTACCCCTCCCCTCTTCCTACCTGCTAAATGCTACCAATGCTAATGTTGCTTCTCCGCTCTGCGTGAATATACACTGACCTGGGCAACGCTTGCCGTGTCCTCCCACCAGGGGCCATGAGTCCGCTGAGCGCTGCAGCGGCAGCGGCAGCAGCTGCCGGCCGCGTGGCCCTGTCTGGCTCCGGAGTGTCCGGCGTCCTGCTGGCGTCCAACCTCAACGACGAGGTAGGAAGCACTGCGATCGCAGCCTTAAGCCAGTGGAGTGGCAGTGTTTGCGTGGCTGGGTGTGTGCTTTGTACGTCCAGAACCATAGAACCATAGCTGAAGGCTGGCACAGGATCACCAGTGGGGGTACAATTCCAGAGCATGATGGATAAATCATCATCATAATAATAATAAAGTGAATTTTCTGCACTCCAATAGGCCTTTTTTAGGAGTTGTATATGTTTGCAGTGTTTTCAGAAAATCTGTTCTCTGCATTTTCATGGTGAAGCTGCAAGTCGAGGCGCTTCACGGAGGGTTCGGCTTCCGTTTGTGTTTTTCTGGATTGCCGGGCCGGTTCTGTGCTGTTGACGTAGCAGCGCCGCAAACTCTCAGTCAAACACAGGCGAGCGAACCCAACACTGGTCTGAAGTTACACTGAATCCAGCTCACGTTGCTGCTGCAGCATCAAACACACGTCTTTGACCAGCAAGTCTGCCGCAATCAAAGCAGCGGTGATTTATTCCAGCAGGGGGCGACACTGGGCAGCAGCGCAGTTGAATGCAGCGCTGAGATCTCTGGGTTTGTTGAATGACAGCTGCTGCTGCACTCTGAGACCAGCCAGTGTTGGTTTGTTTGTTTGTTTGTGCAGTAAACATCCAAACAGGCCGACTGTGGATTGACCTGAGTCCACACCCCTGCTTTATCAAACCTGATGAACTGCAGTGCAGATGATGGAAAGCGTGTATATTTGAGCTCACTCTGATGGACGCCTTCATTTTGTGCAGCCACATTGGCGAGTGCGCAAATAACAACCACTGTGTATGTGTATGTGCATGAATGATTAATCACATTTACAGTAGAACTTCTTGCAAATATATATATATATATATATATTTTTTTTAACAAATTATTTTTCATTTCAAGCAAATGTTGATTTTTCCAAACGTGCCTTAGTGAGCAGTTGTGGGGGGTTTTGGAGGTTGTTGTTATGCTTTGTATCAACTCTGTACTTTCTCTCTCGCTCTTCAGCTCTTCAGTCAATTATTCATTTATTCTCTGATGGATTTTATGCCTTGTATATTCCTCCCTGCAGTATCTGTCTCTGTGTCTTCCATCCACCAGAGTCCTTCTCCTCCTCTGTCTGTCTGTCTGTCTGTCAGTCAGTCTGTGTGACATCATAGGCCAGCACTGCTGCTCTCACTCTGCCCCTCTCTGATAAACCCGCGGTGCAGGTTTTCTCCTCGCTGGCTCTGTAGCGCCACTCTTCTCCTCTGCGGCCGCAGATCAGCGTCCAAGCAGCGCTGTTCTCGCTAGCGGTGTGTTAGCGGTCGGCTGTGTTAGCGGTCGGCCGTGCTGCTGCGGCCGCTCCTCCTGTCCAGTCTCTCAGTCATCAGCACATAGGTTACAACAAGTGCATAGAGAGCAAAATAGAAATTAAAATGCACGAGCGTTCACCCTTATTCCAAACTACGATTGTCCACTCCAGGCTTCCTTAGAAATATGGCAGTGCAAGATGGCAGCTAACTGGGAGCAAAGGCTGTGGCTGTGTCTCAATTCAGGGTCTGCATCCTTGGAAGGCTGCATTTGAAGGCCAGTTGCGTCATAGCACTGCGCAAAGGCCAAAAGTCCGAAGGACGCTCCAAATGCGCCCTCGGAATGCACCCTACTTTTAGCCGATTCCAAGGCTACACCTCCCAGGATGCTTTGCGTGCTGCTGCAAAGCATCCTGGGATCCTGGGAAGTCGGCTTGAAAATCTACCGGCAAAGACACGACGTACAAATTGAAGTATTGAAATTTCACATAAAATATCTAGTTTTTAACGTAGGGTTTTTACTTATTTGAACATCCAAGAACCAATGGTTAGCTTGATGCTATTAAAACGTCACTTCCGGGGTTGGCCAGCAGGAGGGAACGGCGGTGACGCAACCAGGAAATATGTCAAAGGCGAGACCGTTCCTGGTGGTTACTGGGGAGGCGGGGTTTGGGTTGGTCCTTGTCAACCGGGTCCTTGGGAGGACGCTTCCTTCAGACGGATATACACTGGATCTTTAAAAAAAGAAAAAATATTTTGTTGTGTTTACCTGACATAATGACAATAAAACTATTCTATTCTAAAAAAAAAAAAAAAAAAAATGCAAAAAGAAAAGCAGGAAGCCTCAGCGGTTGCTAGTCAGGAGAGTTGTCTTCCCCGTGCAGGAGTGAGTTGTCTGTGTGTTGGTGAGCTCGCCAGTGGCAGCAGTGTGTGGGGAGTGAGTGTGCCAGCGGTGGGCAGCAGCAGGGGTCTCAGGGTGTCGAGGCTGCGGTCAGGTCAGGCATGGAGTCCCTGCTCGACTCAGTGTCTCCTCTTCTGTCATCTGTCCACCTCATTCTTTATCCACACACGGCCAAATGTACTCTTCTACACCGCCTTCCCCATCCTACTCTCTCACACTGACAACCAGCAGCATGCCTGGGGGATGCCTGCCTGCGTGTCAGAGCTTCCAACGGAACTGGAAGCGAGCGTGTGTGTGTGTGTGTGTGTGTGTGTGTGTGTGTGTGTGTGTGTGTGTGTGTGTGTGTGTGTGTGTGTGTGTGTGTGTGTGTGTGTGTCTTGAATGGCTCCAGAAATCATTCAGACTCCGTTAATGTTCCACTGATGCTCTGTTTACTGACCTCTGCTTTGGTTTTTGTCCTCTCCTCCTTCCCTCCCTCCCCCCCCCTCCTCCACCCTCCACCGCCCCTCCCTTCTCTGATCCCGCCATTAACACGTTTGTTTCATTTATTTGTTGCTTACCTTATCCCCCACCCCCAACTCCTCTGGGTCACTGGACGAACGTGCCTCCGTGTCTCTCTACACCTCCTCCCTCCCTCCCTCCCTCCCTCCCCCGTTCTTCACATTTCTGCCAAATTCCAACCAAACCGAATCCCCTCCTGTTCCCCCGGCCTCGCCCGGCTCTGCTGGGTTTGCCCTTTTACCCCACCCTCCCTCCCCCCGTGCCCTCCATCTCCTCCCTCCCTACCTCCCTCCCGCCCGCCCGCCCGACCCCTCATCATCATGGAAACCACCACCTCCCCCCCTTGTCCAACGCTGGGTGGTCTGATCTCTACCTTCGTCTCTCCTCTTCCTCCTCCTCTGCTCCTCCTCTTCCTGTCCTCTGCTCTGCGGTCTCTCTCTCTAAAGATGGTCACGCCTCAAAGTCTCTTTACCCTCTTCGGTATGTTCAACCTCTACTACTCTCTCTGAATATCTCTATCTCTCTGTTAATCCAGTTGTGTTCACGCTCCTCAGTGACGTGGCGGACACACTGCTACTCCTCATGTCTCTCTGTATCTCCGAGCCTCCTCTGCCCATAGTGCACGGCGCAGAGTTCAAATCTTCTCCCGTTGCCTTCACTGAAAGACGAGCGAGTCTGGGAGGCTGTGAGTTTGGTCAACTTGTCTCTTAGTTGGGTGAGAACATGGTCACAGAAGGTGTGAATGTGTTGTTGTTACGTCTTGGCGCGTGACACAAAATCCGATCAGCAGAATTGACACTCGGGTCAGTTTAATGATGTTTCAACCACGTCCTCAGTCGACTTTAACATTCGGGTTTAGCTTTTAGAAAAAGGAAACACTGGCACTGATTCTTCATTCAGATCAATCAGTCAATCATCAGGAGAAAATCAACTGAACCCTCCGCAGTGAGGAAGTAGTGACAGTGGCCAGGAAAAAAACCCTGCAGGAAGAATCCTGGAGCAGATCCCAATCCACACGAAAATAATTCAGATTTTCGCAAAATTTCTTCAATGTCAGAACGCTTTCATGGCAACATTCAGTTGAATGACAGAGCCTAATTTAAAAAAAATGACCCCAAGGTTTTTTTTTTTACATCATTATTGAAGGCAAATGTAATAGTATTCAAACTAATGTGACCATTACAAAATTGGTCTTTAAGTTCCCTTGGGCCCAAAATAATAGCCTCAGTTCTATTAGCATGAAGAATTTAGACATTTTGCATCATTCCAGGTTTTGATGTCACTGGCTGTGAATCCACGACCCCGAGAGTTTCGCACAACCTAAATATGGCAATAAAAAAAACTGGTGATGGAAACAGCCAAACAAATCGCAGGACGAGATTTGACCTGAATTGCGGCTAATGCGCTTCACACCATTCAATAGAAACACCTGCTGATCGCAGTTGTACTCTGTCGAAATTTTAGAAATATCGCTCTTATTTTGCGGGAAAAGCTGTCATGGAAACGCAGCCACTCAGGCAAATCTCCAGTTTAACTGGATGATCTGCTTCGTCGGATTGAATTGACGTATACACCTGGGTGTCGTCTGCATAGCAATGAAACCGTTGGTTAGACAGTGAGACTCTCTGATTCCACCAGAAGACAAACTGCTGGCGTCAGCGAGGTTCAGCACTAAACTCTGGAGGACCGAACCCTCCAGAGGAACAACTTCGCTGTTGTCGCTGTGACATTGGTGACGTAGAGTTGTTGGGTGTTGGTTTTGCGTTGCTGGCCGCTTGCGTTACTGTTTGCGGCCATGTTCTCACCACACTACTAGGCGAGTTGATCTCGGCAGTCCGGTGTACTCACTAAGACTCATCCTGGCTCTGAAAATCTCTGCATTTCTTCCTTCTTTTCTGTTTTTTCTCCGTATGAATCAAGTGTACGCCAACCTTTTTACTCTACGATTTTTGCAGTCGGGATTACCAGACTCTCAGTCAGCCAAAGTAGGCTCATCAGATGGTCCCCATCAGACTGTCAACCGGCCTTGTCACGTCTTCACCCCACTGTAGCTCCTCAAGTGTTCACATATAAACACAAAGCGACTCCAGCTCGCGCCGTGGTTTCTCTTTGCGGAGCTGCTTTTATTGCCTCAACCCTGCACATATTGATCGAACTCCTGCTCAGCTGAGCTTCCTTCAGCCAGCACGTAAAACACACGAGGACTCTGGTGAAGCTGAGGATCTGACTCCTCCCCCTGGTTGGCAGTCTCGACCAAAAAAAAACCAAACTGTTACGAGAGTCATTGAGTTTCTTGTGGAAGTCAAATGGGAAGATTCCATCTTTTCCTTCATTGGTCTATCGGCACTAACTTTATTCCTTTCACCCTTCACACCTCTCCTTCTTTTATCTCCGTTGGCTCCATCTCTCCTGCTCTGCCTGTCCTCAAATCCTCCTCCACCCTGCTCGCTCTCTCTCTCTCTCTCTCTCTCTCTCTCTCTCTCTCTGTCTCTCTCTCTCTCTCTCTCTCTCTCTCTCTCTCTCTCCCCTTCCTACAGGAGTGTACGGTGATGTCCAGAGGGTGAAGATCCTCTACAACAAGAAGGACAGTGCTCTGATTCAGTTGTCCGATGGCAACCAGGCACAGCTGGGTGAGTTTTGGCACTTTCAACTGAGGTGTTGCAGCTTCAATAGAGGAGGGTCATTCTAGTCACTACTTTCTCAGTTTAGACTCTAGTGGCACTAGGGCTGTGCCACTAGATTAATTTTAAATCGAAATCAGATTTTTTTTTTTTAGTCGTAACGATGTTAAAAAAATCGGAAAATCGATTTTCCTCTTTCATGCTTCTGGTTTGCCGCCTCCTGGGTACCGTAGTCCCCCCCCCCCGGGAAGCTGTTAACTGGCTACCTATGTTTACTGGCATCTGCACTAGCTAGCCACAGCAGGTGTTAAAACCAGGAAGTGATTCTGTTTGCTGTCCTCACCACTACCTGCTAAATTATTTTTACGAAGTCGCATACAACACGCACTTGTCCTGTTTTTGTAGCATATTTAACGAAATTTCCGCCGCCCCCCCCCAAAAAAAAAAAAAAAACAATTGTAATCGAAAATCGAATTTTCAGAGGAAAAAAAAGTTGGGATTTTATTTTTGAGCAACATCGCCCAGCCCTAAGTGGCACTTTGTCTGCTTGTTTAATCTGAGATGTTTTATTCACTTCTGTCCTTTTCCGGCAAGAATCCACTTGTTTACATCTGAGATCACTGCCGCCTCGGGTTTCTAACGTATCCAACATCACAACACTAGTAGGGGTGGGAATCGCTAGCTGCCTGGCCATTCAATTCAATTCCGATTCAGAGGGCTGCGATTCAATTAATCGCGATTAATCGAGTATCGCGATTTATTATGATTCCTATACATATTTTCCCCCTCACTGTGTGACTAATAAACCAAGTGCTTTCTAATCATCCACATTGAACAGACCAATTTACCAATCTTTGATTGATAATAAAAATTGAACTGTCAACTGGAGGGTGCTCCCACATCAACAACATCTCAACAACTAGTTGAGTGTTGGAGAAAACACTGACCACCGCCTCGTTAGCTTCCTTGCTGCTCCGTATTGTTGACGCTCTGCCCCGCAGCTTGTCCACTGACAATGCCAATTGTTAGCGGTCAACTGATGATTAAAAAACAAAACGCCTGCATCGACCTGCTCATCGCAGTCATGAGTAGAAAATAGACGCGCTGTCCCTTTAAATCTCAGACAGCGTCAATGGTCTGTCAGCACTTCATTCAAGGACTGATTTATTAAAGGTTTGCATGCTGAATAATGAACACAAACGTCATTATAAGCCCTAATTATTAACCAAGCTGACCCACTGAGGCGGTGCAGTGAGGGTTGTGACCATCACACAATGGCAAAATAACACACAGAGTCCCTTCAGTGCTTCAGTGCTGCTTTCAGTCAATGCGTGGCTACGGGCGTTTCTGACAGCAGATCCTTCATGATGCATCTTTGTAAATCAGCACCTCGGTGTCCGTGAGCAAGACTGATGCGTGAATGTTGCTTGGCCCTTGCAGCACTGCAACACTGTCTGCTTTAAGACCGTGTTCATATCTGTGTTGACTCCCCCGCAGCAATGAGCCACTTGAACGGCCAGAAGGTGTTTGGTAAAGTGATGAGAGTGACGCTGTCCAAGCACCAGACTGTGGCTCTACCCAGGGAGGGCCTGGATGACCAGCTGCTCACTAAAGGTAACTGACCACCAGCAGTCCATCACCTCTGCTGCTGGAGTCGCAGTCTTTTCCTTGGAATGAAATAATAATGATGTGTATTTATCAACAGTATATTCAGGTTTTTAGCAACATAAAAAAAAATCATAAATCAGGCCAGATTTTACACACTGGATGTCTAATAAAAGAAATAGAAGCGTTTTAGCCATTCAGCAGATTGGTGTTTGTTCAAAGCTGATCTGCTGGTCTGATCTGTTTACACTCACTTGCCCTGGAATCAGCAGCCGGCCCAGTCGTCTGACTCCCGATTTCCTTCCAAACACAGATTTTTCCGGCTCTCCTCTGCACCGATTCAAGAAACCAGGATCCAAGAACTTTCAGAACATCTTCCCTCCCTCGGCCACACTTCATCTCTCCAACATCCGGTATTGCGGCGCTCGTGGTACTCGGCAGAGTTGCCCTGCGGTGCCTTTCCAGTAACTTGGAACGGCTCGCTGCTGCTTTTGCAGTGTGATGATGGTCGTGGCTGTTTGTGCTCCCCAGGGAGGGAGTTGGAGAGGAGGATCTGCGTCTTCTCTTCTCAAACAGTGGAGGGAGTGTCAAGGCCTTCAAGTTCTTTCAGTAAGATGCTCTTCATAGTAATATATAAGTAGTATATCCCCACCTCAAAGACTGAGCGCCACAGAAGATCTTTTCTTCCTGTGGCAATTAAACTATATAATTCTCAAACAGTGCCATATACATCCACATGCATACATCCAAACATTTTACACTATCTTATAGTCATATGCTCTTTATTTTTATTTTATCTTAACTGTGCACTTGGCACTATGCCAATTTTTCTCAGCTCTTAATTTTCTATTGTTTTATTTTTACTTGATTAGTTGTATGCTTCTATATTTTATGTACAAAGTTGACTGGAATCCTTTTACGAAAAGAATTTCCTTCGGGATAAATAAAAGTATTTCTGATTCTGATTCTGATTCTGATATACCAACATAGCTTTACATTCCTTGCAAAAACTTAACTTCTTTTTTCTTTGATACCTTCCGATGTTACAGACTGTTTTTAATACACAGTAGTTAAGGGAAAGGGGTTTTCAAATACTTTGAATTTTACGCAATCTCGAATATCATCGTGAAATGATGAGTCATTGTGCAATTCATTCATTCATTCATTCATTCATTCATATGTTTGGTTTTGTTTTTTGTTAACAAGGGGAAAAACTAAACTAAAGACTAAAATCAGAGAAAATGGCCTTAAGAAGTTTTTTCCTGGACATTTTAATTTGAATGTTGAGCAGTTTGTGGATTTTGTCCATGTTTTCCATGTTGACAGCCAATCATTTCAGTCTTTTTTTTTCTGGCAACTATCTTTGGTGTGTTCCTGCTGGCCAAACCATAGAATGCAGGCTTTTGGTGCCTCTGCCTTGACCTCCTTTTTCAAAAGTGATTCTTAATGAAATATATCACAGTTGCGTTGGGTGTCCAAAAGCTTTTCCACCACTCTGCACGTTGTCCATTGTAGTATTAATATGTGTATTTGACTAAACTGGTGATTTCCATGAGCCAAGACTAAAAAAAAAAAAAAAATCTTCACATGAGAAAGCTCGATATTTTATCCCGTGCATAATGAATTTAGAAGGATTCAATTCTAATGTACATTGTTTCAAACTAACAAGCGAACTAAGATGAACTTTGCCACGCCGTGGTAATTTCCCTTGTTGTGTCTCTGCGTCCTCACCAGGGACCGCAAGATGTCCCTGATCCAGATGTCGTCGGTGGAGGAAGCGATCCAGGCCCTGATGGACCTTCACAACTACGACATGGGCGGCAATCACCACCTGAAGGTCTCCTTTTCAAAGTCCACCATTTAATCCGCGACGCGGGACGACCCGACGAGGCCGCCGGCATCAGTCCACCTCCACCTGTTCTTCTGTTAGCTCCTCCTCCTTTATGTTGTTCCAGTAGTTCTCTCACCACTCGCTCCAGATTTAGCTGGAGGTGTAAACGGGGAAAGTGTTTTTTCAGAATCAAAAGAACTCCTCATTAAATATTCAAGTATTTTGTAGATTTTTTTTTTTTTTTTTTCAAGAGAAGCAGAGTGCCCAGAGCCCCCCCCCGGCTGGTGGTTTGCGCGACTTTGAGAGTCTGAAATTTCATACAGGAGCAGCTAAAGTCCATCTCAGAGTCTAGTCTAGTTCAGCCTTCCGTACTGTGACATCACTGAGGGCGTGGCTGCTGGCGCACTCCCAGCCGCGGCCAGCGGCTGTGCTAGTGAGGCAGCCCTCGGCCACACAGAGGACAATAAACCCGCTTCCCAGTCTGCTGTTGTCCTTCCAGGTGTTTTCTCTACCTGCTCCTGCTGCTGAGGCCTCTTCAGGCCGAAGCCTCTGTGATTCCTGTCTGTCTGTCGTCCGTCCTGTCTGTCCGTCTGTATGGATGCTTATTGTACACTGTGCTTTCACAATCAGACGTTCACTAATGCTATTGCAAAGCTGGAGCAGATGATGGGCAAACTCTCCGACCACAGTGGGTTCTGAAATGTGACCGAGGGGCCGGAGCAGCAGCAGCAGCAGATGGATGGAGTGCTGTGCTGAGCCTCCTCATAGGAGGAAACTAAATCTATCTATCATGGCATATGTTGAAAACATGAGACTTAATGTCAATTGAAAAGGAACGAAAGCAAAGTTCCAACCAAATCAGGAGTCTCTGAAGCCCCCCAGTGTTGAAACGACTCCTGAAAATTGGATGGAATTCAGCTGGTTTATGATTTACTGACTCTTCATGTGAAGTCTTCAAGTTCGGCGGGCCGGATTAAAAAGCTTAACCGGCTGCGTATGGACCCCGGGCCGTAGTTTGCCCATCCCTGTCTACACGTAGTTGACAACATTTTGAGGACATGAGCACCAACGCGTGGCCCCCACAAAGACAACCATTGGAAAAGTGACTCGCACCACTGCTGGACGGCCAGTTTCTGGACGGGCGACGCGGTGGCGCGGTGCCGTCGTCTCCAAGCGAGCAGGCTGCGAGTTCGATTCCCCAGCCGTCTTACACATGAACGGGCCAGTTGGCAACTGTAACCAGTCCGTCAGTGTGAGCGTGAGTGCTCCTCTTCCTCTGTGGTGTCACCCCAAGCATCAGCAGGGGAAGCAGTGGCAGAAGACGAGCGGGACTTCCTGTGCGTCACCATGATGATGATGATGATGATGATGATGATGATGATGATGATGATGATGATATCGACCTCGACCTCCCTTCAAACCATTCTTTCAATGTCACTTTTATCATTGGCTGGTTGAAGAAGAGCGGCTCTGCCACTGACCAGGAGCTCCTGGAGCTCCTGGAGCTCCTGGCTCCACCTGCTCTGCTCACCCTGAAGGTTGCCTGCCCAGCAC
This sequence comes from Thamnaconus septentrionalis, assembly GCA_009823395.1. Taxonomy (NCBI): domain Eukaryota; kingdom Metazoa; phylum Chordata; class Actinopteri; order Tetraodontiformes; family Monacanthidae; genus Thamnaconus; species Thamnaconus septentrionalis. The sequence continues at coordinate 25,279,875 of CM020504.1, read as the reverse complement.
CGACTCATCAGAACCAGGATCATCTTAGAAGACTGTCCCTCACATTGACTGAAGAGCCAGAAGTTCCTCTCTTCACGTGTGTGTGTGTGTGTGTGTGTGTGTGTGTGTGTGTGTGTGTGTTGGGACTAAAATCCTTGATTGTCTCTCTTTTCCAACGGATCATCTTGACATTTGTTTCCTCCTCTTTTCACGCTGTTGAGTTTGATGCTCGTCGTCATGAAGCTAACCTCCCTCTAGCAGGAGCCACTCCAACAAGCAGCCATGCAGAGGAACTCCAAGCTGTGCTTCTAACATCTCTCTGTGTTAACCCGTGGCTTTCTTTTGTCATTTGGGATACCACCAAATTAAAAATGTTTTTTTTTCTACCAACAAGCCTTGCTGTGACTTTTTACACCAGGAGGAAATGTTCAAACCTTGCTATATGCGCACAACTAGAAACCGAGGATAAAGATCACTTGAGAAATGTTCTTTATATATTTATATGTTTTTTTTTTATATACGGCTCGAGGTTTCATGACATTTACCACAGTGCAACCTGTGTAACAGTAGTGACCTACTCATGCAGTCACTCAAAATAATTGTGTTGGAGAGACATGAAGAAGAAAAAGTCCATACATTTTTAATTATTGCTGGTTGCAATAATGTGAGTTCACTAGCGAGAACTTTTTTTTTACGATAATAAAATGTTTAATTTAGAAACCAGACTTTTGAATCTGCTCTAAAGTGAAATACAGTTCAGACTCACATTCAGATTGGGGCAGTTTATTGTTGCTTCAACAGTCGGTGACCAGCAGGGGGTGCTGTTCATCCCCTGCTGGTAGAATCTGAACGCCACGACGGTGTCAAGATGTCCATCTTCATCAGGACAGCAGGAGAGTGGTTGTCCAGTCCAGGAGGGTGTTGGCTGAATATGAGGAGGAGGAGCCATCCCATAATATGTTCAGCACATCCTGACTGGTTCTCCTGCACCTGCAATGTTCTAGTATTCCACTAGATGATGACATGAAGCTGCTGGAATGGAGCTCAATGCAGAAATGACTGAACGAGTAACCCCACCCCCCAAAACCCCCGGTCCGAGTAATGGTGGGGGTAGCAGCAGTAGCTTGAATGCAGTTCGTCCGTTGCCCACTAGAGGTCAGTGTTGGCCAGTGAAAGCCCCAACAGGGATCCGCCGGGCCGGTCGAACACCTGTGTCGACCCGCTGTCGGTACCGGTACCGGTACCGCTGGCGCTCAGCTGCGGTACCGCGTTCTCAGCGGCAGCGAACCGCCGATGTTCTGAGTCTGTTCTTCATGATGTCGGTGAGAAAGAGCCGCCATGAACTGTCAATATGACCTTGCCAACACACACACACACACACACAGCTCAAACATTTTTTCAACCACCTGCATCTCATCCAGGTGCAATGAAACAATTCCGTGTCAATATCAGTAGATTACTGATAGAATCCAACAGCCCATAAAATAAAGTAAACATCTCGCTATTCATTTTTCATTTGACTTCTTTATTTCCTTTTAATTATTATGCATGTTCTTTTCTTTGCACTATATTATTGCTGAAATTATTCAAATTTCCCCCAGTGTGAGAAGAACAAAGACATTCTATTCTATTCTATTCTATTCTATTCTATTGTACAATAAACACGGGGTGCGGGAGGATGAAGGAGGCTATAGCGTTACAGTGGGAGTGTCCGCGTGCGGGATGAGATCATCAGACAGCTGTTGTCTCCTGCAGATGGCGGCCGGGGCTGTGAGACAGGTGGCGCTGTACTGACCTCCAGGTGCGGCACCAACACAGTGTCCACTGGCTGTTCTTCCATCAGCACACTGGTTCTGCTGCTGCTGCTCGGCCTCCTCCTCCTCCTCCTCCTCCTCTTCCTCCTCCTCCTCCGCCTCCTCTTCATATTCAGCCAACACCCTCCCGGACCGGACAACCACTCTCCTGCTGTCTGATGAAGATGGACATCTTGACACCGTCGTGGCGTTCAGATTCTACAGCAAACTCCCAAGTATTATAATTGGACAAAGCAGGAGGGGTTTGTAGTATATCGGCAGTACTGCCACGCAGGACGACTGGAGGAAGAGTAAAGAGGAGATGGATGGAGTGAGTGAGTGTGAGAGAAGAAGAGGGTGCCGAGGACAAGGTGAGATGGAGGCAGAGGATTGGCGGCGGTCACCGCGGTAGTGAACGGACCAAAGAGGAAGAGGAGGCGTCGTGAAGAAGGTCAACGCGTCACTCTGGAGGATGTGACTGTTGACTCGATGGATGGATGGATGGATAGATAGATAGATAGATAGATAGATAGATAGATAGATAGATAGATAGATAGATAGATAGATGATGGATGGATAGATAGATATGGATAGATAGATAGATGGATGGATGGATGGATGGATAGATAGATAGATAGATGATAGATGATAGATAGATGATAGATAGATGATAGATAGATGATAGATAGATAGATGGATGGATGGATGGCTGGATAGATAGATAGATAGATAGATAGATAGATAGATAGATAGATAGATAGATAGATAGATAGATAGATAGATAGATGGATAGATAGATAGATAGATAGATAGATAGATAGATAGATAGATAGATAGATAGATAGATAGATAGATAGATAGATAGATAGATAGATAGATAGATGATAGATAGATGGATAGATAGATAGATAGATGGATAGATATATATATATAAATAGATCCCTTCACGTTCAGAGGGGAGAAAGAAACTCAGTGGTGCATTATGGGTGAGATACAGAACATGGAAAGTTTTCATACTATGAACATCTCACATGATGATTTTTTTCTGACAATTACACACACACACACACACACACACGCACACACACACACACACACACACCCTATAGAAGAGCGAAAGAAAGAAGCAAGTTGTTAGTTTCCTCCTCATCCTGATCTGATGTGTGAGCCTCCAGTTGACCAATAGAACGGAGCCTCCTTTATGACCTCAGAGCCCCTCCCCTGTGTGTGTGTGTGTGCAGCCATGCAGATGATCCACAGATCTGGTGGTGGCTGGGCTCCCCCCCCGTCACCGCCGCCATACCTCCAGTTCTCCTCACTGCCATGCGGTCAAGAGGGGGGAGGGGAAGTGGAGAGCAAGGGGGGGGAGGGGTGAGTAAGGGGGAAGTGGAGGGGAGTGGAGGGGGGGAGGGGAGGGGGAGGGGGTCTAGGTCATTAGTCAGCTGGGTGGAAAGGAAAAAAAAAAAAGGAGGAGGAGGAGGAGCAGCAGCACACACACACACACACACACACACACACACACACACAATGCAGTCACACTGACATCATATTGAGGGAAGACTCACACCCACCCAATCACACTCGGCTTCATAGAAAAAAAAAAAAAAAACGTGAAAATGTATGAAATAAAAAGTGCAGGTGGACTCGAAGCCCTTTCCCACCGTGGACACCGGAGGCAGCAGAGAGCCTCTCCAGTGCACACAACAATATTGGAAGGCTCACTTCCTTCCAATGGCCACACACACACACACACACACACACACACTCGCTCAGAACATAATGGCAGCTATTGAAGCTCACTTCCTCTGCTGGCAGATGGGAGGATGTTGTGCTGTATGTTCCTGCGATGATGACAGTTCAGAGTCACACTTTAACTCCTTCCCTCTCGTCGCCGCCGCCGCCGCAGCCGTTTAGCTTCACAGTCACAGGATCTCGCTGGGAAATTAGAAATGCAACCTTCCAAGATGGCGCCGTGTGAGCGGCAGCGAGTTACAGCGGCTCTGTCTTCTTTACGTCAGCAGACGTAGCTGCAAATCCAACCGTCCATGAGATGTAAATACTTTTAATACCTTACAAATATTTCATTCTTATTTTTTCTTGCCTTATTTCTTTGAATTGATACAATTTTTCCATCTTTTTTGTACCGTTGCTTTGGCAAATTTACCTGCTCGCACGATGACGTTGAAATGTTGAAATGTTGAAATGTTGGACTGTGTCTTGAACAAACACCCAGGAAGCTTCCTGTTGCACTGCCTGCCAGGCAAATCAAACAGTAAACGGGTTGAAAGAGCTCCCACTGCAACATGAAATATACAAACGCGCTTGACGGATTTCCTTTCTGCGGCGTCGTGCAGAGTTCACCGTCAGGTCCGAACAATGAGAGTACAATGGTCAAGGAATGCAGCCACGCTCGCCTCGTCACTCTGGAAGGAGGAGGCACGGGCGAGCGTCAACCTCCTGGATCGCAGGAAAGAGCGAGAGCAAAGTTTGACTGAGCCGGAATAGAAACGACTGCCGTGGGACTTTGTTCACCAGGTGAACCGCCACCAGGTGGTGAGACCTTTGGTAGACCCATGGAAAAGGACATCCATCCATCCATCTTCAATGCCTTCTTCCTCCTGCACTCAGGGTCCTGGGGGTCTGCTGGAGCCTCACCCAGCTGTCACTGGGCGACACCCTGGACCAGTGGCCACTTTATTAGGGCCACATAGAGACACACAACCATTCACAGTTAACTACGGACAATTTAGAGTTCCCAATTCACCTCACATGCATGTTTTTGGAGTGTGGGCGGAACCTGGAGAACCCAGCAGACACAACGGAGGTCCATGCGAACTCCACACAGGAAGGTCCCGTGCCTGGAGTCGAACCCACAACCTTCTTGCTGCGGGGCGGCAGCGCTAACCACTGCGCCACCGTGTCACCCGGAGAAGAAGAAGGGCGTTCCCAGGTGAATGTCAGGACTGGAAGGTTCTGAGAAGCTAGCGTCCGATTGTTCGGATCTGTTTTGAATCGATGGTGTGGTGGCCTCCTTCCTGATGGCCTTCAGACTCGGTCCTTCTGAGTCAGGAGACAGCGCTGCTCTATTCTGGTTTGGATCAACAGAACCCAAAGCAAATTGGAATGAGAATTGTGACGTTGTGGAATTTGTCCTTTATCAACATTTTCTTTACTTTTTGCAAACTGGCAAACAGTAAGAGCGCAGCTTCCCATTGGCGTGACGGGTGACACATGGGAAGCCCTCTGAACCCTCTCCAGATCCGTTCAACAGCAGCCTCGTGCTCTTCATCTCTTCCCTTCATTGATGAAGCACGGCGATCCTGCTGCCACCACCGCAGCTCCAACACTGGGGCCGTCTTGGCTTCCAAGTTTGTGGCTACGTCCTGTTTTTGTTGCAGTGAAACAGTGTTCTTCAAGCTTCTGCCTGGTCCTCCTCCGAGGGCCCTGCTTGGAGCGTTCACGTTCCTTTGCTCTGCCGCCTGTTTATTTACTCTACTGGCTCCAGATAATTGGGAACGCTTAAAGGAAGTGTTGTGTTTGTTCCTTTCTCCCAAGATTTCAAGGTCAATGCTTGAGACGACATCCTACTTAACAAAAATCACCACTGGTATTGGAGACCTTCAGTCAGATCATACGTTCCAGCCAAAGCATTAGCTTGTGCATTAGCTTCGTCTCCCACAGTAGAAAGCCACTGAAAAGCAAAGAATGTTTAAAACACAATTCTACGGTAAGGTTGATGTTTTTTTTGGACTTTTTGGCCGAGAGCTGCAAACACGCTGCAAGAGAGAAACCCTGAAAAATTCATCAAACAAAACAGAAGTGCGCCAGGCCACTAGGGGCGCCAAACCGAGCGATTGACCAACTCTGCGGGATCGGTCCCTCTTTAAACCAAGAGGGTGGTGTATTTCTCTGTACTAGTTACAGTAGAGGGGGAAGAAGTCAAACTAAAGTACCGTTATTAGTGTTGCTAACGTTAAACAACTTTCGAGGCCCGAGGGGTTGTGATTGGATTTAATGGTGGTTACAGAGACGGCAAACAAGATCAGGACAGAGGGGAGATGGGAAGGTGGCAGGGATGACTTTGTTTTTTTTGTTTCCTTGTTTTTTCTGTTTTGAGACAGAGAGAGAGAGAGAGAGAGAGAGAGAGAGAGAGAGAGAGAGAGTAACATTAGCTCCGAAGATAATGTTGCTAAAAGGGGAAATGTAGCCTTTAATTCAACTTTTCTAGTGTTGGTCAATCCCTCGGTTTGGTGCCCCCTAGTGGTCTGGTGCACTTCCCTTTTGTTTTGTCTTTGCAGCTCTCGGCCACCGTAGATTCCACCCGCAATCATGCGCACACGTTTTTCCGTACAATCGTCCGGCCAGAGTCGGGGGTTTGATGGTGGACTCATTCATCACACTGCACTGCAGTCTCCGAGGCAAGGCTTGCCTGCAGGGACTTTGCTCTTCCAGAGTAAGATGCTCCACACGTCTGACCTTGGAATCGTGAGGGACGATCATTCTTGTGTTTGATCAAGGCTTCCTTGTGAAAAGGACGAGCCTTCCTCCTTCGAACGCTCTTCTACATTCATTGTCGCCGCATTTAGATGGCCATTAAAAATGCTGAGCTCACCACTGGAGCCATTGTGGACTGAGGCATTGACAAAGAGATCTAGAAATGGTTCTGAAGGACCGCTATGCACCTCGCTTTTGTTTGTTTTAATTGCGTCATTAAGAAGAATAGTCTGAACAGAAAAAGGGAAAGTTTTTTGTTTTGTGGCGACAACAAAGAAATCCCAATCAGACACGAATCCTCTGGGCAACAGAGGATAGAAGAGCGCTTTGACAACAATATGCCGCTGTTCTTTTGTCCGCGCTCGTACTGCGATCTGCGAGACTGAGCTCGCAGGCAAGACGAACCGACCCCGACTCAAGTCTGTCGGAAGCACATCTGGAAATGATGGAGGACTGGACCAGGTATTTACAAACAGCGTCCAGCATCTTCATCTTCTATCACCGCCTCTTGAGAGTGTTCACACTCCTGGCCTGCACATTTAGTGTGGCAAAGTTCTCAATGTTCTCAATGCTGGGAGGCAGGAGAAGATGCAAACTCCACCGGGAAAGGCTCAGGCCAGGAGATCAAAGCCAGCTCTGCACCAGCATCAGGAGAACAGAAGAATGAGAACACTTCCACTCGTATCGCTGCAGGCCGATGATGATGACGACGACGAGCCGGGCCGAGCTGAGCTGAGGTGAAGCTGAAGCCGCACCTGAGTGGAAAAAAAAAGTGCGACTTACATTCCGGAAAACACAGAATGTGGACGTTGCGGCCTGGCGGGCATCACGGCGGAGTGATCAGCAGTGTGATCTTCAACACAGCCCAAGTTCCTTCTCACAGCTTGTGCTTTTATGCTGCGCGTTGGCCGCTCATCTAAAGAGCAGCCATGTAGTCATATGGAAGGAACATATTTTATTAATGAGATCTTCAGCTGCCCATCCTTCTGCCCGTCCGTCCGTCCGTCCGTCTGGCCGCTCATCCATCCATCCATCCATCAGCCTTCTGTTGGCCGGCCAATCGATACGCAGTGTCAGGATGAGGTAAGTGATGACTTCAGAGTCATTAAGCGATATGATAGGTTGACACGGGGCCACCGGCAGCAGCAGCCGCCGCCGCCGCTCGCAGCCAGGGTCGTATTTCACTGGACACGCAACCTCCCTGCACACACACACACACACACACACACACGTGAGTGGGCCTACTGGCCTATCTCCTGGCCTAGAAATGGATTTTTGCCCCCTTGTGGACCACATGGGGCTGATTCATATCTCTATTGATTTAGATGAAGAGATGAAGCGGGCGGGACGCAACCAGATCAGGCGGCGAAAGCTAATGAGAAATTAATCCAATTCCTGGGTCCGAGATAAACACGTGGAATCTGTTACATATATAACACATGTGAATGATGACAAAGGGGCCACCGCGGCGGCGCGGAGCGTTAATCTGATATGAGTTATGAGGTAATAGCTCATAACAGGCTGGGAGTTGCTCAGGGCGGCGGTGCTGCTCCGTCCGGATCTTTTCCACGGGGCCCCAGTTTGCACCGCTCACTAGTCCGCTGGTTGTTTTTTTTTTAACCAGTTGCATTGCTGGAATTCTTCATTTCCCCGTCCTGCAAGGCCACCACCTCGAGAAGGCCTCTGAAAGTCCACCCAGCCTCCAGCCTCCAGCCTCCAGCACCCAGCCTCCAGCACCCAGCAGCACCTAGCACCCAGCACCTAGCACCCAGCACCCAGCCTCCAGCCTCCAGCACCCAGCACCCAGCACCCAGCCTCCAGCACCTAGCACCTAGCACCCAGCACCCAGCCTCCAGCACCCAGCACCTAGCACCCAGCACCCAGCACCCAGCCTCCAGCCTCCAGCACCCAGCCTCCAGCCTCCAGCCTCCAGCACCCAGCACCCAGCCTCCAGCACCCAGCCTCCAGCCTCCAGCACCCAGCACCTAGCACCCAGCACCCAGCACCCAGCCTCCAGCACCCAGCCTCCAGCACCCAGCACCCAGCACCCAGCACCCAGCACCCAGCACCCAGCCTCCAGCCTCCAGCACCCAGCACCCAGCACCCAGCACCCAGCACCCAGCACCCAGCACCCAGCCTCCAGCTCCAGCACCCAGCACCCAGCACCCAGCACCCAGCACCCAGCACCCAGCACCCAGCCTCCAGCCTCCAGCACCCAGCACCCAGCACCCAGCACCCAGCACCCAGCACCCAGCCTCCAGCACCCAGCCTCCAGCCTCCAGCACCCAGCCTCCAGCCTCCAGCCTCCAGCCTCCAGCCTCCAGCCTCCAGCACCCAGCCTCCAGCACCCAGCCTCCAGCCTCCAGCACCCAGCCTCCAGCACCCAGCCTCCAGCACCCAGCCTCCAGCCTCCAGCACCCAGCCTCCAGCACCCAGCACCCAGCCTCCAGCCTCCAGCACCCAGCCTCCAGCCTCCAGCCTCCAGCCTCCAGCACCCAGCCTCCAGCACCCAGCACCCAGCCTCCAGTCTCCAGCCTCCAGCCTCCAGCACCCAGCCTCCAGCACCCAGCACCCAGCACCCAGCACCCAGCACCCAGCCTCCAGCCGGTCACGGACAAAAGAGTAAAGCTGACAAGAACGAGCTAACCTGATTCATAGCTTGCTACTCTACGCAAGCTAGCAGCCAGTGCGCAGTTGTTGTGAATGGGTTGTGCGATGGTATTGCCTGCAGCTACGTACTCAACTGCGACACGGTGGTGCAGTGGTTAGCGCTGCTGCCCCTCAGCGAGAAGGTTGTGGGTTCGATTCCGAGCCTGGGGTCTTATTGTGTGGAGTTTGCATGTTCTCCCTGTGTCTGCTGGCTTCTCTCCAGGTTCTCCAGCTTCCTCTCACATGAGGTGAATTGGAAACTCTAACTTTTTCCGTGTGTGAGTGGTTGTATGCGACCACTGGTGCCTTCAGCCTACGACAGCTGGGAGAGACTCCAGCAGACCCCTGAGACCCCGAGCTCAGGAAGAAGCGGGTATTGGAAACGGATGGATGGTCGATGAGATAGTGATCAGCCCTGCGCGACTCTCTCTACTCTCCACAGCATCTTCAGCAACTGGACTCATCGTCACTTCCTGTGTTTCCAGGCTTTCTTCACAGCCGAGATCTTCCGACTGACGGAAATCATTTCCAGACGAGACATTTTCAAGACGGATGAACCCGAAGTTCACCACTGGAATCTCTACGATCAATGACTGGTCGTTGCAAGTGTTAAAAATCAGGATCAAAAGTCCATGACTGACCTGCAGAGGGTTGTGGTCCAGTGGTGGGGAGCCAGCTCCTCACCTTTGGGTCCCAACCCCAAAATGGAGGCGGATCAGAAGATGAAGACGTCCTCGTCCCTCCTGCGCTTCCATGTCCCACTCAAGACGGACGTCACTTCTCCTCTTGGCTGCTGTGTTTTCAGGAGAGCGTGAAAGAGGAACATTTTTTGGAGTTAGTAAGTCAGTAAGTCATAGACTAGCTGCATTTCATCCATTTTTCAGTGTTTTCAGAGTCGTTTCAATAAAGAGCTAAATACAACGTGGAAAAAAAAGAGCTTTTGTTTATTATCAAATTGAAATTAAAGCAGGTTTTCTACATATCCCGGTGTTTTTTTTTTGGTTTTTCTTTCTATGAGAAAACTCCTCAGAAGCCTCGATGGCCCACGAGTGGAAAAGTTTGCCCACCGCTGGCTTAGCCAAGCGGATAGCGGCGTAAAAACGGCGAGGCAGGGTTCTTTTTCCCCCGTCCTCTCTTCCTCCACGATAACAACAAGTCTTAAAGCAGCTGGAGTTTGTGCGTCTGTCTTTGTGATAACAAAAACAGCGAGGGGCATTTTTCCGATCTTCCGATGGGGCGGGGGAGGAGGAGAGGTCGAATTACTGACCGTTGGCGCGTGCGTCTGTGTGTGTGTGTGTGTGTGTGTGTGTGTGTGTGTGTGTGTGTTGCGCGTGGCGAGAGCGACAAAAGACAGAGGGATGAGTGCATTTGCACATGTGTCTTTCCACCATTTGTCTCCCTTGAAAACAGAGAGCGACTCCAGAGCAAACAGGAGGACATCTGGAGCCGCCCTCCTCCTCCTCCTCCTCCTCCTCCTCCTCCACCCTTCCCCCACTCTTCACCCCTCTCCCCCTCCCTGACACTCTCCGTCCTTCTCTGGGGGCTATCAATCACGGGCGCGGTGACGGCGGCCAGCCTGTAGGTGGTCGTGCCGACGGCAGATGGCTCTTTATCGCCGGAGCCTTGGCCTCTCCATGACAACCGCAGAGAGCAGGAAGTGACACATCCAGCCGAGCGGGGAGGGATTCATCTGGACAGCATGCACGCGCACGTGCACGTGCACGCCCTCGCTCACACACACATACACACACACACACACTTCGTTTGTGAGGACATTTTGCCAGGCGTACGTTAGCTCTCAGGGCGTCGGCTGAGATTCACCGACAGCGCGTGAGGTGAGGCCAGCTCAGCGTGAGGCGTTCAGGTGCACTGGAGATATGGCAACTGAAGGGAATCTCACACGCACACACACGCACACACACACAACCTTCACTCGTGCGGTCATTCTGGCTAGTTTGAGGTGAGGCGTTCAGGTGCACAAAAGATGGAAACTGAAGAGAACCTCACAGAGAGACACACGGAGCTCGAAGCTGCCAATCGGCGTTTGGCTCCTTTCCCACTGACCAAAACCGGCAGAGTCTGCCCCCTGCTGGCTGGCTCCGTAGCCTCCACGTTCACCTGCTGCGTGTCTGCTGACGTCATCGCACTGAGGTCGTGTCGATGAAGTGCGACAGTATTCAGGCAAGTAAAGAGCAACGGAGAGCAGCGTGGAAGCCAGTCTGGCGGCGGGCAGTGGACTTCCTTGTCGGGCTCGAGGAGAAGAAGTCTCGCCAGCGCTGCAACGTGCTGAGTGAATCCAGTCTCCAGCGCGAGCAGAGCTTTGGTTTCGGTATTCGCTAAACGCCGCGCCTGGCGCGATGTTACGACCTAGCACGCTTAACGCTCAACATCATCACGTAAATTAGCGTGTTGCCGTGGTTCCGGCTTTTCCACTGCAAAGCGATCGGAGCTGATTAAAGCCGATAGATTGACGTGGCTCCGTGAGTCTTTCCCACCAAAGGCCGGCTGTTAGCGGGTTTACACTGGCTTTAAACTGTGTTTAAACTGGGTTTAAACTGGTTTTAAACTGGCTTTAAACTGGCTTGAAACTGTGTTTAAGCTGTGTTTAAACTGGCTTTAAACTGGTTTTAAACTGGCTTTAAACTGGCTTTAAACTGGGTTTAAACTGGGTTTAAACTGTGTTTAAACTGGCTTTAAACTGTGTTTAAACTGGCTTTAAACTGGCTTTAAACTGTGTTTAAACTGGGTTTAATCTGGCTCTAAAATGGCTTTAAACTGGCTTGAAACTGTGTTTAAACTGTGTTTAAACTGGCTTTAAACTGGCTTGAAACTGGGTTTAAACTGGCTTTAAACTGGTTTTAAACTGGGTTTAAACTGGCTTTAAACTGGCGTTTAAACTGGTTTTAAACTGGCTTTAAACTGAGTTTAAACTGGCTTTAAACTGGCTTTAAACTGGCTTTAAACTGGCTTTAAACTGGTTGTAAACTGGTTGTAAACTGGTTTTACACTGGCTTTAAACTGGCTTTAAACTGGCTTTAAACTGGCTTTAAACTGGGTTTAAACTGTGTTTAAACTGGGTTTAAACTGTGTTTAAACTGGGTTTAATCTGGCTTTAAACTGGCTTTAAACTGGCTTGAAACTGTGTTTAAACTGGCTTTAAACTGGCTTGAAACTGGGTTTAAACTGTGTTTAAACTGGCTTGAAACTGGCTTGAAACTGGGTTTAAACTGTGTTTAAACTGGCTTGAAACTGTGTTTGAACTGGCTTTAAACTGGCTTGAAACTGCCTTTAAACTGGGTTTAAACTGGCTTTACACTGGCTTTAAACTGGTTTTACACTGGCTTTTAACTGGGTTTACACTGGCTTTAAACTGGCTTTAAACTGGTTTTACACTGGCTTTAAACTGGCTTGAAACTGGCTTTACACTGGCTTTACACTGTGTTTAAACTGGCTTTAAACTGGCTTTAAACAGGTTTCTTGGCCAGTGGGAAAGGGGCTTCACTCACTGAGTTTTACCTGCTTGTGCTCTCTGCTGCTGGTGTCTCTCTCCACTTCGCCCGAGGCCCTGAAGGGTCCGCTGGCCTCTGGAACCTCCCTGCCGCCAACATCAAGTGGCTGCTCTGTGCTCTCACTCACACGAGCCCAGACTTGAAGAATCGATGAGGTGACCAGAAGCTTCAAACCATCATTTCCGTGTCGAGTCCCTGGATTAATTAACTAATCTCAGCAAATTCACAACTCGTCAGCTGGCAGAGTGCAGTCTGGTTCCTGCAGTGCCGCTGATCACTGCACACCAAGAGAAGGAGCTTCATCCTGGAAACCACTCATTATATCTTCATCATCATCATCTTCATCATCAGTATTGTTATTATCTCCGCCATCCTGTACACAGTATACGTTACTGCCACACATGGTTGAATCAAAACCTGTTTTTGTGCAGTGGTTCTGCTGGTTTCCCTCTGCTGCTGCTGCTGGTTTCCCTCTGCTGCTGCTGCTGGTTTCCCTCTGCTGCTGCTGCTGGTTTCGCTCTGCTGCTGCTGCTGCTGGTTTCTGCTGCTGCTGCTGGTTTCCCTCTGCTGCTGCTAGTTCCCTCTGCTGCTGCTGCTGGTTTCCCCTGCTGCTGCTGCTGGTTTGCTGCTGCTGCTGCTGCTGCTAGTTTCTGCTGCTGCTGCTGGTTTCCCTCTGCTGCTGCTGCTGGTTTCCCTCTGCTGCTGCTGCTGGTTTCCCTCTGCTGCTGCTGCTGGTTTCCCTCTGCTGCTGCTGCTAGTTTCCCTCTGCTGCTGCTGCTGGTTTCCCTCTGCTGCTGCTGCTGGTTTCCCTCTGCTGCTGCTGCTGGTTTCCCTCTGCTGCTGCTAGTTTCCCTCTGCTGCTGCTGCTGGTTTCCCTCTGCTGCTGCTGCTGCTGGTTTCCCTCTGCTGCTGCTGCTGCTGCTGCTGCTGGTTTCCCTCTGCTGCTGCTGCTGCTGGTTTCCCCTCCTGGATCCTGCAAAGCCAAAGTGCTCCAGTTAACAAGACACTTTTATTTTCCAAATTCCTGGAAGGAGAAATGAGGGTAGACGAAAGGACGACATGCTGGGCTGCTGTTGAAGTGTGTGTGTGTGTGTGTGTGTCTGTGTGTGTGTGTGTGTGTGTGTAGCAGGGCGGCTGGTGGATTTCACGTCCCACTTCCTCCTGCGAGGCGATTAGGCCAGACGTCTGTCACACACACACAAACACAGACAGACAGACACACACTCACTCTCTCTCACACACACAGACTTACACTCACACACACACACACACACACCTATGCACCACCTCTTGCTGTCTGCAAGAATAAACACACCCTCTCTCTCTCTCTCTCTCTCTCACACACACACACACGCATGTGCACGTGCACGTGCACAGCCCTCCATGTGAGCTGCACTGACTTCTCCTCAGTGCTTTTCCAGGCCATTTTCCTTCTTCCCAGTGATCTGCACCTCCACTGCTCCTGCTCTCCTGCACCTCCTCTGCTCCTGCCCTCTTGCTCCTCCACTGCTCTGCACCTCCTCTGCTCCTGCTCCTCTTCTGCTCCTGCTCTCCTGCACCTCCACTGCTCCTGCTCTCCTGCACCTCCTCTGCTCCTGCCCTCTTGCTCCTCCACTGCTCTGCACTGCTCTCACCTCCCTGCTCCTCTCCTCTGCTCCTGCTCTCCTGCACCTCCACTGCTCCTGCTCTCCTCCTCCACTGCTCCTGCTCCTCCTGCTCCTCCACTGCTCCTGCTCTCCTGCTCCTCCTCTGCTCCTGCTCTCCTGCACCAGAAACAGCACTCAGCAGCTCCTCCCAGTGAAACAGCAGACGTCCTGTGTGAAGGACGAGGCTCTGTGTTGACATTAAAGCAGAGGTGGCAGAAGAATTCACATTCTGCACTTGAGTAAAAGTACACATACTTAAAGAAATAAATAAAATAATATAAAATAATAATAATAAAATAAATAAATAAATAAATAAATACTCTGATAAAAATCAAAGTACCGATTCAACTGATTTGTGAGCGGAAAGACGAGATAAAATGACCTCTCTCTAAAAGATGATGCAGTTTACACAACAGTATCGTCAAGTAGCTCCATGTCAAGTCACCAGTACTACAAAACACATAACTTTCAATGGAATTTGTATATTTTCAAGACTTTTAAACACCAAAGTAACGTGTGTGTTTTTCCAGTGTAAGAGGTGAAAAGCACCGATATTTAAATGCAGGGAGTGAAAGCAAAAGGACGTCAGAAAGAGAAATACTCAAGTAAAACCTACAGTACAGTAACACAGCATCTGTAGTTATTACCTCCCACCAATGCGTACACACACACACACACACACACACAGCAGGAGTGCAGTGTTCCCAGCGACAGTGCGCAGTGACCATCGACTCTCACGGCTCAGACGGAAATTTAAAGAGCGAAGTCGTCCTCTCCTCACTTCAGGGTCAAACAACTCTGCCATGAAGGCTTCATAGTCCAGGTTACAGCATCACGTTTCACTCACAGTTTGACAACAGACACTTACTGGCCCTCACGGCGCCAATGTGACAACTAGAAAAAGACACACAGTAGACGGACACACAGACAGACAGACGGATAGACGGATAGCGTGTTAGCATCGCATGGCAGCAGCATGCTAAGCCAGGTGGAGTCTGGGCTACTGAGGCAGGAAGTCGAGGTGCGTTCACAAGCCACCTGCCACACACACACACACAGCAGTCACTTCACACGCATGCGGCGTCTGTGACGCACAAACGGGAGCGGGAACGTCGGCGCTCTGCAATCAAATGACGACTTTTTTCCCCCCTGAAGCTCAACCTGTTGCAGGGCGACGCTCACCGAGCGAGTACAAATACCTGGAATACCTGCAAGTTTGTAGCCCAGTACACAAGAAAGGGAAGCAAAACTCTCACACACTCTGTCTGCTCGGATCTTCCTCACACACACACACACACACACACACACACACACACACACACTGGTCTGGCTGTCAGTTCACGTTTTGTCAGCAGCTCCAGTGGGACGAAGGCCATTTCTGATGCTCGACTAGAGTGGTGCGCCGTGCACTTTCACGTGCACGCGGGGCACACACACACAGCACCCAGGACGCCCCCCCACTACCCCTCCCTTTGTTCTTATTTTGCTTTTATTTAAACAAAGAAAATCAGCTCAACATTCAGTGCATCACGCCGACGCTGCACAATGAGTCCAACAGAAGGTCGGAGGCCTCCTGCAGCCTCGCAGCACATTAATATTCCACAGTCAGCTGCTTCTCACATACAATGGCTAACAGATTCCTAAATTATATTGATAGCAAAGTTTATTGGTTCTTTTGGTCCAAGACTCTATGATACACCATGTGGACTCACTCTACACAGCCAGTAGTTAAATAACAAAATGTGATTTTTTTTTTTGATTTTTTTTTTAGGAAATGGAAAATCCTACTGATCTCCCCCCTGAGCTGCCACCTTGTGGTGGTGGTGGGGGGGGGGGGGGGGGTCTGAGTGATCCTAGCAGCCATGTTGTCTGGGTCTCCTATGGTCCTGGTGATGGGCCAGACTAACAGCAGTTCCAAACCCCTCCCATCGAGCAGTTATTGACCACAAGCAGCAGAAGCAAATGCTTGACCAAATGCTCTGAAAGGGAACTTTTGATTTTGATTTCTCAGGGTTTTTTTTTCCAGCTTCTTCGAGATCGACGTCACCGGAACCGAGCCGAGCCGATCCGAGACGTTTGCAGCACAGAGTGGCTTTCAAAATAAAAGAGACCGGGAGGAAATAAATGAAATGCAAGCCGAGGTTTGGTTTCCTAGGCGAATATCATGATTCACTTTTATTAAAAGCATCATAGCTACAATTCATCATACATGATGTCTCCAAAAACTTAACAAAAAACAAACACCAATAAAGAGAAAAAAAAAAAAAAAAAACATTTACATGGTATGTCTGTAAACTTCAAGGCTAGATAAGAATTTTGAGGTAATGCTCTTCAGCTTGCTGGCTAAAAGTAACAAAAAGTCCATTTTTTTTCTTTCAAGAAAAGTAGCTAAGTAATAAAGGTACCTGATTATTTTAACTCTTTAACACCAGTGCATCAACAGGAACAGAGTGAGACAAACTTGATTGCAGTACTTATTTGCCCTCATTTACAGTTTTTTTTTTTTTTTTAAAGTTTTGTTTTTTTCATTTCTTACGACACTTGTGGTTATCCATAGAGAGTGTGAGTGTGTGTGTGTGTGTGTGTGTGTGTGTGTGTGTGTGTGTGTGTATGGGTGTTGGGACAGTAATGTTGGAACATTCAAAAGCTGCCTTGGTTATTGCTGTCTCAGCGTGACGGAGGAGGAGGAGGAGGAGGACGAGGGTCTCTGGCGCCCCCCTCCTCTCTCTCTCTCTCTCTCTCTCTCTCTCTCTCTCTCCCCTCCATCCCTCCATCCCTCTCTCCCTGCGTCTGCTGGGCTGGCTGTGAGAGCAAATGTAGCAGAGACCTGGCCGCGCTCCGTCCATCCCTGCCGCCGCCGCCGCCGCTCCGCGCTTTTGATTCGTCTCGCACGATTTCTCATTTTTCATTTTTATTTGTCATTATTTGAAACTGGCCTCGGGGGGGTGGGGGGGGGCGGGGGGTGAGGAGACGTAATCATAACGCGGCGGTCGCATCTCTCCTTCTTGTGTCTTCTTCCGCGCAAGAGCTGAACTTCATTTTTATCAAGAGGTGTGAATTTTTTTTTTTTTTTTCCCAACCCTGCTGAAAAAAAAAAAAAAAAAAAAAAAAGAAGCGTGTCCTGTTCTGGGCCAGGCCTGGTGTCAGTGTGTGTGACTAATCAAGAAAACAGTCTTTAGAAGAGAAAAGGTCACTAGAGGAAGCAGCACTTGGTCTGAAAAACTACCGGGAAAACAGAGAAGAGTCAAAGGAAAAATAAAATAAAATGAAAAAATAAAACGATTTCAATGTGGCAGCAACCAGAACCGAAGAAACGAAAAAGAATAAAATAATAAAAACAGAAAAATCAACCATTTCAATGTGCCCCCCCCCTTAACAGAGAGAGAAACTATAAACCTGAAACACGACATCCACCGCTGTTCCAACACACCTCCAGAGGGAGGCGCCGGCGGCGGCTGTAGCTGTAGTAAGGTGAAGCCGACCAATCAGAGGGCCCGACCGGTGGTGAGGGGGGGAGGGGGCGGAGCTGTGGAAAGTTTAAGGGCTGGTTTTCAACAGTGTGGGACTGGGTTGAACAGTATCGCTTCAATGCACACACACACACACACACACACACACACACACACACACACACACACACACACACACACACACACACACACACACACACACACACACACACACACAGCTGCAGCAACGACTCCCCCAGGAACAATCACATCATCACAGAAGGTGAAGGGGGCTTAGTGTGTGTGTGTGTGT
This sequence comes from Thamnaconus septentrionalis, assembly GCA_009823395.1. NCBI lineage: Eukaryota > Metazoa > Chordata > Actinopteri > Tetraodontiformes > Monacanthidae > Thamnaconus > Thamnaconus septentrionalis. Next base: position 25,262,043 of record CM020504.1, on the reverse strand, counting down.
GTGTGTGTGTGTGTGTGTGTGTAGTCAGTGTGTGAGACTGTGAATCGGGCCGGCCCTGCTTCTCCTGCGCAGGCGACCCGACGCTCCAATAAGTGAGAACTAAAAACAGCAGCCGACTTCCCTGCACTTCACCTGGCAGCAGCAACACACACACGCACACACTCGCACACACACACACATTACACACACACGGCTGCAATGCACTTTGCTTCTTCTGAGAACTGGTTTCTGTGTGTGTGTGTGTGTGTGTGTCTTCTCCCTGCCGCCCCGTGACGACAACTACACAGCAAAGACACGGAAGCCAAAAATGAAAAAAAATAAAAATAAAAATAAAAATAAAGATCTGCGAGCTGAAAGCAGCAATAATAATAATAATAATAATAATAATAATGAGGACAATAATGATGATGATGATGATGATGAAGAGCAGAAGTGTTGGAGCCGTGCTGTCAGCGGGGGCGCCAGAGAACTTTGTGTGGAGGAGCAGAGCTCAGCTGTGAGGACCCTCCATGACCTCACTGTTGGTCAGAGTTAACTTAACACACACACACACTTGCGCGTGCACACACACGCACGCACACACACACACACACACACACACACACACTCCTCGGACAACATTGCAAATATAACTGGCCAAAAAACTGAACACGAGTGAGAGAAAAATCAACAACAACAAATGAGAAAAAAAAAATAGAAGCAAAAAACAACGAGTTTGGATATTTTGTGGTGGAGGTCTGTAAACGTGGTCGGGGGGTCAGGGGTCAGAGGTCAGGGGTCAGGGGTGTGGGAAATGTTCAAGGCCAGTCAGTTTTGTGTTTCAGTTCAGTCACTTGTGTCCTTCAGTGAAGACCCTGCAGCCTCCTCCTCCTCCTCTTCATCTCCTCCTTTCTCCTCTTCCTCCTCCTCCTCCTCCTCCTTCTCCTGCTCGGCCAAGTCGCTCTCGGCTCCTCCCCCCTCCCCCTGGTCCTGGTCCTGGTCCTGGTCCTGGTCCTGCTGGTCCGCGGTGGGAGCAGCTCTCCCGCTGCTGCTGTTCCCGGTGGCGGCCGCCATGGCGTTCCCGGCCAGGGCGCCGGCCATGGCGCTCTGCAGCTCGGCCAGGGTGGCGGCGGTGGCGCTGGCGGTGGGGAAGCCCGGCAGGCCCAGGCCCGCCAGGCCGGGCGGCAGGAACATGGAGGGGTAGAGGAGCCCCAGCGCCATGGTGGACAGCAGGAAGGGGTTGAAGGCCAGCGAGTTGGCCGACATGCGCGGCGGGCCAGCAGGGCGGCGGCGTCGCTGTTCACCTCGGCGGCGGCGGTGGGCGGAGCCTCGGTGGCGGAGGTCTTCTCCACCTCCTTCCTGGACCTCTTGCCTGCTCGCTGCTCCTCCTCCTCCTCCTCCTCCTCTTCCTCCCCCTCCCTCACCTCCATGCACTCGGCCCCTCCTCCCATCTCCTCCTCCTCCTCCTCCTCCTTCTCCCTCTTCCTCTTGGCCCCCTCCGCCTCCGCCGACCCGTTAGCGGTGGCGGCAGCGGTGGTGGCAGCTGCGGTGGCAGCCGCCAGGCCGCCGCCGAAGAGGCCGCCCAGGCCGAACATGTTGGGCAGCGCGGCTGCGGCGGCCATGTTGGGCAGCATGAGCGGCAGCATGGAGGCGGCGGCGGCGGCGCTGGCGGCCGCCTGCTTGGGGTCGGCGGGCGGCGGGAAGGCCATGAGGCCGGCGGCCAGCTGCAGCGACTGCAGCGACTGCAGCGACGACAGGTCCACGCCTCCAAACAGACTGTTGAGCAGCAGAGGGTTGAGGCCACCTGCAGGAGCACACGGAGCGTTGCATTAGTTCATCACTGAAAAATAATAATCATAATAATACTACTACTACTACTACTACTACTAATAATAATAATCACGTAAAAACCTAAAACTATCACGTTATTTTGTGGTCATTTTCACGAAAACTGAAACTATTACATCATTTTGTTATTTTATTTTGTCATTATTACGTTATAACTTGAAAGTATATCATGTTTTTACTTTACCAGAGTATTTGTTTTTTTACACAAGCGTCAGTACTTTTACTCGAGTACTCTTGCCACCTCTGACTACTAGTGTGAGTGGTACCTGCAGACGAGGCGGCGTTGGCCAGTGACGCCTGGGCAGCCTGAGCGGCAGCTGCCGCCTGAGCCGCCGCCGCCGCCTTGACGATCTCAGCTTTGGGCCTCCGTCCCCGGCGGCGGACCCCCTCCTCTCGGACCACCGGCCCTGTCAGGAGGCGGTCGAACATGGCCTCCGGGAGGAAGCCCTGCGCGAGAGAGAGAGAGAGAGAAAATGAAAATTAGCCGACCCTCCTTTGCCACTGAGAAAAACAGCGACCACTTGCTTTCATTTTTTTTTTTTTAACCTTCTCTAACCGACTTACCGACTGTTTGACGATGTCGGTCCAATCAGGGGCAACGGAGAACTCTGGATTGTCCAGCAGCCATCGAGGGAGCTCTTTCATTGGTGGAGCCATGGCTCCGCCCATCTACAACAAGAGGACAAAGTAAGATTTTTATGTTTTGAAGCGGACGAGGCAGCGTGCGAGGGAACACGGTGGCGGCGGCGGCTGACCTTGCGGCCGTTGCGCCTGTTGACGACGGGCACTCGCTCCTCGCCCGTCAGCGTGTTGATGTCGATCTTGTTGGGGTTCCGGCAGCGGTGGCGCTTCTGCTTGGGTTTGGAGAACTGGGACATCAGCAGCTCGTCGTTCTTCTGCAGAAGAGAGACACGCAGTGAGACTCACTGCAGGCAAACGGCCGCTGAACCCTGAGCCCTGATTGGCCGTTTGTTGAAAGCGACAACTTTTGGAAACGCTCTGAAAAAATACACGTTTGACGCGAAGCCGTCTTGAAAAAAAAAAAATGGGACGCAGCGCTGAGGAGGACTCACTGGTGTGAATGCGGCCATGTCCATGGTGTAGGTGGGGTGCTGCCTCAGCCACTCCCCCAGGTCCTTGCTGGACACTGCAGCAGGCTCCTCCTCCTCCAGGGGCCTGGCGCTGGGGCTCTGCTCCGGGACGCTCAGGGGGGGCAGGTGGGCGCGGGCGGCGCCCTGGACCCCCTCCATCCCAGAGACCTTCATCTCCTCAGCATCATCCTGCACAACGCAATGAGGACACACACTCCATGAGTTGAATGGATTTTATATACACATACACATATATATACATATATTATATATATATATATATATATATATATATATATATATATATATATATATATATATATATATATATATATATATATATATATATATATATATATATATATATATATATATATATATATATATATATATATATATATATATATATATATATATATATATATATATATATATATATATATATACATATATATATATATACATATATATATATATATATATATATATATATATATATATATATATATATATATATATATATATACATATACATATATATATATATATATATATATATATATATATACATATATATATATATACATATATATATATATATATATATATACATACACACATACATATATATATACATACATATGTTTATACACATACATATATATATACATACATATATAATTTATATCTCATATTTTTGAATACCACTATAACCTCCAAAACAAACTAAGCTAATTCCAGCAGGTGGACCACGTACCGCTGCTCCTCTCTTGTTGGCCATGAAGAGCAGCTCCAGACCCTCCACATTTTTCCTGCGACCCCTCCGCCGCCTCATGATGGGCAGCTCGGCCTCCAGGGAGCCGTTGGCCCGGTGTGCAGAGGTGGGCGCCTGCTGCGCCTGCTGCTGCTGCTGCAGCAGCTCCATCTGAGCCTTGAGTGACGGGCTGGTCACCAGGGAGGTGGGGAAGCCGGCCAGCGAGGGCGAGGCCTTGTGGTGGTGGTGGTGGTGGTGGTGCTGGTGCACAGCCTGAAGGCAGAGCAGACTGGTAATGAGCTGGGAGGAGGCTGCAGCGGAGGTGGAGGAGGAGGAGGAGGAGGAGGTGTTACCTTGGTGAGGTCGATGGCCTGGCTCTGGGACTCTCCGGCAGCAGCAGCGTGACTCTCTCTCAGCTGCGCCACCATCTCCATCAGGTTGCGCCTCTTGGCCGCCCGCTCCGCCTCGATCTCGATCTTCTTCCTCCTCCTCCTCCTCTGCCGCGGCAGCGTCAGGCTCAGGGCGTCCTCCTGCAAGCACGTACCAAGATTGATTATGAACTGAATTTCAAGTCACAGTCGTCTTGTCAGCCGTTTCACAGGCATTCATTTACAGATCACCGCCTATGGGAAAAACGCTTTTGGGGTCGTATTGGTTTGTTTTGGCTGCAGTACCTGGAGTGGCCACTGGGAAAAAAATAATCGTTGCATCTCCATATTGCCAGTCGGGCATGCAGTTCTTATAATAAATAATAATGCTAATGATTATGGATGCACTGATACGACTTTCTTACAGAACGAGTAGAGTATGAGTCCTTGCATTTCAGTACTCACCAGTACACAGTACTTCATAAGGCCATTACACATTATAGATTTACTTTGATTTTTTTTTTTTAAGCTTTTTGAAGAAATGAAAATATGAAATGTTTATCTCACTTTTTTTTCTTAACTACATGATACCAAATATGTTTCATTCATTCATTGAACCTATGTAAATAGTCATTGAAATGATAGAACAATGATTAGTGACTGACGTGAAGCTGTGGGGACATCTTGCTGTCGCTGGCGCTGTAGGCCGAGTGCAGGCCGGCCATGGTCAGCTCGGCCAGGCTGCGTCTCTGCAGCGGGCTGTCGGTGCCGGCGGCGCCGGAGGATCCGGCGGCTGCCGAGGCGGCGCCAACTGCGGTGGCGTGGCCCGGCAGCAGGCTGGCGGGGAAGTCGAAGAGGTGGCGGCGGTTGACGGGCCACTTGGCCTTCAGCACGGCCTCGCAGATGTTGTCCATCCGGTTGATCATGATGCGGTCCTGCCGGGCAGAGTGAGACCAGGAGGAGTGAGGAGTGAGACCCAATGCAACACACTGGAACAACCCCCCCAATTCATTCCACTTGTGACCTTCACTTTGTTCCTAAAGAGGTGACAGGCTGGTGTTTCTACTGTTAAAGCAATTTATCCCTTGAAACTCTTCAACTTCAGACAAAAAAACAATCAAACATTGAGTTTGTTTGTCGAGTTTGTTCCTCTGTCCTACGACATTCTTCTCTTCTTCTCTGGGAATGCTGGCTAAAATCTCCCCTCGCCCAAAGGAAAGGACAGGAAACGGCCAAACCTGGCAACCCAGCACAACAAAACTCAAGCGCAGGACCACCCCCACCTTGGGCCAGAAGGAGAAGCCGTAGGTGCGCTCCTGCAGCGCCTGCAGGGCCGAGGTCTCGGCCAGGTCGTCGGGGCAGAAGCCGTCTCGGGTCTCGTTGTGGGCCGACGTGCTGACCGAGGCGATGCTCTCCTCGTCAAAGTTCTTCTGCTCCGAGGCGGCGCTCGCTGCGGGGGGGGTTGGGGGTGGGGGACATAACGAGACGCTTTGTTAAAAGGTGGAGGGGAAGAACATTGAAATGGTCCGGGGATCTAACACCAATGGTTCTCAACCGGTGGAGCCACATTTTCTCCCTTTTCCTGAAGTCGCCAGACAAAATGTATTTATTACACAGCACTCAAACTTATACCACAAAACCCCCTTAAATTTTCCGTCTGTATTGGTTTATGTTAAGGAATTGTTTGGTGGCAGTTGGGAAGCCCTGTCAAATTTACATGTTAGGGATAGAATTGAAAAAAACAAAACAAAAATACCCCCACCAAAAAAAGGCTTTTAATAGAGTTTAATAAACGAGCTGGTCTAGAGGGGATTCAGTTGAAGCTACTGGATCCAGAAGATCGCGATAACTGGACTTAGCACAATCTTCTAGATCGTGATAAACACCCCCACAAAAAACCCCACCAAAAATATGTGTTCAATCGTTTAATACATTAATAACTCAAATAGAGTTTAAAGAAATGAGCTGGTGTAGAAGGCGTTCAGTTGAGACCACTGGATTCAGAAGGTCGCGATAACTGGACTTAGCACAATCTTCTAGATCGCTATCAATCTAGAAGATCGCCATAGCAAGTCCAGTGGCCTCAACTGAAGCCCTTCTACATCAGGACGCCCTGGACGACTGAGAACCTTGGCAGAGGTGAACGACCTGCGCCTGCTGTCCAACCACCTTCTCCTTCTCACCTTCAGCCTGAGAGGATTTCTCCGACTTGTCGTCCTCGTCCATCCTCTCTTCGTCTTCCTCCTCGGGGCTTTTCTCCGTGTCGGCCGACTTTGGGGACTTGGGTGAGTCGGGGTTCTCCTTCTCCTCGCGCTCCTCCTCGTCAGCCTTGTGCTCCTGCGGTGCTGTGGGGGAGCCGGCGGGGTCTTTCTGGAGGTCGGCGCTCGCCTCCTTCTGCTCCCCGACACCGTCCACCGGAGTCGGGCCCTCCTCTGTGTCTTTTGAATCTTTGTCTTGGTCATCTGCCGGTTTGGAGGTCGTCTCTCCGTCAATCTGCATTTCCTTCTCCTCCTCCTCCTCCTCCTCCTTTTCCACCTTTGGCTGCTCCTCCTCTTGTTTCACATTTTCAGACGAGGCGTCAGTTTCACCTCTTCCTCCTCCGACCTCACTCTTGACTTCCTTCTCTTGAGGGATCTCCGTCTCGGCGTGCGGAGCCTCGGCGGTCTCTCCCTCTTCTTTGATTTTCACATCTGCGTCGGGTTTCTCTTCCTCGGTCTTCACCTCCTTGTCTTCTCCCTCCTCGTCTTTAGCTGCAACTTTGGCAGCGGCGGCGGCGGCGCTGGCCAGCTCGGCGGGGGTGAGGAGGGGCGCAGCAGCAGCGGCGGCGGCGGCGGCAGCAGCGTCAGGTTTGGGCGCCTCGGCCTGGACTCCTACGTAGACTCCAGAGCCCTTCTGGTTGGTGTAGCGCTGGTGGGACTCCAGGAAGGCCAGCGAGGGGTCGTTGAGGATGTGGTAGTCGGTCCGGCTCACGCCGTGCTTGCAGGCTCCCAGCAGGAGGTCGTGGTCGTGGCGGCCGCACTCCCACCACTCCGGGAGGTCCGGCGAGGGCTGGCACAGCTTGAGGCGCTCGGAGAGCAGCGGGTGGGGGAGGACCTGCTCGCGGATGCGGCGCAGGAGCTCGATGCGGTAGAGCGTGCGAGAGGCCCGCTCCTCCGTGATGGGGTCGATGATCAGCGTCGGGTCGGAGAGTTCTGCTGACGGAAAACACAGAGGGGGGGGGGAGAGTGAGCACAACGCTGGAAGAAGAAGAAGAGGAAGAGGAAGAAGAAGAGGAAGAGGAAGAAGAAGAAGAAGAAGAAGAAGAAGAACAACAAGAAGAGAGAAGAAGAAGAAGAAGAAGAAGAAGAAGAAGAGGAAGAAGAAGAAGAAGAAGAAGAAGAAGAACAACAAGAAGAAGAGGAAGAGGAAGAGGAAGAAGAAGAAGAAGAAGAAGAAGAAGAAGAGGAAGAGGAGACACCAGGAGTAGAAGCTGCTCTCCTCTGTGGTGAGAGACATCATCAACTAACAGCCAGCAAACTGGAATATGGGAATACGGTTGGAAAAAAATGGATTCTTAGATTAACCACGATTATGACATTGAAGATTATGAATTGATTCATAAATTTAAAAAAAAAAAATTTTTTTAATAAGGCCGGAACTCATCTGTGACTGGGCTGCAGCGTCGTAGCGGACAGTTTAAGGCCACGCACCAGCACGCAGCTGAAAACCAACTCATGAGACCAGAGACACCGACACACACGGCATGAAAGACGACCGAGCAGTGAACTGGAGCAGCGGCTCCTCAGGGATTTAAAGCCAGCGTACGGCAACACTGTGGGTGTGACCAGGTTGAGAGGAAAAAGAAACTCGACGAAAGCGAATCACAAAGTCAACTGGGACTTTCACTGCCAAGGATTGGCGGGAATGGAAGCTGGGAACCAACACACGGGCATCGGGATTGTGCACGTCCCATCCTGACGCGTGCATGTTCTCACAGAGGATGCAGGAGGAGAAGGCACCGGTGAAGTGGCAAGATGGACGGAGAAGCGGAGAGACGACGCCTTCGCTTACCCGTTTCGGCTTTGGCCTGCATTCTGCACACCCGCTTGCACATGGCGATGAAGGAGTAGTAGTACTTCTCCAGGCTCTCGTCGGTCTTCTTGTCCAGGCGAGCAAAGGCTCTGAACTGCGACCAGTCGAACTTCTGGAGGTTGGTGTCGAAGACCACGCCAAAGGTGGAGACCACGCGGTAGAAGTCGGCCTCCTCGCGACGAGTCCACCTGGTGGGATCGAGATCGGCGTTTAGGAGAAGACGGTCAATCGCCTGCGCTGCCATGAGTTCAGTGAATGTTCCACTGCTGAGGTTCTCAACTGGTGGAGACTCAGGACCCACATTTTTTAATTTGTTTTATTTATTCCACTAGCCCACTTTCTATCATGTCTAGTAAATCAAGTATTGAAATGATTGAATTGTGTGTCCTGCAAAATAAGCGTTTTCTCTATTAATCTACACTACCAGTCAAGTTTGGCCACATACTTCCATAATTTCATGGCTTTTCTTTCATTTTCATGACTATTGACATTGCAGATTGTCACTCAATGCATCAAAACTATGAATGAACACTGAGGGAATATGTACGAGACAAAAAAGTGTGAAATAACATAAACAACTTTTATATTTTAGAGGACCTAGAATAGCCCCCTTCATATAGAATATATAGAACAACATATTTAGGTATTGAGCATTTTTCTTTTGCCACATTAATCCACATATCTTGCTCATATATGTGATGTCTTCAGTGTGAATCTACAGTGTAGACAGGAGTCGAGATCAAGAAGAAACAGGTGTGGCCAAAGTCTTGACTGGTTTATATGTATTAGTTCAGTGGATATCTAAAATCCACAAAGCCCCGACCCAATCCAAACAGCTCCGCAAACCACTTTTGGGCCCGCGAGCCACCAGTTGGGAACCCCTGCTCTACTCGGCTGCAGTGAAAGCAAGGCCACGCTACCTCTGCCGTCGCTCCTTGAAGTAAACGGCTCCGTCGGGCAGCAGGGCGGCGCCGGCGTTGATGACGGGCGAGGCCTCCGCCATGAACTGCCCCCCTTTGGTGAAGTAGGCCCCTCCCTTGGCCAGGTAGGGGGTCCCGTCGCTCATGAAGACTCCGCCTCCGTCCTGGATGTAGGCCGGCCCTCCCACCGCGCCGTCCGACACCATGGCCATGGAGGGCAGGAAGTCCCTGCGGCGCCGGCGCCGCCCGTCGGGCCGGTTCAGCGCCTCCTGGCGGAGCTGCTCGCGCCGGTTGGAGCGCTGGTAGGCCGTGATCAGCCGGCGCAGGCGGGCCGTCAGAGCCGAGGCTGCCGGCCAATAGAGACGCTCGCTGGAGCCCGAGGCTCCGCCCCCAGGGGCCGCAGGTCCACCTTGGCCGTTTTCGCCCGATTTAGCTGCAGGACGAGGGAGGAGCAGCAGGAATTAGGCCATGGAGACTCCAACACGTTTGGTGAAGAAATGATTGTGTTTGACTGTCTTGAAGAACAAATAATTCTGTCACGTCTGCTGTTTAGCTTGAAGAAGTATTAAAGGGAAATGTGCCCAAAGTAGAATTTTATTCATCATTATTTGTTATATTATGAACATTATGATATTTATTGTGCTGCTGTGGATATTTGTTCTTTCAAGCTTTTTGTAAAGGGGCAGATGGCTTCATTTGTAGCTTTATTCATCCCCTTTATTATAGGTATATTGTATTGAAAAATGTGTACTGAAAAAAATCTAAATAAATTAAAAAAAAAAAAGAAACAACAACTAAATAATCCAAACTGAAATCTTCACCTTCAGCTTCGCCTTCCACAGCGTCCTCTTTGTCGTCCAGTGGGGAGTTGGTGAAGTCATCCAAGTCGTCTTTAAAAGGCATCCGCAGCGGCTTGTACTCGGGGTCCTCGTCCTCACTGTGGAGGTCAAGGACAGGTCAATGACAGCGTTTGATTTCAATAAGAACACACAGGAAGGTGAATACAGCCTGGTCATAATCAATAATGTAGTGCAGGTTCATAGGGCATCAACATTTAAGCCCTTGTTTTTTTTTTCTTTGAGTATTAGGCTTACATATTTTTATTAATCTATCTTTTAATTTCTTTTTCCTTCTTTTTATGCTCGAATAAAGAATTAAATCAGATCAAAACTTCCTATAGGTTGTGGTTTACTTGCATTCTGCCATTTACTGTCGGAGGCCAAAAAGATAAGAAACAAATAATATGCGATCATGACATCATATTTCTTCTAACGTGCCATAAAGATCTTTCACGACTGTAGAAAAATTGCCGGTTGCAATGTTTTCTGTGATTTGCAGTTCCTGGAGGCTCTTTCAGTCTGAGCAAATGAAGCCGGGTAGCGACCGGATGAGTGAAAGCAGGTCAGAGGCGCACGAGGCTGCGGCAGCTTCCAGGAATGAATCAGCTGACTGTCAGAGAGCAGCAGCAGAGAGCCGAGGAGCTGCGTCCCACCCGGTGGAAGCTCCGTTCTTACCCTTCCACACCATCCGCGATCATGTCGGCGCCCCTCTGCTCAGCGGCGATGGCCTTGGCGTCCGGCATGCCCACCCTCTCCAGGAAGCAGAGGGAGGGGTCGGCGCGCATGGAGTTGTACTTCTCGTAGCCTGGCGGGGGGGAAAAGAAAAAGGCTTCATTTATTCATTCATTCATTTGATATTTGATTCATTCCAACAGGTTGAAATGCTGAACACTGCGCATTTCCTCCCCGCTAGCCTCAGTAGCCCAGCCGGGGAAGCTAGCAACGCTGTACTCTACGGTCATTCAACTACAACTGCACACAACTACCACCCTGTATACATCTGCACTGCGTCACTTCAAGGAACGTCGTCTGGTTTTTTTTTGCTTAACTTTCTGTAACTCACGAGAGCAAAGAAAGAGCAAATCAACTTTGTGTGCATGTCCTGCACATTTTGACAAGTGGACAATAAAATGAATCTCGAGCCTTGAAGAGAAACATAAAATAGATAAATCACGTAACCAAGCTTATGCAAGCACAACAAAAGTGAGAAGACAACTCGAGGACAGCAGCCAGTCCAGGTGGGAAAGGGTGGAGGGGGAAGTGGATGAAAACGTATTGATGTCCTTCTTCCCTTTGACAGGCAAAAACCAGAAGAAAAGAAAGGAAGCAGAACCACTGAAAAAGGCCCAATTACTGTCCTTTAGAATTATAATATTCCCCTCAATGTCCATCCTATACCTTTCCAAACTTGTACCAGGGATGCAAATGATCAATTCATTAATTAATAGTTAGTTAGTTAGTTAGTTAGTTAGTTGACCTCATCTGAAACAACTTCTGCAGGCCTGGCAGGTGGAAACTGTGAATGTGTGTCGGGGAAAAGAAATTGGATTGTGGCTCTACTGCAGCTCACTTCTGGACAGACGTGACCATCCAAAACACACACACACACACACAGACACACACACACATTAAATGAAAGAGTAGACAAAAAGAAGCAGCAGAAGGGCAGACCCCAGGAGCCAGCTGCTGACAAGACAGACAGCCTGCCTGCATGTGTGTGTGTGTGTGTGTGTGTGTCTACAGTGTTTGAGTGCCTATCCAAGTGGGCCTGCAGGTGCTCATTTGTGTCAGAGAAACGGGCGAGAGAGCGAAGCAGGGGGAGAGAGAGAGAGAGAGAGAGAGAGAGAGGAGGAGGAGAAAAAGTCATGGCGCTGGTGAAAGTGAGCTAGTGGGTGTGAGATACAATGCCTGCCTGCCTGCCTGCCTGCCTGCCTGCCTGCCTGCCTGCCTGCCTGCCTGCCTGCCTGCCTGCCTGCCTGCCTGCCTGCCTGCTTGTCCGTTAGGGGCACTGAGGCAGAACAGATTAGAATGTGCAGATCCTACTGAGACACACTGGGAAGGGGGGAGGGGGGAGGAGGGGGGGGGGGGCAGGAATGATAAGAATTAGAGGGGAGAAAAATGGAGCAAGAGGGTAAGATGAGGGCAGTGGGGAGGAGGAAGAGGAGGAAGAGGAGGAGAGGAGCTGAGGAGGAGGAGGAGGAGCAGCGGGGAGTGAGGCAGCACCTCCCTCTTTAACCTTTCATTCATCCCTCCGCTCCTCTTCTTCTCCACATTTCAATTAGGGGGAGGCGTGCGAGATGGTTCCTAAACACACACACACACACACACACACACACACACACACACACACACACGCACGCACACGGCCTATAAAGGCCCTGATGATTAACATTTGGCTGTGGGCACAGGTGTGTGTGTGTGTGTGTGTGTGTGCGCGTGCGTGAGCGAGCCAGCCAGCACGTGCGCGAGTGCCCCCCCGAGGGCCTCCTGAGTGAATGAGGATTATGATTAACTATGGGTGAGGCCTTTTGTGTTGCTGCGTCTGAGTGTGCGCGCTAATTGAATCACAGAGAGTGGCAATGATGGAAAAATTATGACAATTATTCCAAATTAATATGAATGAGGGTCGCCTCCATTCAGCCGCCCGCGCCACACTTGGCTCCGCTCGCCCGCCGCTCTGGGGAGTGGCGGCGGCGGCGGCGGCGCCTGGTTGGCACCCGGAGAGGGCGACCAGGGAGGTCAAGGCCCGGATGAAGCTGCTGCTGCTTCCTCCAGTCTGGCATACATCACCTGGCTAACTGCAAACTGGAGCACTGGCTGCTGGATTTATTGGCTGATGACATCCAACACCAGTAAGGATACAGGGCTGAGAGACACACACGTGCACACACACACACACACACACACACACACGCACACACTGGGAGACAGCGATGACTCCGACCATCAATCACGCTCTCGGTAACACATTGGGGCTGCCAGCTGCGTACCGCCGTCGCCATGGCAACACCAATCAACCGGTGGCAGCAGCGGCAGCAGCAGCGGCAGCAGCAGCAGCAGCGGCAGCAGCGGCAGCAGCAGCAGCAGCAGCAGCAGCAGCAGCAGCAGCAGCAGCAGCAGCAGCAGCAGCAGCAGCAGCAGCAGCAGCAGCAGGGGTGCGATGTGTTTGTTAGAGTCAGTGCGTCCTGCTGGTCCTACTGGCTGCTCACTGCGGCTGCGTTCAGACTGCAGGCGAATCCGATTCAAATCAGATTCCTTCTCAGATCCGATTTAGTAGGGCTGACTGTTCACACTGTTGTCAGCGTGTGTCCAAACGGGATCTGGCTACGTTCAGATTGGGTGTTGTCATCAAATGTTAACAAAGAATCGATCATCGGTTATAACTGTTGATTAAGAATTTAATCGATTAAATTAAATTAGTCGCAATTAATTGAATATTTTTTACAGGGGTAGTTAATATCATGATATTAATATCAGATCACTAAAATCATTATGGTATTAACTACATTAACTATATTAGCCCATCCAGTTCAATCTGGGGCTAAGATTCGTATTTTGCTGGCAGTGTGAACGCGGCCTTGGCGCCAGTGCGTCCTACTGGTCTGACTGGCTGCGTCCTACTGGTCTGACTGGCTGCTCCCGTGTGTCCTCTTTCCAGCCGTATTTTTCAGTCGTTGTGAGCGGAGACAGTGTGCGACGACCGTCGGCGCTGTTGCGTTGCCTTACCGTGCTTGAAAACGCCGATGAGCAGCGACTTGTCGGCCTCGCCGTCCCACCAGTCGGCGGGCACCTCGGCGTGGAAGGGCTGGGGGATCCACACATCCAGCTCACTGCCAAGGAGACAAGCGTGTTAATTCGACGCTAATTGGAACAAGTTGCGTGCGAGTGTTTGTCGTTTGTCAGCCAGCCTTGCACCACAATGGCAAAATGGCACGAGGCAAAAAAAGGCAGCGGGAAAATCGAGTCACGAGCAATTTGCCATGTAGAGATGAAGGTATAATATGTAAAATACAATAATATAGTAGCAATATAACTGTAGTAATGTAACAGTTGATCATGTTTAATAGCTGAATATAATATCTTGTTTCAATACATTTTGATAAAGACTGCAATGAAGTGCAGATGAACTGTGAAGTTAATAGGTGGAAAGTTTTCAGATTTCACTTTCTGGAGATTTGTTTTCTTTGAGTATTAGGCTCGGATTTTTTTCTTATTTTATTTCTGGTTATTGTTGAACTGATTTAGTTCTTTTGTTTTTTTATGCTCCAATGAAGAATTCAATTCAATTCAATAGCCCATTGCGTTCAATGGGGTATTGAACTTCAATGGTGTCTCCAAATGAAATAGAGGAGATAGCTTAAAAATGGAAAAAGAAAAATTTAGGTTGTACTAATCATCCATTTAACACTGGGTTAAAAAAAGTGTTCACTTTATACTGCACCTCATTTTGTAAAATGACCTTTGACCCTAGCCTAACACGACTCAAGTCAACAGTGAACTGTATTTGTGTATAGGAAAGTGCTATTGTGCGTTATTTGCTCATGACAGAGTACATTACTGGAATATTAAATGAACCTGATTAGCGGCGCGGTGCGGAGCCGCTGCGCTGAGGTTACAGGTGCTGGTCAAGCCAACTCTTGAGATTAGGAGAGCCGCCAGCAGCAGTTATCTGCTCTGCAGCAGCACGATCCTCCAGAATAGACGGCCAATCAACTCGCCGTCGACAAAACCAAAAATGAAACCCTCATTACGAGCGGGCGAGACGCGCAAAACGACGTCTCCAGCCAGTTAAGGAGGAGAAGGAAGAGGAGGAGGAGACAATTCACCACAATTCACAATGGGAGCGGGAGGAGGATGGAGATGATGGAGGCCAGGAGGAGAGCGAGAAGCAGGGAGACGCTGCTGCTGCTGCTGCTGCTGCTGCCTTATCTCTGCAAACAGCAGCATGCTGGCTTTGGCATGACACACACACACACACACACACACACACACACACACGCCAAGACTGGCATGCTAAATCCCCCTGGCATATGTTGGCACGATGGCAGCCCTTATGCTCACGTCTGGCACGCACACACCCCTGCGCACACACACACACACACACACACACACACACACACACACACACACACACACACACACACACACACACACACACACACACACACACACACACACACACACACACACACACAGGTCTGTCACAGTAGCCATTAAGGGGACGAGGGAGAGAGAGAGAGAGAGAGAGAGAGAGAGAGAGAGGGGTGGTGGTGGTGGTGGTGGTGGCAGAGATCAACATTTAGTGCACGTGCTCCACATTATAAATACACTCACATCTGGGTGAAAGGGTGATGAGAGGGGGATGGGAGATGATGAGAGCATGCATCGGAGAGCGAGGGAGAGATGGAGAGACGACGCGTGGCGGTCGGTCGGGGGGTTGCTTCAGGAACGGCCGGTTCTGGAAGACGTTAACGGGAAGGTGGCGAAGGCAGCGGCTGCTTTTGAACGCTCGCCCGGGGACGGAGCAGGTTCTGGGCGGAGGCGAAGACGGAGAAGGCCTGGAGAGGAAGACCTGCGCTTGCCGCTCTTCCAAGGCCACGCCCATTGGCTTTGAGCCAGAACCGAACCGGGCCGGGGCGAGCCAGGCTGGGCTCTGTGCCCGCTGGGCAAACTGTGTTTAAATTTAAAAAAAGAAGAATAATCTCCAGAAACGAAACGCCTTGGAACATCTGGCCAGCGACCAGGAGAACAACGCTCCACACCGCACCCGCTGCCACATCACCAGCACAGCCAATCACAGTCCCTGCGTATTCACATGATAATTGCCTCCTGCCATTGTCCTGGTTGTCATTCAGTCTCAGGGCACCGAGGAAAAACTCCTAGTCTGGCTAGGAGGGATGCAAATTATCGACTCACTCATTAATCGTTAGATTGATCGATTAACGACGCGCATTTTTCCTGAGAAGCTAAATTTCACAATGAAAAAATGTGCAAGGAAGACATTATTTATTATTACACTATTATTTAACTCTTCAATAATGTTGAGGGTCCAATGTGACCCATTTTCACATTAGAGAACAGTAGAAACACCCTCAACATTCATCCTCTGACTTGAAGTTGACTACTAATGGGTCAAATTTCAATAAAAAAAAAAAGAAAAAAAAAAGTTGTTTAAAGGTAACTTCCTCTAGGCACACACCACGCCATTTAACAAAAAAAAAAGTAAAAAATAAATAAATTATTAATTGTGACTAATTTAATCGATTAAATTCTTAATTGACAGTTAATGTTAACATCCTTAATAGCTACCCAAGTCTACCTCTGACCTCTCAGCACCTTGTAAATGGACCTCAGTAGAAAGCTTGGACAGACATGGCACAATGTCACTTTGGAAGCACTGCCTTATATTTATTAGATTGTTTTTAACCAACTATGCCAACAGTTTGGACACATTATGAATGGAATGTCTCTTCTTTCATTGTCATGGCTATTGGCATCAAAACATGGACATGGAATTATGGAGGAAACGGTAAAAGTGTCAAATAACTAATAACAGGTTTTTATTTTGAAATTCTTCCAAATAGCCAGCTTTCATAAAAAGCATAATTAGAGTTATTGAAGGTGTTTTTCTTTGCTGCATAATTTTATAATCTTGCTCATATATTTGATGTCTTCAGTGTCTGCCTGCAGTGGAGAAAGGTGTGTTTTGACTGTGTATCTCCTTGAGGGCTTTCTTTTTTTTTAATAGGGTGCAATATAGCTCAGAACCACAATTCTGTTGTAACAGCTTGCAGTGCGATGACCATAACGGCTCTTCTACTCTATTCTGCCAATGTCCTGGTGGTCATTCAGTCTCAGGCCACTGAAGAAGAAAAACGCAGGATTTAGTTCAAATTCAACCGTTGAGGCCGCGCCCACGGTGTACTGACTTAGTACTAATAATACTGCACTAGTAATGTAACTAATGCCGAGTAAAGCGCCCAGCCATGAGAGTCAGACAGGCATGGTTCCATCATTTGCAACCATCACATCTTCCGAACAAGGGAAGAACCCGACATTTGGGCCTGGGAAGACAGAGTCAATCAAACCCAGCTGGTAATTGGTGAAGTTTCCCTTCCAGCCTTTTATCGATAGAGACTCACAGTCTGGCTGTAGGCTGGTGGCGGAGCTACACGGCAGTCAGAGTATAAAATCCCCCAAAGTGGGTCAAAATTGCGCTGAAAAACATTTTCTGTGGACCAAGTGCGCGTGTTGCATGTCAGAATGGGAAGGGCCTTGCCAAAGAGGCCACCAGAACAGACAGAAATACACTCCCAGTAATTATTAATCACATTCATAAATATCCATCTAGCACAGCACACTTTCATGATGAATCCAAAGCATGGAAAGCCTCTCCAACAACTGACAGCACCTAGTTTCTCCTGCAAGACCAAACACTGTTGACAAGTTTTCAGAGGAGGAAGGTGAAGCGACTGATGTTTGTGCTTTCTAAAGAGTCCTTCAGGTGGTCATGAAACACTGACCCATGACCCCCATGCAACAGTTTACGAAGCACGTACAATACAAGTGTGGAGGGGTCAGAGGCAGGTTGTTTATTAGCTCTTTAACTCCAACCTGGGTCCCACTGAGGAGAA
>CM020504.1:25082039-25234539 GCA_009823395.1 Thamnaconus septentrionalis | reverse complement strand
CAATTCAGATACAGTCAACAAAAGGCTTTGGAAGAGAAGACGTCTGGTCCACGCAACATTAACGCCTTCGTGTGACTATTAACCGTTGATGAGGTAGGGGTGGTTGCAGCATTTCCTCAGCTCCATCATGGTGTTGAGGAGGTTGGGGACACTGGATCCTCCACCACCTCCTCCTCCTCCTCCTCCACCTCCTCCAGAACCTCCTTTGGACAGGAAGGAGAAATTCTTTTCCAGGATGGCACGGTAATATTTCTTCTGGATGTTGGTCAGCTCCACCTGAAAACCACAATGGCGAAAGCTTGTCAACTTATTTTTACTCAAAAACATTTCAAATGACTTGGACGTACGTGCTACACTCGCAGATGTTTGCTCGATCCGATCTCATGCCTACCTCAATGATGGTCTCCTCCTTCGGGGCGAGGTTCTTCTCCACATCCTCCTTCAGTCTTCTCAACATCATGGGCTTCAGAATGCCCTGGAGTTTTTGAACCTGAGCCACAAGGAAGGAGTCCATTTTAGTGTGGAAATCATGAAGATGGAAACACACACACACACAAAAAGGGGGGCAGGGGGAATCATCATCTTACCTGTTCCTCAGTTTTAAGGTCTCCAAATTCAGTCATAAACGTCTGCTCAGATGGGAACCTTTCCGGCTCCAGGAAGTTCAGCAAGCTGAAGAGCTCTTCCACAGTGTTCTGAAGGGGAGTTCCTGTCAACAGAACTTTGTGCTCCTGCAAGTTGAGGGAGGAACAGGAAGAGCATACAAATGCAGTTCATATTTGGAGGATCTTTTTAGAAAAAGCATATTTTTAACCATCATAGACTAGAATATGGCCACCTGATTACCTTGCCAAGACTGGAAACACTTGCATTTACTGCAACTCATCAACCTCCACTCACCATATCCATCATTTTGAGTCCTTCCAGCAGTTTGCAGTTGCGGTTTTTCAGGCGGTGGGCTTCGTCTATGACCACACATCGCCAGGGTACGCTGCGAAGCTCCGGACAGTCGGTCAGAATCATCTCAAAGGTGGTGATCACGGCGTGGAACCGATAGGCTCCCTTTATTATTTTACCCTGAGGGGACAAACAGGGAGGGACAAAGGTTGACGGTCAATGGAATAACTTGTGGATGAGGAAGGAACGGTGGTCACTGCAGTTGGGGATGAAAATTTCAGGAGTTGATGGCATTTCCATGTATCGGGTACGGAAGAGGATTAGGGCCAAAAGAGGGGAAAAAAATTCAGATTGATTTTTTTTTTCTTCCAAGTTTCCAATTTGAGAATAAAGCTGACGTAAAAAAGACAAAATGTTTCGAATAAAATTGAAATTTTACAATTAATTCCAACGTGAAGTAAAATGCAGAGAATAAAGTGGAAAGTGCAAGTCTGGTGGAGTACTTCTGTTTTTGCCAGTGTCCTGATGACTGTGGGTGAACCTGGTGGCATTCACCAGTTTACAGCAGTTGACTTTAACTGTGGGTAACTGGGTTCATCCACCATCCATCCAATCTACTCACCAATTTGCACTTTATTTGCGTCGACTTTATTCATGAAATTTTGTTTTTTACGTCGACTTCAATTTTGTCTTTTTTATGTCGACTTTTTTTCCACGAAATTTCAACTTTATTCACGGAATTTCAATTTAAAACTCAAAATGAAAACTTAAATAAAAATCTCCTTTTATTATTTTACTGCTGTATTTTTTTTTTTCTCTTCTTGTGGCCCTCGCCCTCTTTCATAATAGAACCTTTGTGTGGTTGACAGAGTGGCCTATTATTCAAAGGGCTTCAACAATAGCACAGCCTCCTATTTCTCTGAAATCAATAATCAATCTTAAATGTAACAGAAATAAACAAAACAGATCGAGTGTCGGGTGTTCGTCCACTCTATATATAGCGCAGAGCAAAACCCAGCAGAAGACGCCACTGTGGCCACGGTGACCTTGAGGATTACCTCTGCCTGGATTAGAGGCCAGAGGCAACTAGCGGCGGCGCCGTTACAACGGCTTAATTTGCTTACGGCTTTACTGTCGAGTGTTGCACTGAGACAGCAGCAGCATTTTACAGTGAGAAGTTGCATCTTGAAGACCGCAAAGAGCTTACACAGCAGAGCACAGTCCACCCCCAGCTGGCTGAGGGGCAGCGCAGATCTGCTGAGTGGCTCACACACACACACACACACACACACACACACACACATCTGAGAACCTTCTCAGACACACAGCGTCTCATTCACTGCATCCACTGCACAGCTCCTCGCTCATCCTCATGCATGCAGAGCGGCGCAGAGCAGTGAACCGTCAGTGGGGAGACTCACAGTGGCCTCCTCCACTCACTGCAGAGCTACGCTAGCAGTCAAAAGTTTGCACACGCCTGCTTCTTCTTTATCTTGACTACTGTCTACACTGTAGATGCACACTGAAGACATCAAGCAAGATATGTGGATGAGTGTGGCAAAAGGAAAAAATGTTCAATACCTCAATATGTTCTATATATTTTATAGATCATCTAAGTTATAAAACTTGTATTCTTTTGCTGAATCCATATTCCAGATGTGTTCATTCATAGTTTTGATGCCTTGAGTGTCAATCTGCAATGTCAACAGTCATGAAAATGCAAGAAAAAGCCATGAAATCTGAAGTATGTGGCTAAACTTTTGACTGGTGGTGTAGATATAAACTAGGCAGTAGAGATGAGTGACTGTTAATGAAGTGAACTGACTTTAGAAAGGTACGTTTCAACTGGAATCCCCCCCCCAAAAAAGACAATCATATTAGGAAAAATATAAAAGAAAATGCTCCCATTGTATCTGTGGCCAGAAATCAGAAATGTATTTTGAATAAACTTCTTCACCACCTCTTGCTTCTACACGATGCCACCCATTTCAATGCATCCTAAACTCGTCTGTGTAAATGACTTGTGCGGCGGCTCACTGTAAGTAGCGCGAGCGCTAGGTGTCGCGTTACATCAAGCATCGCAAAAGACAGAAAGAATCTGACTGAACATCGAATAGCCTATAAACACAGAATAAAAATAAAACCTTCACACTCATCAGATGGTTTGAGGGCAGAACGGGCATCCGTCAGTGCGATTTGGTTTACCTGTGCGTCTCTGTAGTACATCTCGTAGGCTTGGATGGTCTTGCGGCTGGCCTGGCTGCCATGGTAGACGACCACGTTGAGCTCGGTCCAGGTGCGGAACTCCCTCTCCCAGTTTGGGATGGTGGAGAGCGGAGCGATGACCAGGAACGGCCCCTCGATGCTCTTCATGTAAATCTCGTAGAGGAATGTGATGGACTGGATGGTCTTCCCGAGACCCATCTCGTCAGCCAAAATACAGTTTCGTCTGCGGGGGAACAGGTTGACCAGTATAGATTAATGATGATGATGATGATGATGATGAAGAATATAGCCGGATATAGCTCTTAACTGATTGTCTTTTCCCCCATTATTTTTGGCCCTTTTTCCTTTAATTTTTGTAATTTATTTAATGTGAATATGCACAGTGCATTTCGGAGTGCAGCCTGATGCACTGTGTGCACTTTCTGTGTTTTTTAAGACTATTAGTGTCTTTACACTGACTCAGGGAAATGCACAAGAATTCCAATTGACCCATTTTAACCCGTTTGTAATTTGCACAAATGGCCATAAATCTCTAATCTAATCTAATCTAATCTAATCTAATCTAATCTTGGAAAAAATGAATTAGGATATAACGTGCTAACTTGTTGGAATGAAGCTCCACAATGAGACCATGGATACTTACGAGTTGTACCAGTTGAAGGTGAGCCAGTTGAGGCCCTCCAGCTGGTATTCCCTGAGTGCGTTGCCGTTCCCGTATTCCCTGGAGCCCTCCAGCTTTTTCCAGTCAGCGGCAGGGGGCCGATCCTGGACACAGTTTATTGTCATTGTTAATCTACGCATTAGTCAAGTCGTTACAACCCCGACTTTGACTCTAATGCCTTTTTAAAAGGCCACATTTTCGGCGCGGGAGAACGACACCCGTGCAAAGTCTCGATTCATCCTGCGAGAATCAGGACTCGGCTGCCGTAAATTTCCTTTAATCGAACCCCTTCACAGTGGAATATATCGGTCTGCTGTTCTAAAAACTGAAAGAAGTAATAATTTATGAAGCCGATGGAATCGCTGCGTCCCAACGGAGCGCGTTTACCGCGGCCTTCACAGGGAAACGGGCAGCAGCGGAGCAGACAAAGGCAGAGGAAGCAGTGATGGACAGAAGCGCCGCCGCCAGTCAGCTGCTTCTGTTCAGCATTAAACACACTGTTAGTGGTTTGGCCCGGCCACAAGAGCGCAGGGCGTGTGTGTGTGGATGCGTGTGCGCGCAAGACCACAAGAACTTGGCTCTGTGGAGAGCAGTTAAGGGAGCTGTAAATCTGCAGGAAGAAGGAGCAGGCGGGAGGCCAACACACACACAAACACGCCTATTCAGGAGGAGGCCCGCCAGCGCCGGCAGGCCCGGCCCGCCCGGCCCGGCCCGGCAGACTGCAGGAGGATACTTGCCACTCTCTTGGTGCTCGGCGTGCGTGCTACAATGCGTTCGTATTCCTCGATTTTCGACTGGTCGATGTCGGCCTTCAGCTCCCAGGTGGAGTCCTCGTAGGCCAGGCTGCACCATTTCACCAGATATAAGGTCACCGTCTGCACACACACACACACACACACACACACACACACACACACACACAAAGCAGTGGGGAGGTTTGGTGAGCGCGTTCATGTGGTTGAAAGGAGGGGGTGGGGATGGAAAGCCATGAAAGATGAGAGAGAGGGAGACATCAAAGCACCTCTCCATTTTCATCTGTGCTCTCCGAGACGTCCAGGACGCGGTCCACCTCCACGTAGTCTGGGTTGAAAGGCTCGTCATCCATCTGCAGAGAGGAAGCCCAGTGAGGGGTTAGAGTGAGAGGCGGCTTTGTGATAGGACAGCTCCATAGTAAGAATGTTTACAAAGAATCGATTAGCAATGTTAAGAGTTGATTAAGAATTTAATCGATTCAATTAAATTAGTTGCAATTAATTGAACATTTTTTTTACACGGGTGGTTAATATTATAACAAGCGCAGTGGCAGGATTCAAGAATTTTTTTGTTCAAGACAATTCAAGAGAAGTTGAAATGTGACCCATTAGAAGTCAACTTAAAGTCAGAGGATCAATGTTGAGGCTGTTTTTACTGTCCTCTGATGTGGAAATGGGTCACATTGGACCCTCAACATTATTGAATGGTTCAATAATGTCTTCCTGACACATTTCTCATTGTCAAATGTAGGTTCTCGGGAAAAATGGCCGCCTATCAATTAATCGTTAATCGATCGATGAGGTCAATCAACTAACGATCCATGAATTAATCGATAATTTGAATCCTTACTCCGTACACATTGTATTTATGACTATTTCAGGTAAATGTATGTGGTGCAATTCAATTTGAAAGCATTTTAGAGTGACTCATCCTTAAATTTCACATCTATTTTTTTCCAATTTGCAAAGCACGATGACTGGCCTGATGGTAGGCGTACATTACAATTAATGTGATACTTTGGAAAAGGCCGAGTAAAGCAGACGAGAGACGATTCATGATCACAGATGTAAGATATGATCACTCTGGATGACGAAAATAAGTGAAATAAAAAAATGATCTTATTTTCACTCCTCAGCAGAGTTTGAATGGTGAATAATTCCATCTCAGTTTATTGATGCAAGTGCGTCTCAGCAGGACAGAGGTGATGTCTGACCTCAGTGATGAAGCTGTTGAGCTGCTGCTTGGCCTTGAACCTCTTGACTTTCTGGTGGATTCTTTTGTCCTTCTCGAGCTCCTCCAGGTCCGCCCAGCGACAGTGGAGGTACGAACTGAGACAAAGAGGCAGACAGAGAGCGAGCGAGCGAGCGAGGCAAGTTAGCAACGCAAGACTGCAAATGATGCTGCGGTCACTTTCAATGAGTGCAACGGATATGATGTGTATAGTAAAGAACATGAGGGATGGCTGCAGAGGAGTGTCTCCTGGACTCAGAAGTTGCAGGTTTTTGAGGTGTCATTTGGAGTCGGACCTACATGCAAACACAGCGAAGGATTCCAAGGTACCCGCAAGTCACAAAAGTAAAAAAAAAAAACTGTAAATGTTATGGCTTGGTCATTTTCCCCTGAAACTGGAAGTCCAGTTTCTGCCACATTATGTCTGGAATAGATCTGTAGAAGCACTATTCTACAGCTGTGAACTCATTGAATCATCTAAGAGTTTATGAAACTACAGCCGAGTGCGGGCAACAGAAACATCCGACTGTACACGTCTTATATATCATGCTTAGAATGACAGCGAATAGACACGATGGAGTGATGTGATGAAAACACGGCCTGGAAAAGTGACATCCTGCGGGAAGAGAAGAGCAAAACAACAGACACGAAAAACACAATACTCACAAGCCCTTGAACTTGACATAGAACTCCTCCACCTCCACCTCGGCGCCCGACTCCAGCTGGAAAGGGGAGGGGGGAAAAAGTCAATCACCACTGCAAATGTGACAACGGCATAATGACAGAGCGGAAGAGTCACTGTTATACAACATGTGGTGGAGGAAGTGGAGTGGCACCACTTTCTTTTTTTTCTTTTTTTCT
This sequence comes from Thamnaconus septentrionalis, assembly GCA_009823395.1. Classification (NCBI taxonomy): domain Eukaryota; kingdom Metazoa; phylum Chordata; class Actinopteri; order Tetraodontiformes; family Monacanthidae; genus Thamnaconus; species Thamnaconus septentrionalis. The sequence continues at coordinate 25,227,911 of CM020504.1, read as the reverse complement.
TTAAATTATCTTTTCATGTGGAAAGGTAAATTTCCATCGCATACATTAATGACGATCTTCGTCATTCAAGGACGTATAGAAGACGGAAGAGAGCAGAAGTGGGAAGCGCACCACTTCAGAACATCTAAATATCAAGAAGGAGGATAGGTTTTACATAGAGGACATTCATATGAAATCACATCTAATTGGTTTTTACGTACTCAGCGCACCACTTTCACACAAACACGTCAGCCAGGAGTGGAAACTCACTTTGTGACAATTGGAAAAGTTTTTTTTTTTTTTTTCCCCATTTGCTTTTCTTGCCGGTTTGGCCGAGCGCTGAGGAGATTTTACGGACGATAGATCTCTCTTAGGGTCACGACGGGCTCGGGGACGCTTCCACTTAAACAAATCAAGTCAAATCAAAAGAGGAAATGGGCAAACAGTGGGCGGTTCCAGCGCGGCCTTTCCGCTGGCTGCGCTACAGTAACACAAAGCCACATAGGCAGGCCTGTCGCCATGCTGCTGCTACTGTAACGCCATGAATCATCAATCACACACACACACACACACACACACTGCCTGAGGAAATGCAAGCTTGGCGTCTGGCGTAGCTAACATTGTGGTTTTGGCTGGGCGCCAAGCCCGGGGTCAAATCTGAATGGAGCTGCGTGCGTGCGTGCGTGTGTGTGTGTGTGTGTAGGTGGGGGGTAACCCATTGGCAGCTGGCTAGCAAAGGGAAGTTGGCTAGTGACTCCATGTGCATGCATGTGTTGGCTCAGGGAAGAGCTTTCTTTAGACAAGCTGTCGAAAACAAAGCTGGGTAAAGGACGGACGCTAGCGCACACACACACACACACACAAACACACCATTTTCTACCCTTATAACACACACACACGCACACATAAATACGGAAGTGCACTGCTGCCACCATAGAGAAAAAAAACAGGAATCAGTCTCACAACATAATGTGAAACTAGCACGTTATTTCGTGATCATTTTCACGTTATAACGTGAAACTGAGCCCTGCTTTTTTTCTCGTGTGGCAGCAGTGCACTTCCGTAGTAATTAGAACAGATCACGAGTTCTTTATTGCATTTGTACGCAGATTATAGAGCTAGACTCAACTAGATTTCTAGAACCACAAAAAGTTCTTTGAATCGTGAAAATTATCACGAAATAATGAGATAGTTACGTTTTTACGTGATAATTTTCACGGTAACGTGACAGTTTCACGTTATAACGTGATTCTGAGTCCTGTTTTTTTTTTTTTTTTTTCTAGGATGGCAGCAATGCCCTTCCGTACAACAAACAAACCAGGAGACACAGGGCCATCAGTTCTGAACATGCCACCTGAACGCGTATGCACGCGCCGTTTGTGTGTAATCTCGCCTTTAATCTGATGACCATGACTTTGGCCCTGAAGTGCACGTGGACTTTCCCCCTGTGTGTTTGTGACTGTGTGGGGTGGATGAATGTATCTCACCTGTTTCTTAGCGGTGCGCAGGCCCATGATCTTCTCCACCACAGGCCCCTCAGCCTCAGCAACATCCTGGGAAGACCAGGAACAAGTCCAAAGTCAAAGGTTGGTCCAGTTTGCAGGATGTTGATGCAGCTCCAGAAACACAATGTCTTTACAACCCCATTCAAGGAGGATTTCTTGGCTATTCTGCATCCTTCAATATATCCATAGCTGCGTTTCCATGACAGTTTTTTTCGCAAAATAAAAGCAATCTCTTCTTTTAAGCTCGACAGTGACAGAATCCTCAGCCGTACCTGCTGCTGCGATGAGGACGAGGGGGACTTGGGCGCCGACGAGTCGTTGCCGCTGTCGTCGTCCTCTGAGATCCTGAACTCGAGGTCCTCGGTGTACCTCTTCCTCTTCACCTGGCGGCTCGAACGACGCTTCTGCGGCACGGAGAGAGCGCACGGCAACCGTTTCTGTGTCAGTCGCACCTTTGCGGAAGGTTCAGGAGAATCCCAAACTGAGCAACTAGACAGCTTCATCTATGGAATAAAAATCTTTTCCAGCGGAAAATATTTCAGCACTACCAGGCAAAGGTTTGGACACATCCTGTGAAGTCAATGTCTTTTCTCTGCAGTTTCTCGTATGAACAAACATGGAATTATGGAGGAAACAATGAAAGTGTAAAATAACTCAAACACCTTTGATATTTCAATACTTCTAAATAGCCACCTTAAATAAAAAGCATATTATATGAGTTATTGAACATGCTTTTCTTTGCTGCATAATGACATTTATCTTGCTCATATCTTTGATGTCTCCAGTGTCTGTCTGCAGTGCAGAAAGTTGTAGAGAAGAAGTTAAAAGTGCATGAGAAGGAGTGTCCAAACCTTTGACTGGCAGTGTAAATGTTTGTACAAATTGTGTGGCTTGGCACAACCCCATACCTACTGAAAGACTAGACCATATAGAAGCAGAGGGGTTACGTTGGGGCAACTGGACTCGTTCTCGCGATCTTGAAGACATTCCAGAGCTGAAGAAGCCAAACGTCTGCAAGGTGGCAAGAACAAGGCCAGTTGGCCTTAACTCAACCCTCCTACTTTAAATCACCTGGATGACTGAGAACCTTCACAGACACTTTAGCACATAGTGTTTTGAAATCAAGCTGCATTTCTGCAGAGATTAAAACCGCCTACGCTGGAGTGCAGGCGTCCAGCAGTGGAAGCCAGATTTGAATAGGAAAACAGGGCGGACGTGGCAGCAGACAGGTTTGCCGATGGTGCTTTGTGTGAACTTGACAAAGCACACAGGTGCTTTGTCAACAAGGCTGGTGTACAACACAAACACAAGACGTCTCCAGGCTTGGAGTCTTGCACTGGAGCAGATCTTCTCTCTCTCTCTCTCTCTCTCTCCGCCGGACGCTGGGAAAGTTCAAAGTGTCGAACGTTGTTTTTCCTGCCGTGCTGCAGCTCCTACCTGCACGCCGTCGTCGTCCTCTTCCTCGGGAGGCGACGGGGGCGGAGTCCTCACCTCCACGTCGTCGGTGACGGACAGCTCTCTCTTCCTCTTGGAATCCTTCTTAGCAGCGCTAGCCCCACCCTCGGACTCAACCTTCTTACTGCTGCGGGACGGCAAGAGGAGAAGATAGACGGCTTCTTACAGAGCGGAAAAACTACCAGGAATTCACATGGTGCACGTGCGTGTGTGTGTGTGTGTGTGTGCGTGCATCTGTCCCAGGGCGGTCTCTCCATGTTTGATTTATCCATTTAGAAATCATTAGTGTGCCTCAGGCTCTGGCTCACAGGGGGTTAATATGATGAAAGAGTGAGAAGGCGGAGGGAGCGAGATGGAGCGATACGGGCGTACAGGCGAAAGAGAGAGAGAGAGACATGGAGGGAGGGAGTGAGGCAGACAGACCAGGGGAAGGACGGAAAGACAGAGGCCCCTGAGAGAGAGAGGGGAGGAGGAGGAGGGGAGGGGGTGGAGGAGAGGGGAGGGGGAGGGGTTGAAAGGCCCCTGGGCTTCCTCTAATCTCTGGCACGGAAAGAAAGAGGAGCCGGCTCCTCTCGCCCAGACGGAGCGTGGAGCGCTGCAGGACGGAGGTTCACAGCTCCGCTTCCGCTTCCCGAGCTCGGCCGAGTCGACCGCAAGGAACGACAAGGGAGGGATTGAGAGGCGACTGGATTCTCCGACCAGCCGTCAGAAAAAAACCCGTCCAAACTCCGTAGGCGAGGCAGCAGCGTCACCGTGAAGCTGCGTCTCCAGGACGGTTTCTCAAAAAAATAAAAGCCATGTTTTGAAAATTCGGACAAAGTTCGATTGCGATTTGCAGCCGTTTCCATTGAATGGTGTGAAGAGCACGAGGCGCAATTCCGGTCAAATCTCGTCCTGCGAAATTTGACCAGAGTTACGTTTGTTCACGTTTGTTTGCTGTCGAGAATAGTCATCATATTTTTCTCTTTGATGACTTGTAAAAAAAAAAAAATTTCCGTCTCCTCCTCCGTCCAATCGTAATGCACCATTTTCACTGGTCAGTGAACTGGTCACGTGACCCCGTACGCCACGGCCGCTGACGTATAAATGCAAAAAAAGGGTTTCCATGACATTTTTGCTATATTCCTCCACATGGATCCGTGTGGAAAAACACCTGGCGAGAGCCTCAAAACCTTTCAGAGGTTTGAGAGGTTTTTCCATGTTGAGCCGATTCCATCACCAGTCTTTAAGGCCATATTTAGGTTTTGCGCAATTCTAAGGGTGATGGAAACGCAGCTAATGTGTCTGTACTGTATATAATGCAATCCTGTCCTGCTACGTTCAGCACCGCAATCAGGCGGCAGCACAGGAGAAGGACACGTTCACCTGACACACGTCGTGTTATCAGGGGTTTATTTGTCAGTTAATATGGTAGAAAATGTTGGTTTAACAACAACTACTTGACTTGGTTGGACTTGGTTTGGTGGTTTGCAAAGGAAAGAGTGATTCAGATGGCATTACATCTTAATAAGAAACTACGTGAAGGGGTCAGACTGTGAAAATCTGACTATTCTGCTCTTTCACGCGTCTGTTTTGCGTTGCTGGGAGAGCTGATGATCGGCTCGGATGGAGCAGGCAGGGAGGGGAGGGTGGAGGAGAGCCACACTCGGCCTCTTCGGGCTGAGTTTGTCAGAAGCAGTAGCACCAAAATGAATGCAATAAACCCGAAGTCTCTTCAATGATCAGTGAACGCAGGAACAAACGCTTCAATTCTTGTGACTTTGAACAGCGGAGGGATTCTGTGCTGGAAGTCAGCCTTCGGTAATTCCCAGATTCCCAGTGAGTGCGGGGTCCCACCACTGGCCATGCAGCACGACGGCTCCTCCAGCCGACCAACACTCGTCGACTGCTGCTCAGCCAGTCGAGTGAGTCACTCAGAGCTCCGCAGACCATCAGGATCTACTCCAGGAGGTGACTGACTTACTAACTTATCCCTCTTTGTCCTGGTTGGGACATGAGGTCACGATCATGCACTGCCACTGACCCCCATCGTCCCAGCAAAGACCATCTCCTCCAGGTCCACGCCAGGTCTTCTTTGCTCTGCCTCACTTTCGTTTCCCAACCGGGTTCATCTCAATGCAACTCTGGGTGGCCTTTCATGGACCGAGCCATCTCAGCTTGTGTTTGGTAACTTCAAGAGGCATAGTTCAAGCTGCACCTCCTCTTATACAGGTCTTCATTGGAGATCTTATTTGGCCATTTCATGGAAGCGGCGGTTGACCACAACCTTTCTCAGAGCCAGCTGAGTTCCTCTCCAGCACTTGGAGCCATACAGCAGGAGAAGCTCTCACATCACTGTTGTAAATCCTGATCTTGGCTTTGACTTCCTAGAGGTTGTCTGCTCATTAGAAAATCATCGGAGGCTTGTTTTTGGTCGTGTGGCTTTCCAAACATGGAGATGTTTGTCCCGGCCGGGTTTGTGGAGGAGGCTCGGCAGTCGGGACAGAAGATATTTCAGTCACAGCTGTTATTTGATTGTTTTGTTCATTTCTTTGCCTTGTTGGGATCAATGTGGTTCCATCTTGGTTCTGTTCAGGTCCTTGTAAGCCCACACGGGCCGGGCCCAAGTACATAAAGTCAATCCACCAATCAACTCTTCAAGGGAACCATGTTGGAAGAATGTGTAGTGTGCATAATGGAGTCTGGGCAGAGCCGAGCCTTCCTGTTGTTTTGCAGTCCGAGCTGCGTGTTGCCCTCTGCAGTCTCTCTCTCTCTCCCTTCCTCTCTGCTTATGTCACTCGGCCTCTCCCTCCCTCCCTCCCTCCCTCTCTCTCTCTCTCTCTCTCTCTGGCCCTCCTTCCATCCTGCTCGCTCGCCCGCCCGCTCCCTCTCCACGTCTCTCGCCCCCTCTCTGTCCCTGGGGCCCTTCTCCTTTCATCCTCACGCCAAGAGCAATCACCATCTCCGTGGTAACGGCTGGTCATGTGACCTGCACCTGTTCCTCTGGCTGGTCGCCACACGCTGGAGCCATCTGGCCACACACACACACACACACACACACACACACACACACACACACACAGAGAGAGAGACACTTCTCCACTTGGCTGCCTTCTCCCTTCTCTTCCTCTTTGCTTCTTCATGGCCTCATATCTCTTTCCCAGTCACTTCATCACCTCCCTAACTCTCTGCGCTGCGTCCGTCACTCCGCTCCTCGTCCTCCACCGCCGCTTCTCCTCTCCACCGTTTTTTTTTTCCATTTCAAGTCAATCTGGCTTCTCCCAAACGGCTGGCCCTTTTGAATGAAACAACTTGTGCCTCAATTAGCATGCTAAAGGCTAAAATGAAGCAACAGAGGAGGGGTAAAAATGAATTAGAATTGCAAATGCAGGCCGTCCTGACCGAAATTGAAACGCGACTGATAGCAATGCGACGCAGCAAACGCGGTTCTGTTCGCCGCTGGGTGGAAGCACCTGCGCTTCACAGACTGCGTTTCCAGGACCCCTAGAACTGCCCAAAACCTAAATATTAATATATTTAATAGTATTACACTGTAATATTATAATCAGCATATAAACATGGCAATAATGTGGTGGTGTGAGAGGCAGCTGGTTTGCTCCAGAAATGGCTTAAAAGAATTCAAGACTGAGCTTATTTTTCATCAAGTGGACTCATCTCCAGATTGATCATCTGGCTCTGTGAGTGCTTCAACAGCTAGTACGTGTATGCAAGTCTCCCCAGCAAAGTCAGTCCAAGTATTCCAGTCCTGAGCCGAGTGCACGTGACAAATTAAAATCCCATCAAATCCACTGGTAGCTCATTAAAAACAGACAGGGTTGGACCTGACGCAGTCGCGCTGAGCTCCTCTGCTTCCTGCACTCGTCTTTTCTGCCGTCAGCATAAACTGATCTCGACAGTATTTCATAATAATAATAATAATAATAATAGACTATATTTGCAAGAGTCTGTTTTTGTCAATTGCTCGATTAAGATTTTATACAAGCTGTGTGTCGGCTTTCCCAGATAACAACAGACTCTAAATGTTGTGATATTCCTGAACGTAAAAACCAAGACGGTGCAAGAACTGTGCACACTGGTGACACTGACACAGAGCAAAAGCCGGAAGATTAATATTCAGCAAAGATAGAATCAGGAGTGTGACCTTAAATCTGACACATTTCTTCTCTGCCTTCACCGTCGGGCACCAGACCACGACTGGACGTTCACGGGGACGAGGCGAGCTGTGGCGCCAGCAACACATCAACTCCTCATTCAACCTTCTAGCCACACCTGAGAGGTTTTTCCCAAGTTCAGCTGTTTCCATCAACAGTTTTTTATTGCCAAATTCAGGTTTTTGCGCAATTCTGGGGCTCATGGGAACACAGCGAGGCAGGCTACTAGCTAGGCCACTAGCCAGGCTACTAGCTAGGCTACTAGCCAGGCCACTAGCCAGGCTACTAGCTAGGCCACTAGCCAGGCCACTAGCGAGGCTACTAGCGAGGCTACTAGCCAGGCCACTAGCCAGGCCACTAGCCAGGCCACTAGCCAGGCTACTAGCCAGGCTACTAGCCAGGCCACTAGCCAGGCTACTAGCCAGGCCACTAGCCAGGCCACTAGCCAGGCTACTAGCCAGGCCACTAGCCAGGCTACTAGCCAGGCCACTAGCCAGGCCACTAGCCAGGCCACTAGCCAGGCTACTAGCCAGGCCACTAGCCAGGCCACTAGCCAGGCCACTAGCCAGGCGTTCTACTCAACTGGACTCCAGCGAGCCGGCGTGAGGAAGTTGTGAAGCTCCCGTACTTGAGGACAAGGTTTTAAAAAAAAATTGGGAAAAGGGTCGAGGAGGAAAACAGGGGAGGGCGGGGCACAAGGACACCTGCTGATGTGATGAGTCATAGCGGAAGCGCCATGTACGTTTGACTCACGGTCACAGAGCAGAAACACACACACACACACACACACACAGTCAGTGTGTGAAAAGTGCTGTAGCTGCACACACCTACCCAGACGAGCTGAGGTACCTGAATGCACGTCAGACTTCTTTGTGTGTACAGCAAACAAATCATCCCCAACACACACACACACAGCACGCAAGCGCACACACACACACACACACACACACAAGGGGAAGGGTGTGGCTGTCGAGGGTGAGGTTATTTATAGACCTACATCCTCTGAGAGAGGCAGACGGAGGGATGGTGCGGGAGTGAGAGCAGAGGAGGAGAAGGGGGAGAGAGAGAGAGAGAGAGAGAGAGAGAGAGAGAGAGAGAGAGAGTGCAAGGTCAAAGGAGAGGAGTGAGGCGGCTGGGCAAGGAAGCCAGCGGATTCCCTTCACTTCACTTCACTCTCGCAGCAACACGGAAACACCGGCGTGGACAGCAGGAGGGGAAGCAGCAGGCAGCAGGACTTTATATTCATAAAAAAAAAAAAACACAGACGCCGTGAGATCGCTGCAGGCTTCGTTCTAATGCTGGTCGAGCAGTTTCCACCGAGAAGACGCTCACACTGCAAAGGCTTGATGCCTCCAGACGATGGCGCTGAACCCCACCGCTGTGTGGGTTGTGGTAGTTTTTCAGTTGCTGATTTTTGAGTGGATTTGCAGAGATTCCTCCAGGACAATGTGAGAGTGGCAGAAAGACGGAGGAACCGGTTGAGTGAAGCCGTGATGTGATGGTCCCAGTGGACCACCAGGTGCTGAAACCACCCAGGACTGGGAATAGCTCGGAGTCGCCTGTAGCTCAGGCATGGGCAAACTACGGCCCGGGGGCCATATGCGGCCCATTAAGCTTGAAACTATATTAATAAACCTTACTGATGTTTTGGACTACCTGTAGTCTGCCACAGTGATGATGATGGAATCCTTAAGAGCAACATAACTCTGAATGACTCCGAAGCAGCAGTAGCCGTTAATAAAACGCCGCATTTCATTGGTTTCATTTCCGCCACGTGAGCAGTTCACCGACCAGTGAAAATGCTGCGTTACGATTGGACGGAGGAGGAGACGGAATATTTTTTTTCAAGGCATCAAAGAGAAAAATATAGCAACCACCCTGGACTGAACGCAAACGTGATTCTCGTGAATCTCGCGGGATGAGAATTACGGCTTCTGCGCTTCACACCCTTCAATGGAAACACCTGCAAATCACAATGGTACTTTGTCGGAATTTTTTTTTAGAAATATCGCTTTTATTTTGCGAAAAGCTGTCACGGAAACGCAGCTGGTGAAGACAAAAGCACCAACTGTTGGTTGAGGAAACACAAACTGAAGCGAGAACCGAAGCAGAAAGTCAACCCAGGGCAACTCAATCCACTGAGAAAGACAAAGAGAGGGGACAGAGGGGCGCAGGATGAAAGGAAGAAGGTCAGTGAGATGCGGCAAGAGGCGGAACAGGAAGGGGAGGAGCGCAAAAGGACAGAATAAAAGCAGATAGTTGGCTAATTGCAGGAGTCCACCATCTTAGGGGAGCAGTGAATGGCCAGCAGCCATTATTATGCTAAACTAACCTGCGAGCTGCAGGCCGCCGCCACTCAAGATGGAGGCAAAGCCTCACAACAGATAAGAGCTAGTTTACCAACACACACACACACACACACACACACACGAGCTCCCCACCCCCACTGCTGGTGGCTGTGGAGTGGTGGTCAGCCTCATGGCCCTCATTATCATTACACGCCATTTTCTACCACCACGGCACCCCCAACACACACACACACACACACACACACACACACACAGGTCACACACACACACACACACACACACACACACTTCACACACACACACACACAATGCTTGCGAGTCTCATATTCACTCCAGGAGCACCAACGTGCAGCTCATATTCACATAGGAGCACCAACGTGCACGCGCACACACACACACACCTCCCCCAGAGCTGACCCCGGCCTGCTGCTGCTGCTGCTGCCTGGGCCCTCCCTCTTCCTTGGGATAAAAGGGGCCGAGAGGAAGGAGAGGGGTGTGGGGTTGGTGTGTGTGTGTGTGTGTGTGCGGAAGGGGGCTTGGGGGGTTGGGGTGGACTGGGACCAGCAGAGGAAAAAAAAAAAAAAAAAAAAAAAAAAGGAGACACGGTGGGCCGTCCTTCCTCACACATTCCTCAGTGCGATCAGATTTCCAGCTTCACAATGAGACGGGGGGAGAGAGAGAGAGAGAGAGAGAGAGAGAGAGAGAGAGAGAGAGAGAGAGAGAGAGAGAGAGAGAGAGCAGCTCTGACTGGGAGGAAGCAGCAGCAGCACGTGGACCAGCAGCCTGCTAGGACCAGTTCAGCCACTAGTTTCTGCTAGATGTTTGAACCACCAGGAGGAGGAGGAGGAGGAGGAGGAGGTGGTGACTACATGTCACATCAGCAGTGGTGGCAGCGCTGCTGCTGGTGCTGGTGCTGGTGCTGCTGGGCTACAAATTCTTGGTAAAGTCCATTTTCCTGGTAAATACGGTAATGAAGTTATTCTCCACGCTCGGTTCTCCTCAGGTGGGATCATATCCACTCAGTCGCGTTGCTTCCATCGTCGTGTACGACGGTAGATCAGGTGTGGGTAAACTACGGCCCGGGGGCCCAGGTGTGGCCCGTTCTGCTTTTTCCTCCGGCCCGGGCAAACTTTGTGACTGCTGGGGCCACAGTGGGTTCTGAGACGTGCCAGAGGGGGGTAGCGGAGCAGCAGCAGGTGGATGGATGGAGTGTTTTGGCAAGCCGCCTCATAGGAGGAAAACATGCATCATGGGATATATAGGAAAAACTCAGTTGCTTTCATGTCCATTGAAAATGAAGTAAAGCAAAGTTGCAACAGAATGAGTCTGTGAGACCCAACAGCGTTCAGCTCTTTATTGAAAGCACTGTGAAAACACTGACGGAATGGATGAAAGACAGCCACCTTATGACTCTGAAGGAGTAAGAAAATCATTTCATCAAGTTTGGCGGGCCGGATTAAAAAGCTTAACAGGCCACATTGGGCCCCCGGGCCGTAGTTTGTCCACGCCTGGTCTAGGTGGTTGTTCCCAAAACGTGAGGGGACTGAATTCTAAAGTCCAGAAGGGTGAGAAGAGCAGCGCAGCACCAGAGAGCAGCGCTGAGCTCCACCGCTCTTCAATCACACTGGTTCATCCCCCAAAGCCAAAGCTTGTGTGGTCGCACTGCTTGACTGTTGCTTGTGTGGTTCCAGGCTCACTGTGGAAATTGGCCTAAATAAATTACATGGACGTTAGTGCAAGCACACAGCAAAGAGCAGCCAGTGTTTCTTCCCCCAGGCTGATTTACAGCGGCCCTCATGGTCGTCCGTCTACCCACTGTTCATTGACTTCACACTCAAAGTCCAGACTGAGGCTGGAAATGTTTCTCCTGCTTGACCTGGAAACTGACAGCAGCCCAGACTGCGTATCTAGAAAGTAATGATTGATCCTCAGATCTGACCGTCACTCCAGTAAGGCCCATAGTCCCCATCATATCTACAGCTGAATGCCCATACTCGATATACACCAATATTGACTGTAGCTGCGTTTCCATGAGAGTTTTCCGCAAAATAAAATATCATTTCTACATCATTATTATTATTATTATTATTTCTAAAAATTTCCACCAAAGTATAATTGTGAAGCGCATCAGCCATAATTCTGGTCCGATCTCGTCCGGCGAGACCCCACTGTGAGGAGGATGGAGGCACAAAACCTTGTGCATTTTAGAGCAGCTATTTGAAGCAAAGTGGTCACGTGACCCCGTACGTCACGTCCGCTGACGTGTCAATGCCAACAAAGTGTTTCCATGACACTTTTGTGATATTCCTCTGTATGGATCCGTGTGAAAAACCACCTGATGAGAGCATGTTGTTGTTGCCATATGGTTAGCCTAATAGCATAATTGCCTGAGTAATTTTTTGGCCAAATTGTGATATCTGAAAAAAAAGAAATAAATACCAATGTGCTTGCTAAAAAAAAAGAAGTGTTTTTTCTTGTTTTCCGAAAACGTCCAAATATGACTTAGGCGACTATGCTATTAGGCCAACGATACTGAAGTTTTGTGCAGTTCTGGGGGTCGTGGAAACGCAGCTAATGATTTTATTAAGGTTCACCCTAAAGCATCATGGCAGAGCTTCCCTGTTATTTATTTTTTCCATCAATATCAATATCAAAATTTATGAGACAAACTGATCAAGCAAAGTATGACATAAAAGCTCCTTCAAAAACACACGCCGTTACAATTACAAAACAAACAGCGGATGTAAACAGACTTTGTTATGTAAATAATAATACACGTAACCATGAGTGCGTTAACTCGAGTGTTGACGTGTGTGCCACCCGCCTTGTATCTTCATGGCGCAGTAGCGAGTGGTGCAATGGATTTTATCGCGCTCGAGCTTTTAGCTGCAACAGGTTTTTGACGTCATTGACAGAAACTATTTCGCTGCTTGTGATCTGACACTTTAAGACCAAGGTGTTTGCAAATGATCACACACCAGGCAGAACAACCGGGCGGCCCGTTAAACCTTGATGAAATGATATTAGTTTTCAGAGTCCTTTCGATAAAGAGCCAAATACCTTGAATCTTCAAAGAGGCTGATTTTGCTTTTGTTCCATTTTTAAGTTGGCATTAAAGCTGCGTGATATAATTTCTACATATCCCCTCTGTCAAATATTAGAAGCTACTGTGTCCCCACCAGTCAAACACTTTGCCTGTTGGCGTTCACTTGTTGTGCTTCTGTTGAAACTGCGACACCGAGAGAAACCTGGAACCTGGTCCTGGTTTAAAATGAGAGCAGGAGCAGGAGGAGGAGGAGGAGGAGGAGGAGGAGGAGGAGACGAGCAGGGAGCCATTATCCTGATCCGCCATGTGGCCAACACACACACACACACACACACACACACACACACACACACACACACACGTGGCTGGGGGAGGCGACCTACTGGTGAGTGGAGGTGAGGCGGGTGGGGGAGGGGCTGTGGCCACAGAGCGAGGGTGTGTGTGTGTGTGTGTGTGTCACAGGAAAGAGCTAGAGGAGAGCTAGGTGCAAAGTGGCGCCCATGTCTCGTCTACAAAATATGAACTATATCGGTGTTTCTCAACTGGTGGGTCGCGGCCCAAAAGTGGGTCATAAAATAAATATATTTTTATAGAGAAAAATAAAATGTATATATTTATAGAGAAAAAAAAAAAAAACAATTCAATTCAATCACTGTAATAATTTATTGACTAGACGCGATAGATAAATATATATAATTTTGTGTTTTTTTTGTGGAATGAATTTGGGTCGCGACTTGATTATGAGGGGGAGAATAGCGTGGGTGCTGAGACTCCACCAGCTGAGAACCACTGAACGATATCAATATGAGCAATGCCGTCCAGTGTGATGTGGCATTTAAAAGAAATGCTGACATGGAGTCAATAGAAATCTGGAGATGATGGTCCAGGCCTTCAAACCAGGAGCTGATGCTCAACTGAAGCCTCAGTGGATTGGTGTGAATTCACGACACGGAGGTCCTGATCACCTCTGGTCACCCTCGCTTGGTGCACCGTGTGTGTGTGTGTGTGTGTGTGTGTGTGTGTGTGTGTGTGTGTGACAGCAACTAGCACAAATGCAAACAAACAAAACAGACAGCACATTAGGAGCCAGCAGAGGAGCAGGCGTCCAGCTCACCTGGTTTTCTTGGGTGTCTTGGCCTTGGGTGTGGAGCTCTTGGCTTTCTTTTCCTTGGGCTCCTTGGGCTCTTTGGGAGTTTTGGGAGTTTTGGGCGTCTTGGGGGTCTTGGGCTCTTTAGGCTCCTTGCCCTCCGCCTTTTCCTTTGGTTTCTTTTTTCGCTTTTTCTTATCCTCCACCGGCGGCGACTGTCCCTCCACAATTCCACCTGCGTCGTTTTCCGTCCCGGGAAATTCGACCTTGATGCCGTCATCTCCTCCTCCTCCTCCTCTGCTGCTGCTGCTGCTGCTCCTGCCTTTTGTGCTCCCTCCTCTTCTGTGCTCACTGCCTTGGCCTTCTTCTTCCTCTTCTTTTTTGGGATGGTCTCCTGGTTGCTCGGCTGCTCTGAGCCGACGGGCTGGCCGTGAACGTCGGCCAGCGTCGGCCTGTCAGGAAGCGTCATGCAGGCGTCGGCCGACGACTCGGATGGGGAATGCTGCGGAAGGGAGACACCACAGGCTTTAATCAGTCACGCTCAAACTCTGGAGAATCATAACAAAATGATACAAGCTAGGTTTAGTAGCTAGACGTGAGTACTAATATTGGCAGAATCTCACAAGAACCTTTTCAATGAACCACGGGAGCCGAACCAAGACGACCAGATGCACTTCCATGACCCTTAGAAATGCGCAAAACCGAAACCTCAAAGCCTGAATATGGCAATAAAACCTGGTGAGACAAACGGCTCCGCTTGGAAAAACCTCTTAAATATGGCAAAAAGGTTTCGACGCTCTGATGAGGTGGGTTAGGGTTTGGGTCACGGAAACACTTTTTTCACATTCACATTCGTTGAATTTCATCGACAATCGTGGTGTGCAGGACAAATGAACAGTCAAACCACCCTCGAATAAAAAGCAGTCCAATAGAAGACAGGGAGGGGCCGGCACTGACATCAGTGCCACACTAGCCATTCCTCCAGACACATTCTAGCAGAAGTACGTCTGCAACTAGCAAACAGAGTCAATGGACCAAACCGAAATGCAGACGATATAATGTGGAACACAAGCTGGCCCCGTCTCTCCACATGTGTTTTGAATACCAAAGTGAAATGTTTACTGTCAAATGCGGTTCTAGCCATTTCCAACCCGGCACTGAAGACACGATGTTTGAGTTTCAGACTGTGACTCAATTAACGTCGGGGATTTTAGACATTGTTGTGGGAGCCTTTACTAATTCACAATATGCTTTTCATACTTAACCACTTAAAAGATAATGATTGGGATGTAGCCAATAATAATCTTGGGTGCTGCCATTCTGGCCACAGGCCTTTTGATCTCAAGCAGCTAAAGGCAAAAAACTGGTTCAATGAGAAAGAAAACCATGCGGTCCGCATGGAAAACTGAACAAAGAGGCTGGAGAAGCTTGGTTAAAAAGATGTTGAATCAACCCCCATTGAGGAGGGTCACCTTCTGTTACCAAGTCACGTTTCCAGTGAAGGACCGCCAGCGTCGGACACTTGTCACACCACGATTGTTTTGGTTCATCCAGTTAATATGAGAGTGAAACAAGAGTTCTGTTTCGCACGCAGGTCCCTTGGAAACTAGCGTTGGAGTCCAGACGGCACCAACCCAGACCAAGACCTTATCAAGACTAGAGAGCATCGAGATGGAGAGCAGACCAAGACTTTATCTATCAAAGAAAAATTACAACAAAACAGAAAAAATGACCAGCATCTTTTTTTAGATTCCAGTTTGCTTCTAAATCAAACAGCAACCTCTCTTTTCAGCAAGGTGTCTTTGAATCATTTCCTTTAGCATAACATAAAATAAAATCAATGAGCTAGGAATAAGGGGGCAGGGTGTCACTCTGGGTGTCACAAAGAGTGTAAAACTGCAGCAGCTGGATTCTTTTCTGTTATTATCGTGTTATTACAGTGTTATTACAGTGTTGGCTGAGTCTTGACCGGTCTGGATCAGAAATCCTCAGTCTGTCCAGTCTGAATCCAGACCCAGTAAAAATGCCTCCCAGGACGAGCCGAGACTAATTCTGTATTGCAGTACAATAAAAGTCATTTGGTTTTCCTACCCTTGGAAGGCTCTTATTCACATACAAGAATATTCATAGTTGCCATTTGCACTGCCAATATTCTTAACGGTGACCTAAATAGGAAACGCACTGTCAGGCAGGCGTCCTTTATCTAAATCCAGACTCTAAACCAATCTGTAGAAATGATGCGACTCCACCTGACAGTGTTGTTTAATTCCACTTGGGTGCTTACAAATAAAATGTATTATCATTATTATTGTTATTGTTATTAATAATAATGATAATGATAATTTTTTTAACCTACTATCTTCTGCTCTAAAGTAGAACTCGGTCAGAGTGGGAATCAGTGTTGAAGGCTTCCTGCGTGTTTTGCTGCAAACTGCGGCCTGTCAGTCAATATTGCTACATTTTCTGCTCAGTGGGGGTTGAGTTTGTCAGTAATGGCACACTACAGAGCAAGAGGGGGGAAAGGAGAGATCCATCCATCCATCCATCCATCCATGCACTCCTCCTCCTCCTCCTCCTCCTCCTCCTGCTCTCCGCTCCCTGTTGCTGCCCCCCCGCTGCTGGCTAACCTTAGAAAACCAACCAGCTGACACCTCGTTTCTTCCTCCTGCCGAGTAAATCATCCCCCTTTTCTCCTTCTTCCCCTTCACCTTCTCTCCTTCCTCTTCCTCCTCCTCCTCCAAGCCGCTCCCATGCAAGCTTTCTGTGACAGGCAACTGGTTACCAGCTGTTGGGAGTCTCTCCAGCTGCCTGCCCTCCCCTCTGCCTCTCTTCCATCCCTCCCTCCTTCTCTCTCTCCAGCTGCTCAGGGTCCCAGCAGCAGATGGGAAATCAGGCATCATGACACGAATAAATTATCTCCGTACTTCAAAAAGGCGCAGCGAGGGAGTACGTGTGTGTGTGTGTGTGTGTGTGTGCGCGTATGAGCGCATGTGTGTGAGCCGCGATAGTAGAGCAGAAGAGAAGATGCCTTTGAGAGTGTGTGCAACCCTAATGTACGTGCGCTTTAGTGCGTCTCTAGGAGGTGTGTGTGTGTGTGTGTTCTTAAAGGGGGAGCTGCTGCCGTGGCATTTTGCTATAAACTTGCTGATGCCCACACACACACACACACACACACACACACACACAGAGTTGGGGGTGCCGTCGCTGAAAGTCCATCTCTGTCAGTAGAATGCTAATTCCTGCTCGGCTGGCAAACACACACACACACACACACACACACACACAAGGTTTCACACCGACCCACAACAAGGTCAAGCAGCGTCGCACAAACCTCGGCACGCAACCAGCTGCCGACAAACAGGTGAAGTGAGCCGCTTTAGATGCACGGGGAGGAGGGAGAGGGAGGGAGGGGAGGGGGAGGGGAGGGAGGAGGGAGGGGAGGGAGGAGGGAGGGGGAGGAGGGAGGGGGAGGAGGGAGGAGGGGGAGCGCCGCGGTTTCCTGATGTGCGTTCTTTAAGACGTACGCGGACGTTGGAAAAACACACACGTCACAGCGGAGTGGGTGTGTCGCCACGTCCCCGAGGGTGGGGGTGGGGTGGGTGGATGGCTGGGGGAGAGGGGGGAGGGGGGAGGGGGTGTCTACAGAGGAGTGAGGGTTCAATGGAGAAGGGCAGGATGAGGTGAGAGGAAATCCTCTGCTGGTGTCCTTCAACCTTGTCCATCCATCCATCCATCCATCAGTCCGTCCATCCATCCATCCATCAGTCCGTCCATCCATCCATCCATCATCCATCCATCCGTCCATCCATCAGTCCATCCATCCATCCATCATCCATCCATCCGCCCATCATCCATCATCAGTCGTCCATCCATCCATCCATCCATCCATCCATCCATCAGTCCATCCATCCATCCATCCATCCATCAGTCCATCATCCATCCATCCATCAGTCCATCCATCCATCCATCCATCCATCAGTCCGTCCATCCATCCATCCATCCATCCATCAGTCCATCCATCCATCCATCGTCCCCACACACACCGACTGCAACTCCAGCAGGCTGGCCTCAACAACCCGTGGACTGACTTCACATTAGAGCATTGATGATCGCTAGCAAGCTTCTCTTTTCCCCCGACTTGCTTTCCTTCCATATATGTATGTATGCATACATTATGTATTTATACAGATATGCACATATATTATACTACATCATGTTAAATGACATAATATTGTGTTACATTACATTTATATTTATATTTATAAAGATATGTGTGTAGTATATTTCCATAACAACAATAACAAACGCCTGTTCCTCACAAGCGTGGCCCCACTTCAAGGGGAAAAAACAGGCTTCCCAAAGACAGAAGATTGATTTCCAAGAAGCATCGCTGCAACCAAGATTATTTCTGTCTTCCACCAAACACAAATGTCCTTGCTTTATGAGAGCCTTAAAGAAGCTACGTCCTAGCGCGGTGCACTCCTGCTCCTCTCGTGTGTTTTCCACCAGTGATCACGCACGTGGAGCTAGAGCCAGGGTCTGCTGCGGCTCTACCTCTGGTCATTTGGGGACGGGACGGACGACAGGTCGGCCTCGCTGTGCCGCTCAGACGTCTCGACGCTTGCGCTCGACTAGAAGACTGAAAAACAGGAAGAATATCTGACTGAGGGTTTGAGAGGTTTTTCCTTGAAGCGGCAGAGATGAGCTGCAATAGTGCAGCGGCTCGCTCCCTCGCTCGCTCGCCTCTCTCTCTCTCTCTCTTTCTCTCTGAGCGTGGGGGCGGGGTGCAGAGACGGCCGTGTTATATGTCAGCCCGAGTGGCGCACGCAACAGTGTGCACGCGCACGTGTGTGATGTGGAATAAAGGTCAGAGCGCTGCAATCCTCCGCCGCGCTCTGACCTTGAGCTGCTGACGGAAGCACGTGCACGCGTGTGTGTGTGTGTGTGTGTTTACGTGTGCGTGCATGTGTAATAACTATGCTTAGAGAACAGATGGAGCTTAGAGTAGCAGACACACAGTCATCATGACTGACTGACTGACCGACCAGCTCGATGGGTGCCTGCATGCGTCTCTTTCTAACAAGTGCACGGTGGGGCTAGCACTGACCAGTACTGGTCCTGGTCCTGGTCCTGGACCTGGACCTGGTCCTGGTCCTGGTCCTGGTCCTTCCCCAGGCAGGGAACCAAACAGAGCCACTACACTCTAGAACTCTTCCCTACTGTGTGACAGAACATTCTGGACATTTTCCCCCTGGACTCAAAGGCAAATAATGCACGAAAACCTTGCTGTCTTTTGCACATCTGCTTTGGTTGCTTGTTGTACATGGCTAGTGTTGTAGTTCTGGAGACTGCTCTTGGTCTCCAGACCACTCTTCAAGGGTCTGGGTCTCGTCTCAGTGGCATTTTTACTGGGTCTGGTCTCGGTCTGGGACTGGAGGGACTGGGGAGTTTTGATCCAGACCAGTGGAGACTCAGCCAACACTGTAATAACACGATAATAACGGAAAAGAATCCAGCTGCTGCTGTTTTACACTCTGCTGGTGACACCCAGAGTGACACCCTGCCCCCCTTTATTCCTAGTTCATTGATTGTTTTAATTTTATAAAGCAAAGATGGTTGAAAAAGGTTCAAAATAGTTGGCAAAGCAGCAAAATGTTTAAAAAAAAAAACTGATTAAAAGACACTTTGCTGAAAAGTGTTTAGAAGCAAATTGGATTTAAAATTTTTTTTTCTGTTTTGTTGTTATTTTTCTTTGACATATGAAGTCTTGGTCTGGTCTCCACCTCGATGCTCTCTGGTCTTGATAAGGTCTTGGTCTCGGATGAATAAACTGCATCCATCCCTCTAAAGGATGATTTTCTCCTTCCTAAACCGAGCCATCTCGAGCCACCACTAGGAGCCAACGAGGGGAGGCGTGGTGGTGGCGGCGGCGGCCGGTGCTGTCGGGCCCCTCGGAGCAGCAGCAGCAGCAGTAGCAGCTCCTCCGGTCGGGTCGGAGCGTGAAAGTGGCCGAGGCGAGAGGCAGGAGCTCACCAGTCAACCTGGCATCTAGGTCAGGAGGGCTGGATAAATGAAGTGTGACGGCTGAAATGTCAAGCACAAAATGCAGCGATGCAGACTGGGAGGCGGGGTGGGGTGGGGGGTGGTAAGGGTGGAGGGAGTCGAGCGGGTGGGTGGGGAGGAGTCAGGGGGAGGAGGGGGGGGGGGGGGGGAGAGGGAACCAGTATGAACAAAAAAAAAAAGAAAGAAAATGTGGGGAGAGGAGGGAGCCTGGATCTGTGTGTGTGTGTGTGTGTGTGTGTGTGTGTGTGTGTGTGTGTGTGTGTGTGGCCACAGGGCTGCCATTGTGTGTGAATGGGTCAGTGGAGAAAGGGGGCTTTGAGCAACAAAACAAGCTAATGGAGGCGGTGGGCACGTGATGCGGGCGGCGCCGCCGACACTGTGTGTGTGTGTGTGTGTGTGTGTGTGAGCACCGCCTCGCAGTCGCTGGGCACCAACATGGAGGCTGCTGCCCAGCTGCTGCCCACCGGCCACCCCCCCCCCCCCGACCTTCCCGTCTGCTTTGCTGGAGCTCCTGTAGACGCCTCAGATCTTTGCTCCATTTCCCTCCTCTTCCCTCTCCTCCTCCCTCCCCACTCTCTTAATCGCCTCCAAGACCCCCCCCTCCCAACAACCCCCGCCCGACCACCACAACCGCCTCCTTCTCCCCCAGTTTTGTCCTTCCTCGTACAGTTGCACCACACGGATGACACCCCTGAGGTGAGCGGGGAAATAACGGCGCGGGAGAGAGAGAGAGGAGAGAGAGAGAGAGAGGGAGAGAGAGAGAGAGAGAGAGAGAGAGAGAGAGAGAGAGAGAGAGAGAGAGAGAGGAGAGAGAGAGAGAGAGAGAGAGAGAGAGAGAGAGAGAGAGAGAGAGAGAGAGAGAGAGAGAGAGAGAGAGAGAGAGAGAGAGAGAGAGAGAGAGAGAGAGAGAGAGAGAGAGAGAGAGAGAGAGAGAGAGAGAGAGAGAGAGAGAGAGAGGAGAGAGAGAGAGAGAGAGAGAGAGAGAGAGAGAGAGAGAGAGAGAGAGAGAGAGAGAGAGAGAGAGAGAGAGAGAGAGAGAGAGAGAGAGAGAGAGAGAGAGAGAGAGAGAGAGAGAGAGAGAGAGAGAGAGAGAGAGAGAGAGAGAGAGAGAGAGAGAGAGAGAGAGAGAGAGAGAGAGAGAGAGAGAGAGAGAGAGAGAGAGAGAGAGAGAGAGAGAGAGAGAGAGAGAGAGAGAGAGAGAGAGAGAGAGAGAGAGAGAGAGAGAGGGAGAGAGGGAGGGAGGGAGACGGACAGACAGACGGATGGACGGACAGACAGGACGAAGGGGAGCGGAAGGAGAGGAGACGGGGGGGGGGGGACACAGGAAGGGAGGTTTCCTCTACAGGGGGGGGGGGGGGGGTGGGGAAAGGTGGGAGCCAGAGATTATGCTGGTGGCGCCTGTGTGTTTGGCCGCATGTGTGTGTGTGTGTGTGTGTGTGTGTGCTGCCTGCGCACATGTCTCAGGATATGCAGCTCACAGGAAACAAACAGCTGCAAACCCCCTCCGCTCACGGAAACGCACACAATCGCACACACACACACACACACACACACACACACACGCGCACAGAGTGAAGAACACAAAGCACAGCCAACCTCACTGAAGCGGCGGCGCCGTTTTCTCCCAAGTAACTCGCTAGCAGCGCGTACACGCTTTTTGTTTTGCGCCCAAACGCAGAGAGGCTTCCTCCGGACGGCCGAACACAAACACAGCGGCCGAGGGGAAACAAATGGCCGGCCGGGATGAAACGCACACCGCACAGCAGGTCCGAGCCGACATCAAAGGCCTGGACGCGGGACGGAGACTCACCTGGACGTGAGGCACTTTCTGTGGGGTGAGGGGGGGCGAGGACAGCGGGTGGGAGGTCGGGGGCGCCCACGGGTGCGAGGCCTGGCTGGGCGGGGGCGGCGTGCTCTGCAGGTGCTGCGGGTGGGGGTGGGGGTGATGGTGGGGGGAGAGGTGTGTGTGCTGGCCGCTCTGCGGCGGCGGCGGCGGCGGCTGCAGGGCCGGGTTGGAGGCCTGGACTCCGTGCTGAGCCACGCCGGCACCCTGGAAGCCCAGGGCAGCCGACTGGAGGGGCCCAGCGCGGGGGACCACCTGCTGCTGCTGCTGCTGCTGCTGCTGCTGCTGCTGCTGCTGCTGCTGCTCGCCCCCCTGGCCCACCGAGGCTTCGTGGAGCCCTGCAAGACCCGGGCAGAGAGAGACGCTCGCATTGGTCATCACAGCGCTCGGGAAGCGTTGAAGCGTTTGAAAATTCAAGATGGAGATGCTAAGTGTAGGTTTTTGCTTGAAAAAAAAAAAAAAATAAATAAATAAATGCAGCTGAAGTAGTAACGCACTGCGTTATGGGTAAATACAGGGTGTCCCCACAAAAAAAAAAAAATTGACATTATTTTGCAGGCCATTCAATTTCATTGAGCTGGATTTAGTCGTTTTCAAGATAATTCCTTTTTTTTAAGCCATTATCTTGAAAACCCCTTTAAAAAAAGGGGAACAAAAAACACGCCAGGATAAAAAGAGAGACAGCAACAACAACAAAAAAGAAGCTGTTTGGTGAGTAGAAAAAAGAAGAGACAATTATATGTCAACACATTATTTGAATTTGAGTCATAAACATAAAAAATTAGAAATGTTTTTTTAAACTGTGTTTAGACAAAACTGAAAACGCTGCAGTACTTATGCCAGGCCTTGTGTGGCGCTGTGAGTCTTTTTCAATTACTAGTTCAAGGGGCATCGTGTTTACATTCCATCATTACTTTAAAACTAAAAGGAAAGTTTAGATTAATTTTTAGGCAAAGAAATTCATTCAAGCTTTGACAAGTTGCATAGAAGAATCAAAGCAGAGAGAGTCGGAAGAAAAAAAATATTATTGAAAACTAAATATTACTGATATCAATGATCACATATAAGATATTTTTTAGAATGCAAATGTATTTTCTTTATATATTAAAAAGACGGAAGACAAATCTTTGAGTAAGCCTGCAATAAAAGTCAGGGTTGAGGTTCATACCTTGCTGTTGCTGGAGTGGAGGCCGGCTTGGACCCAACTGTGGACCACGCTGAGGTCCCATACCAGGGTACATCTGCCCCAGATTAGGAGGCATGTTGTGGGGCTGCTGGTGCGGGGGGTGGGGGGCCGCCAGCGGGGCTTGGGGAGTTCTCTGCGGGTGAGCAACGGCGTTGGGTGGAGACTGCAGGGCCGTGTAGCCGCCCACGTCCGGGGGTCCGGCGAGTCCTGCGCTCGGAGGTCTGCCCTGCTGGGGAGGGGGCGTCGGGGTTCCCAAAACCCGCATGGGGGACATGGATGAAGGGGAGGGGTAGGATCCCTGAGTTGGGGGGGCAAGGTGAGACTGCGGTTGGTTTTGGGACGGGACCAGATTCTGGGGGAGATTCATGGGGTGCATAGGCTGGCCCGGCTGCCCCGCCTGCTGCTGCTGCTGCTGCTGCTGCTGCTGCATGGGGGCAGAGTGGAGGGGCTGGGGCTGGTGGCTGGGCGCAGGGGGGTACCGCTGACTCTGCTGACCGGCAGCTGGACCTGATCCTTGGTTGAATCTCTGGCCCAGCTGACCGGGACCCATGACCTGACTGGGGCTGGCGCTCATGTTGGCATTGGCGCCCTGACTGATGCCGCTTCCCATGGGGCCGTACTGGGCCTGGTAGCCGGGGTACTGGGCGCCGGCAAAACCCCCCATGCTCTGTTGGTGCTGGTGGGGGTGGGAAGGCTGTCTGGAAGGGGACTGCGGGTATCTGGGCGTGTGGCCCATGCTGGGGTAGCCTTGAGGTTGCGGCGAGGGGTGCCTCATCTGGCCAGCGCCCATGCCGACGTGTCCCAGGTAGTGAGATGGCTCCTGGGCAGGGGGGTGTGCCATGCCCTGCGGAGGGTAGTGTTGATTCATGCGAGGCGCGCCGGGTGCGTTGGGGCCTTGCATCCCGCCGTAGTTGCCTTGGGACATCTGGTAGCTGCCCATCTGGTTTGGTCCGCCCCCTGCTTGTGTTGGAGGCTGCTGATAAGCTGATCTGCTCGGCTGCTGCTGCTGCTGCGGCGGCGGCGGCTGCGGCTGCTGCTGCTGCTGCTGCTGCTGCTGGCCCCAGACTCCGCCCCCGCCGCCCCCTCCCCCGCCGCCCCCTGCATCGCCCGGGTACCCGTGGTGGGGGTTGCTGGAGTTGGCTGGGTTATTATGGTAGTGGGAAGCCATGCCATTCATGTTTACGTTAGGGGGCCCCTGGCTGGGGCCGTTCTGGGCCATCATCCGTCCCCCTGAGGCGTTAGCTTGATCATAGCCCGCGTAGGTGCCATGCTCGTAGATTTGCCCCAGTTTGGGCTGCCCTGGGCCCGGCCCAGCACCGTGGATCATCCCTTGGTGGTAACCACGGTTTCCCTGGTGCTCGTGGTTGAGGGAGGGATTAGTCTGATGGGCTAGAGGGTTGGACTGGGCAGGAGGAGGCTGCTGAGGGAAGCAGTCTCCTAAACCATCTAATCCATCAGAGAACAGCCCTGCGTCGTCCCCGAATAAACTCATCATCCCTGGGTCGGCCATGGCCGCGTGTGGGGGAGCCCAAAGATGGTTGGGACTGGATCAAGGGAGGTGTTGTGCAGTGAGGAGCTACTCAGCTTACTGGGAGTGTGCTACTCCATCGTCCTCATTAGGGCTCCTGGAAGAAAAGATAAAAAAAAAGTGAAAATTAGAGGATTGTTCCAGATAGAGTAGCGGTAGTTCAATTCCTTATTGTTTTTTTTTTTCTTCCATTCATAACTTTTTCAGATTTGCACTTCATAACAATTTATCATTTATTTACTACATTTGCACTGGTGCGCTTTAGGTGCATTGCATTGAACAATCATTGTCGGTTGACAAAAGCAACTAGCAAAAAAAAATTTTTTTATAAATAAACAGTTCTTAATCTTAATGTGTAGTGGGGGAACATTCCAAAAATGATTGTCATGGGGACAGGAGGTGTGTGTGTGTGTGTGTGGGGGGGGGAGATGGGGATCACAATGAGTTCTTCCATTCCATTGTACCAACGATAAAAATGACAATCAACAAAACAACAATGGAGCTTCATTGTCTTGGAATTACACTGCACTCTCCTTCCATCGTCCAAGCTACTATATCTAGCTACATATAGCATTGCTAAACTGCTGGGACTCTAATCAAACACGTTTATTCGCTAAATACGCCATCTCACTGAAAAACAGCACACGCACGGCCCGGCGTTCAGGATTTTAGATGCTACGAGGCTCTCACCAGGGTGACATTGCAACTTTTCTTTTTTGTGTGATTTAATTGTCGGGCTCCACGCGGTGGCCAAACCCACCTCCTACTAGCGCCAAGGCCAGAGGAGCACTGTGACCTTGTCACTGTTCTACACCAGAGTTTCTAGGCTGTGAGCACGTCACAAACGCAAACAGGTAAACGGCGGGAGTTTTATCAACACTATCGCTAAATGACAAATTCTCACTGGAGAATTTTTTTTTGGATGATCCACCACAAATAACTTTGGTAACGCCCATCACTACTGTGGAATTAGTGAAGAGTACACAGACTGAATTTGCAGGACGTACAGTGCATCCAAAAAGTATTTGCAGCACTCTGCTTTTTCCACATTTTGCAATTTTACAGCCTTATTCCAAAACGGATACAATTCCAACGCTTTACAGTTGGGATGGACGGTGCTGGACTAGTAGTGATGAATGGTGCCCTGGTTTCCTCCAAACATGACGCCCGGCATTCACACCAAAGAGTTCAGTCTCCGTCTCATTAGACCAGAGAATTCTGTTTCTCACGGTCTGAGAGTCCTTCAGGTGCTTCTTGGGGAACTTCAGATGGGCTTCCGTGTGGCGGAGGAGTGGCTTCCTTCTGCCCTCTCTACCCTACAGGCCTGACTGATAGACTGCAGCAGAGATGCTCGTCCCTCTGGAAGGTTCTGGAGCTCAGACAGAGTGACCATCGGGTTCTTGGTCACCTTCCCGACTGAGGTCCTTCTCTCCAGAATGCTCAGTATGGATGGCCGGCCAGCGCCAGGAAGGGTCCCA
The DNA here is from genome assembly GCA_009823395.1 of Thamnaconus septentrionalis. NCBI lineage: Eukaryota > Metazoa > Chordata > Actinopteri > Tetraodontiformes > Monacanthidae > Thamnaconus > Thamnaconus septentrionalis. The sequence goes on along the minus strand of CM020504.1, from coordinate 25,202,281 downwards.
GCGGTTCCTGACTTTTGGAATCACTATTGGGACCTTCGAAGCAGCCGGAATTTTTGCTGTTTCCTTCCACAGATTTGTGCCACGAGACGATCCCGTATCAGAGATCTACAAGCGGTTCCGTTGTCTTCCTGCTTGGTTTGTGCTCTGAATGTCAACAGTCGGGACTCGCATTGGACACGTGTGCGTCCTTCCAAATAATCACCAACCAAATTCATTGGCGATAGGTGGACTCTAATTACGCTGCAGAAACATCTCAAGGATGATCAGTGGAAGCAGGATGTACCTGAGCCCAATTTCAAGCTTCATGGCAAGGGCTGCGAATACTTACGACCATTGAATTCTTAGGTTTTTTTTGTCTATTTTCAATACATTTGCAAAAATCTGTTATTGCGTTGTCTTCATCGGGTGTCGTGTGGAGAATTTTGGAATAAAGCTGTGACAAAATGCGCAGAAAGCGAGTCCTTTCTGAATGCACGTGTAGTCATGGCTGAGTTGCAGTCTGTGGACGCCGCTTCACTCCGACAACAGGAATGCACACCTTACTTGGGCGAGATCACGCTCGCACCACAGATGGAGCACACCAGAACCTACTGGTTGCCATACTGAGACAATCCATTCAGGGTGGTCTTTGTGTGACTGTTTTGCGCATACCAAGTGCAATGGCTCAATCAATCAGACTGGAGGCCAGAGTTTTAGTGGGCTAGACCGAAACAATGCCTGCTTTAAAACGTCTCTCGACACTGCAATGGGCGATTGGCCGTTTCTGCTGCGGCGCTCAAATGACAATGCACCACTTTAAGTGTGGGTGATTCAAAAATGGGCGTGTGTGTGTGTGTGTGTGTGTAGGGTCCATGCGATGGCGATCGGTCCCAATGTGTTTCTTCCTTTCAGCAAAGCCACCGACTTGACGGCAGGGCTCTAATTAATCATGTGGATGTCAAGGAGAAGTCCGCTTTACAATTACAAGCCGGTTCACAAAAACATTAATGTCTGAAAGTTACTTGGGAAAATTCACCGTTTTCAACTTCAAAACCGGACATTCATTCACTTATGACTGAAAAGCGCCATTTCTTGTTTACTTTGTCCCTTTCAAATCTTGTTACTCTATTCACCGCTGTGTACGTAACGTGTATTACGACGACTAAAAATTACTGACGTTACAGGTCATACGTGAAGCAGCAAATCATTACACAATTTTCTGATGCATTTTTACTTGTTGAAAAGGCAAAACGTATGGATGGTATAAGTACGGTTAATGTAAAAAAAAAAAGAAAAAATAAAGTTAAGCAGTTCTTACCAACAGTGATGTGGTGGTGGGGGGGGGCGACCCAACATACCACAATAGAAATAGCCCTTTACATTCACACACCCACAGACACACACTTCAAATTAGCAATGCCCCACCAGGCCCCTCCCCCAACCCCATTTTACCACCAAACAAAAGAGCCTCTTTCTTTTCCAACACACACTCAGGGTCATTGTGTGTGTTTGTGTGGGTGTGTGCATACGAGTGTGTATTAGAACAAAAGGCCCAAGCAGATGCAACTTTGTTTGAACAGCAACAGCTGCCATCCAGCCAACAGGCAGGAGATCTTTCACGTACAGCAGTCGGTAGTCAGTCGGTATTTGTGACTCGCACAGCGAGTCAATCAACAGCCTCGCTGGGCCCCTTCGAGGTGCCTTCCTCTCCAACGCTCTGGAAAATAACCACACGTGAATGGACGGGGGGGGGGACATTTCTTGGAAATTTGCGCCGTCCAAGGCATCGAACTCGCCGTCGCAGAATCTCGTCTCGGCCGCGACGAGGCGGCGGCGGCAGAGCGACGGCAAGTTGAAGCAGTTTGACCGAGAACTTTGGAGAGGCTGTGCTGCGAGGAACCAAGTGATCCACTGAGGTGTATGAGAGGCTGAGAAAATATGACTCGATCCATTTCTCTCTCTCTCTTTATGAAACTGACAGAAAAAAAAAAACACAACCTCAATGAATTTTAACAGCTACTCCCTGAGGATTTAAAACTACAAAGTCATCTGTCCCGAGAAGAGAAACAAGCGGGGAATATTTCACCGGTGCAATAAAAATCCACAGCGGCTCTTATCAGGTCACCTTAAGTGTGAAAGCAGCCAAGGCAATCAATCCGTCCAGGCAGACGAGGAGATGGCGTTTTTCCTTTGGACCCAAGAATGCAGTTGAGAGTGGGGCTGGGAGGGAGCGGCGTGTTGCTGCTACGCATGGCCATAAAACACCTGGGCCAACTTCCACTGCTCCAGTCATCCACCCCTACTGCACTCACGCTGCCTACCCCCCCGCCCACCCAACTGTCTTTCCTACCCAACCACTTCCTCCATGATTTCTGGATTATTTATCAAGAACAGGAGATGCTCAGCTACTGCCGGCCTCGCCGCTGAGGAAACTCTGCATCTGCAGTGAGATTTCTAGGTTTGTGCTTCTAGAGTCTAGAACGCTGAAGTGTCATCGTTCCCATGGAGCCGGAAGCGTGCTTGTGAACGCTGTGCATGTCGGGTTCCTAAGTGGCAGAGTTGCCGCTGCCGCGCCACAGATGAACCACACACACGCACACATGCGTACTAGCAACACTTCCTTCTTCCCTCTACTTCCTCAAATAACGCACAGTGTACACAAACCCCACAAGAGGCGTCGCAGCGACGCCAATGCACAAAGCAAATAAAGTGGCTTTGAGCTAAGTGGCTGCTGCTAGCCTAGCCTGTGAGCTACTGGCTTAGCGTCGCGCACAGAAAATGGTGCAGATTAGAGAGAGAGAAACAAAACAAAAGAGGTTTGGCCTCTGGCAGAACGTGACCACATCACACTGTGGTCTGGAGGGTAGAAGGTAGGGTGCATTGTTTGTTTGCTCACTCACATTTGCAGGGCAATGTGGGCATTTCATAATCGGTGAACTCAAGCATGAAAAATAGAACGCGACAAAGTGGCAACAGACGACGTACACGCACTGCGCAGTGTAAACCACAGGATCCGTTTTTATTTCAGTCTTAGTTTAAATATTAAAAATACGCAAACTGGTTGGTCCACCTGTTTATTTTCCTCTCGTCCGCCGTTGACTGCTCGTACACCATCTCCATCATCTCTGCTGACAAACAAATTTCACGTCCTGCAGCTCGAGACGACAAATGAGAATTCGAGCGGAGAGCTTCGAGGCCGACAAGACGACACGCGCAACGCTTGCAATCCTGACAGGAAATTCAAGTTGTGCAACAACTGGGCTTTGTTTCTGAAAGGACTTCTAAAGCGTTGCCCTTTGTCAGCAATTGTGAGCGACCACGTCTTTGAGAATTTGAGTTCATCCGAAGCCAAAAGGCGCCGCTGATTATAACTTCACTCAACTCCAACCATCAATGCCAACTTCCCTTGTGGGTAGCGGAGAGGGATTATCGGTTAGGGCAACCCACTTCTCATGGTAGTGAGCCAAAAGTCATGATTAGCACGACACCGCGCTAAAGTCTATTAGCCTTCCTTGGAGCTCCACTTCTCCCCGCTGGGAACGCTGACGCCGTCTGCTGGGGGCCACTCGCTCTTGTTGCGTAAATAGTGGTTAACAAGTCCTTTCCTCCGTGGCGTTCACAACCATAAACAAGCTGGCAACACAAAGACAGGAAGACAGGTGCTGTTCAACACTTAACCGTATCATGGTCAGGACCAGGCAAGGGCAGGCGGGCCACGCAAAGACACTTATCTCTACACTTCTTTGTGAGCCCAGAGGCCAGACAGCGGCACCCAGACGCAGCTGCTCAGTCAAAGTGGTCATTCCAGCCGTGCGTGGACGTCTCCACTGCCAGTGGCTCAGCGGCCGGGACGACACCCCAGTCTTTTCTCCCGAAAGAAAGGTTGAGCGACTTGAGGGCCGGAGGCGCAGTACAGCAGCGAGAGTGACGGTCCGCTGCATGAAAAACTGATGTCGCAGTAACACTTTGGTTCTGTGCATCTGAAGTACGAATGATAATTCAAGGGGTGGGGATTCTCTGCTATTCTTATAAATATAACAAGTCAATAGTCTAAAAAGAAAACAGGGAAGCCAATAGCATGTTTAAATAAAATACAAGACTCCTGGATGGAAATACTATGAATGAATAAACCATTAAACATAAATTCCAGACTGCAATTCAATTGACAAGGGAACTAAACACTGAGTTTCACAAGAACATTTCCATTTTCATTTAAACCAATGAATATAACAAAGAGGACAGCTGGGAAATTGAAGAAGCTAAAGACAACTCAGGTTACCACCACGCATCTGAAACTGGTTTTAGGTGGTGACCAACTGTTAGGGAGGGCAGAATATCACAACAGAGAACAAAAGCCGCGGCGAGTTACATCACTTCCTGTACGCTTTAGGCTCGACAGGAAGAAGAACACATGTCCCCATGTGCAACTTTCGTATGCGAGAGTAACAGAGAGTAATTTCACATCCTTTAAATCAGGCTGCTAGGAAGGCAACCCATTTCCCGTCAGCGCGGCGCTAACACAACTTTAGAGAAACACAGCTTCACGCAGCCCCTCCCCCTCCCAGCTCACCTGCTCGCTCCCGACTCGCTCACTCACTCGCTCACTCACTCTGGCCAGCTGGGGAAAAAAAAAAAAAAAAGTCTCCCGCTCCCCTCAGCTCCATTTGCGGGAGGGTTCTCTTCCATTTCGGCGTGGGGTTGAGCTCACACAAGTCGTGTTTGGCACCGAGGCCCAGCTGTCACCGCGCGAGGAATTAGGTGAACGGTCAGTGTGCCGCTTTAGACGCCAAATCTCATCAAGGGATGAGGCATTGAGCCCTCGGCGCCGCCCCCTCTCCCACCGGCCGCCACAGAAACATATGTGGCGGCCGCTCCAGAGGTGGCCACAGCAGACACAGCGGCCGCCAGTGGCTGCGTTTCCATCGGAGTTTTTCGCAAAATAAAAGCGGTATTCTAAAAAAAAATAAAAATAAAAAAAAAAAATAAATTTACAACTGTGATTTGCAGGTGTTTCCATTGAACGCTGTGAAGCGCATACATTATAGTTCTCATCTAATCTCGCGCTGCCAGACCCCACTGTGAGGAGGATGGAGGTACAAAACATTTTGCGTTTTCACTGGTCAGTCAACTGGTCACGTGACCCCCGTACGATGCCAAAAAGTGTTTCCATGATACTTTTGTGATATCCCTCTACATGGATACCAGTGGAAAACCACCTGATGAGAGCATTAAAACCTTTGAGCCATATTTGAGAGGTTTTTTTCCAAGTGGAGCTGTGTCCATCACCAGCTTTTGCATTGCCATGTTTAGGTTTGGAACAATTCTAGGGGTCCAGGGGTCATGGAAACGACGCTAGCGGTGACGGCGCGGCGCCGCCACCAGATATCAAGCGGTGGCGCACAAGATGCAGGGAAAGGCCACGTCAATCAAAAGCAGGAGGGTCGTCTAGAAACGGGGCCTCCGACAGTCGAAGGTGCAGTACCGGTTCTCAAATGTCCCCATCATCATTGTGCAATAGTTGAGTTTATGGTTTAGAAGTATGTGACACAAAAATCCACTCAAATCTAGAGGGCGTTCTGTGCAGCGGCGCATCCACTTTCAATTGTGCAGCAAAAACACTTCATGCGCGACGTCAGGCCACTCAACCGGCACAGTAGCAACTTTTTTTGTAGTGAATAAAAATAACAATTTTTTATCTCAGTCTTAACTTCCAAATAAAAGCTTTACTATTAGAACTTTTGCACAGAAGTGATTGAGATTCACCAAGCAGCAGAAGCAATGTTGGATCAAGACTTTGGAATGGTTTGTTCCATAAACAGTAATCACCCAGTCGGCACCAACAAGTCCAGTCCATAGTACCTTGAAAGCTCGTTAGTCTACACTTTTCACTGTGTTTTAGCAACATTCATGCGCTAATGTGGGACCATACGCATGTAGGAAGTTTAAGAAAGAGCTTCAAACTCAGCGTACAGCAGAGCTATGAGGACAAGATAGATTTAAATGGATACGTTTCTGACGCTAAAGCTAAAGTGAATGGCTAACGAACGCTAACAAGGCTCAGAAACAACCAGCAAAGCCTTGGAATTCACACAGTTTGTGCTGTCAAAAACCACAACTGTCAAGGCCAACCACACAATGTCAGTGCCAAGTCTGGATGAATGGACAGCAGCCACACATATCGTACTGTACCATGGGCCTCTGCAGTCAAAGAAGTGCAACCATGGGAACAAATCAAAGTGCTGCTACTGACACCTGGTCCTGCTCCATCTACTGGCTAACAACTAATCAATCGGACAACTAGATGAAAATATGGTACGCATAATCAGATGTGGTCCCCTTCAAGTAAGTGTTGAAGGAGCCCAAATACGTCACAGTGTCTGTGTGTACAACTTAACCACGACCTGGATGAGCTGCTGTTCAGTCACAAACATGAAAGAAGCCAGCATCACTTGTAGATATGAAAGTCATGCAGTGCACACAACTCTCACTCCTACAGCTCATCTGAATGGTAGGTTTTTGCACGTCGCACGTCACCCAGCCTGGGCTTCCATCAGGGATCTTAACAATTCATCGATTATCGATTAATCGTCGATTAAGAATTTAATCGATTAAATTAAATTAGTCGCAATCAATTGAACATTTTTTTTTTTACATTGGTTTTTTTTTGTTAAATGGCTTGGTGTGTACCTGTATACCTAGAACAAGTTACTTTTAAACAACTTAAAAAAAAAATTTAAAAAAAAGTTCAAGTCAGAGGATGAATGTTGAGGCTGTTTTTACTGTCCTCTAATGTGAAAATGGGTCACATTGGACCCTCAACATTATTGAAGGGTTAAATAATGTCTTCCGTACACATTTTTCATTGTGAAATTTAGGCTCTCAGGAAAAAAATTGCAGCTTATCAATTAATCGTTATTCGATCGATGAGGTCAATCAACTAACGATTAATGAATTCATCGATAATTTTGCATGCCCAGCTTCCAGTTACACACTCCAATCTCCAGCCTGACTCAGCTGAAAAGTGTGCCGCCCCCGAAAAAAGTCACAATGCTGATTTTGTATTGAAAACCGTCACATCCTACTTGACCAAATGACCTGAAAACACCGTCGACCAGGCGCTAACGCAGGCTAACAGGGAAGAGGACGTTAGATTAGCCAGCAGCAGCAGCAGCAGCAGCAGCAGCAGCTCTGTGCGGTTCTGCGCTGCTGAAAGTTGGCAGCTAAACTGTCTGTAGCCTCCAGGCTTTACTACAGGAAATCTCTGCCATGTCAACAAGAGCGTTTCTCCACAGAGACGCAGGCAGGCAGGCAAGCAGGCAGGCAAGCAGGCAGGCAGAGGCAGGCAGGCAGGCAGGCAAACAAAGCGCAGCGAGAGAAACTTGCCACATTGCGCTCTCAGCAGACGCAGCTTAAAGCAGACACCTGAAGAAGTGCGATTTCCCCTCTTCCTCTGGAGGACGTGTGCACAACCCACCCACCTCCCATTACCAGCAGGATCTAAGCCGCTATAATTTATACCTTTGTTCCCAAATGGAGGACAAGCGCACAGGAGCTGGCGGCCTGTGTGTGTGTAATTATGCTCAAGTGAGGGGATGCGGGGCCGTGTGTTTGGGGCTGGGATTTCAGGCCCGGAAGGAAGGAAGGAAGAGAGATGGGGGAGGAGAGGGGAGGAGGGGACAGGGGGAGAGATGGAGGGAGGAAGGGGGAGAGGGAGGGAGAGGGGGGCTCGTCCAAGAAAGCAAGAGAAGAAAGAGAAGCAGTGAAGCTAGAGAAAATCTGGTTATTTTACGCAAGGCTGCTTCGTTAATGGACACTGTGTGTGTGTGTGTGTGTGTGTGTGTGTGTGTGTGTGTGTGTGCATGAGTGTGTTCCAGGGAGGGGTGGGTCAGCAGGAAAGGGTTGTGTTTATCCAATCTGTTCCCTGCCTTAACCATGTGGTAGGAAAAACCGCTGGTCGGCTCCCAGTCAGATCCCGGAGGAGAGCGAGGCCGTCGGAGGAGGAGGAGGAGGAGGAGGAGGAGGAGGAGGAGGAGGGGGAGGGAAGTAGGCCACAGGGGTGGCCGGGGAAGCGCAGAGAGTGCCAGTGCATGTCCGAGTGCAGCGCTGCATGTGCTCGCGGAGCTAAAGAGCCTCTCACAGGCTGTGGGAAACAGGCTGGCGTCTGCAAACGCAGATGGGAAGGTGACGAACGTCAGGAGCATCGCGAGCTGCGCTCCCACAACACAAAGAACTGCTGAAAAACTGCCGACGGAAACGGCTCAACTTGGAAAAACCTCTCAAATACGGCTTCAAAATTCTGCTTCATGCGCGTCACGCCCGCACATCGCAGTTGCAACTTTGTCGAAATCTTAGAAATGCGGCTTTTATTTTGCGAGGCCATGGAAACGTAGCTAGGAACGCATTCAAAGACCCGGCCAGCGATGAGACCCCGGGCCACAGGTTTCCCCACATTGGAATCATGGAAACATATTTTTGCCATTTACACGTCAGCGGATGTGACGTACGCCAGTGAAAATGGTGCGTTATGATTGGACGGAGGAGGAGACGGAATTTTTTTTAAGTAATTGAAGAGAAAAACAAAACAACCACTCTGGACAGCAAACATGGAAATGCAGATTTATACAAGAATGAATGAATACTCATGCGCTTCACACCATTCAACAGAAACACCTGCAAACTGCAATTGTACTTTATGGAAATATTTTAAAAAAAAAATTGCTTTTATTTTGCGGAAAACCTCTCATGAAACGCAGCTCGTTGCAGTCTGACTAGCTGGAGTGAAAGAGAACAACCAGTCCAAAAGCAGGACATCCAAGCAAAGCCCAGTGGTTGGCTGGTTCAGAAGTGGGCCAGTTATTCTAATGCACAACTACAGGGAAGCAGTCTGGACGGTGGGATCAACGCAGAGCTCCTGAAGAGGACAGAAATGTGTTTCCTTTCATACCCTGAGAATATATTTTATTTTATGTTTCATTTTTATTTTTACGATGCAAATTTCCCCACTGGTGGGATTAATAAAGGCGTCCCATTATATTAAACTCACACACTGCCGTAGTAATTTACCCTCAGCCAGACAGAAAAACATCATTAGCTTTACTTTGCGAGGTGCTCCGCTAGCCTGCGCCGTGAGCGACGCCTCTGACGCGTGTGCACGGGTGCACTTTGGGTTCACACCGCAGCACCAGAGAGAAGTTGTGGTCATTGCTCACCATCAACCACGATGGAGGAACTCCACTCACTCCGGCTCAACATTTCTGTCTCTCTAGAATTTCTGCAACTCCAAAAAAATCAGCCGCTCGTGAAGTACGACACAGTTTCAGAAACACGAGTGTGTAGACGGTATGTGGGTCACTTCAGTCGACTGAAAGCGAGCCCTGATTGGGCAACACATTGGTCAGACAGCCCTGACCCATCGCTGCTGCCCACATGCTGATCTGGACTAAGCAGGTCCAGAGCACGGTTCTAACTTTCAAATCCTTTCCTGCACTAAAAACCCAATTAACCTCATTCAATTCTTCCCTCAACCTGTGTGTGTGTGTGTGTGTGTGTGTGTGTGTGTGTGGGGGAGGGAGGGGTGGGGGGAGATGTGTGAGTGACGCACACAGACACAGGCTAGCCGCCTTCAGAGGAACCAGGAGCTCCATCATGGCGTCACAACTCCCACACTCATGGTTGGTTTCTGACGTCCAGTGTGGGGAAACCCGTGGCCCGGGGTCTCACCACTGGCTGCTTCTTTGAATGCATCCCTAGCTTTTATTTTTTAACAAAATAAAAGCGCTATTTCTAAAGACTTCGACCAGGTGCAATTAGACTTTGCAGGCGTTTCCACTGGATGGTGTGAAGCGCATCGGGTTCCTGAGAAGAAAGTGTTGCCACGACACTTTCAGTGATATTCCTCCATATCGATACATCTGACAAACCTCCTCACGAGAGCGTCAAAACCTTCTAGCCACCAGATTTGAGAGGTTTTTTCCAAGTTCAGCCGTTTCCATCAGCAGTTTTTATGGCCATACTTGGGTTTTGTTCAATTCTAGAGGTCATGGAAACGCAGCCTCTCTCTCTCTCTCTCTCTCTCTCTCTCTCTCTCGCTCTCTCTGCTTTGACCTTGCGTCCTCAATAGATGCTGATTCCACAAACAAGCGCCACTTCACCTTTGCTCAGCCGTGCTCCTCGCTGGAGGAGGGCAGCGCCGATGGAGACTGAGACCAGGCGGCAGGAGGTGGAAGCCCCGACGCCAGAGGCACCAAACTCTGGCCCGCGGGCCAAATTTGGCCCAGAGTGTCATTATTAAGACCAATACTAAGTCACTGCTAGAGCTGCTGGCTCGCACGCGTAGCCGCTAATCCTACAGATCCCACAATGCTCTGCTGCTATTTCATTTTTTCAATGTATTTACGGCCCCGTGGAAGAAGATCACTGCTGAAATGAAATCAATATGTGCAATGTGAAGTTTTTTTTTATCATTAAATATCAACGTTGTCCCAGTTTGGATTCCTGGAGTTGGACACGGCTGCTGCGGGATCCACCAGTGGCCGACGAGCCTGAACTCCTCCAGCCCTGCGTCCTCTTAGCTTCCAGCTTCAACCGTCGACGAGGCGCCGGCGCCGCGGGGGTGGGGGTCGAGGGGGAAGTAGGATACGCAACACGACAACCAGGACGCCGCCGACGCCACGAGGAGGTCGAGCGAAGATGAAGAGGTCTGCGCACATATGGGCCGGCCGTGTACTTGCCGGGCCGCCTCTTGGATGGCACCGGCAGAAACACATGCAGCCCACACGCAGCAAGAGAGCGAGGAGGCGCAGCTTTGGGGCCAGAAGGCGCTCGCTGCAGGAGGAGGACAGGAGGCGGGACGGCGGGTGAGCGGGGGGGCGGAGGGAGAGACAGGTGAGAGGATGAGGGTGAGACAGGGAGAGAGAGAGAGAGATGACACTCGGTTTTGAATGTCACCACGCTGCTAAAGACCCTCGCTAACCTTTTGGCTGGAGACGAGAGAACCGGAGGGAGGGGGGCAGGGGAGGGGGAGGGGACACAGGCGAGCGAAAAATGGAAGGGGGATGGAGGGATGAAAAGGGTGAGAAAGAAGAGGAGGAGAGGAGCTCACGCACTGGCACAGGAGGGAAGGTGACAGGTGAGGAGGAGGAGGAGGAGGAGGAGGAGCGGAGGGCAAACTTGAAAGAGACGGAGACAAACAACTGCACCGCTTCACACACACACACACACACACACACACACACACGCACACACACGATGACGGGAGACAAAATGGCCACCCTGACACTCAGCAGCTCAGACTCCTCATCAGTCTCATCAGCTGACTGGCGGCGCCGCCACTCTGTCACTGTGTCCAGCCACCACGGGGGGGCGGGGCTTCCAAAGTAAGACCTCCACCTCCCTCCCCCACCCCTGACCTTCGACCCCTCCTCCCTCTGATAAACAGTCTCTCTCTCTCTCTGGACGGCCGAGAGAGGCGAGGAGCAGACGCAGCACGACGACTAAAAACTTTGTCCGCCTGCGGCGTCGGCCAGAGGGAACCGCAGCAGCACCGCTAGGATGGAGCAGAACCCCAAGCCGTTTCCATGACCGTCGTCCTCACAGTGGGGTCGAAATGACGAAATTTTAACCAGAATTCCGACTCATGCGCTTCACGCCACTCAAATGGAAACGCCGCACAATTGCACTGTGTCGAAATGTTCGAAATATCACTTTTATTTTGCAAAAAAAATAAATAAAAACGAACGGAAACGCAGCGACTGTTCCCGTCAATTCCACCAAACACCAGCAGCGTTTTAAACACAAACAGGCAGTGAATCACCAATGGCATCAATCTATACACACTGCTTCCCACCATCACGATCTGAGCCTCAAAAACACTGACTGGACTTGAACTGGTGAAAACCATGCGATCCACAACCACAAGGTACCTGGACGCAAACTACTGTACTTGTAAAAGGAAGCAGCGTCGTCGTAGTTTTCCTAACCGGGCAGCAAAAAGAAGAAGAAAGATGACACACGGGAGGATTATGAAGTGAGAAAATGTGAAAAAAAAAAAACAGTGTTTCCTCGTACGAGCGGAGGCTCTGCTGCTCTCCCCGCCGACGTTCACAGCCGACGTTGCATTCGTTTTCCTTCTCATGAGCCTCCACGAGTTCCCAGGCTCCCGCGAGAAGTGTCCACAGACGGACGGACAACAGCGTGCGGACGGAAAGGTCGGGAGAAGGTGGCATGTGAGAGAAACGTTCAACATAACCCAAACTGATGTCACCGGTGATTCATAGGTCAAAATAACAGGGAGCGAGCAGCTTCGTCAAAAACACCGACGCGCCGACGAAAACCTGCTGCAAACGAGGCGTCTTGTCTGGCTAACGCTAACCGCCTAACATTCACCGTTTGGGTTGCGTTTGCTTGCAAGTCGTGAGAAAGAATCATCGGGGCACCAACGTGAAGAAGCAAGCAGCAGTGCACGGATATTAGACAGGAGGTTCTAGATCCGAGTCTCGTGAAATCTCAAATTAACTGGAAAATCGACACCGTTGTCGAGGTCAAATTTGTACTGAATATTAAGAGCGGTGGCAAAGATGGGATTCAGACTGAATACAACTGCTCACGTAGCTGAAACATGAGCGTGAAGATGATCAGTGCCTCCGGAGAACGGCCGTCACCGGGACTCAGTGAAATCTCCCCAGAAAAAAAAATCTAAGCCCGACGTTGAACTTTAAACTTACGTGGCGTGTTCTTTGCGTTAGACCACCAGGTGTGGGCAAACAACGGCCTGGGGGCCCCGGTGCGGCCAGTTAAGCTTTTTAAATCCGGCCTGCCGAATTTGAAGAAATGATATTAATAGTAATTAAGTCACAAACCGGCTGCGTTTCAGCCGTTGTTCAGTGTTTCAAGAGCCGTTTGGTTTCAGAGTTTGTTCAAACTCGACGGACATTAAAGCAACATGTTTTCTACAGACACCATGATAGTTTTTTTTTCCCCTCCTGTGAGGTGGCTCGCCAAAACACTCCATCCATCCATCTGCTGCTGCTGCTGCTCGCTACCTTCCTATCCCCACCCCCACCCCATCACATTTTAGGACCCAATGTGGCCCCACCAGTCAAACAGTTGGCCCACCAGCCCTGCATCAGACCCATGAAAAAAATAAAAAGGGAAGCGTGTAACAGAACCAACAATAAAATGTAAAAAAAAAAAAAATAAACAACACGCACACATCTACCATCTAGACAACCTGCCAGCACGCGCCTGCAGTGGAGGCAGTTCAAAGGCAGGTTGAAACTTTTTCAAAGTTGTTTTTAAAGAGGCCGTGAGTGTAGAGACTCAGCGCTGCGGCTCCGACTAAATCTGGACCGACGGCAAACCACGGCAGCCCTGTGGCTGAGCACAGCCTCCACTGCGACCACAATAAGAGACCTGGGAGACAAACAAGGAGAGAGAGAGGGGGGAGGAGAGGAGACAGAGAGAGAGAGAGAGAGAGAGGGAGAGAGAGAGAGAGAGAGAGAGAGAGAGAGAGAGAGAGAGAGAGAGAGAGAGAGAGAGAGAGAGAGAGAGAGAGAGAGAGAGAGAGAGAGAGAGAGAGAGAGAGAGAGAGAGAGAGAGAGAGAGAGAGAGAGAGAGAGAGGGGGGAGAGAGAGAGAGAGAGAGAGAGAGAGAGAGAGAGAGAGAGAGAGAGAGAGAGAGAGAGAGAGAGAGAGAGAGAGAGAGAGAGAGAGAGAGAGAGAGAGAGAGAGAGAGAGAGAGAGAGAGAGAGAGAGAGAGAGAGAGAGAGAGAGAGAGAGAGAGAGAGAGAGAGAGAGAGAGAGAGAGAGAGAGAGAGAGAGAGAGAGAGAGAGAGAGAGAGAGAGAGAGAGAGAGAGAGAGAGAGAGAGAGAGAGAGAAGTGCTGGCGAACATCTGTTGTGCTGTTTGGTGCGTGCGTTTGGGGCGCGCGCGCGCGCTAGGGCGGGCGGGCGCTCGCGCGCCCGCGCACACGCGAGTGTGTGGTCGGAGCCTCTTATCTCTCCCTCTGTGGCCCGCAAAAACATGACTAGCTGCCATCTTGGCTCACAAACAAAGTGTGTGTGTGTGTGTGTGTGTGTGTGTGTGTGTGTGTGTGTGTGCTCCCGGCTCTCCTTGAGCAGCCAGAGGGGAAGAAGAAGAAGAAGAAGAAGAAGAAGAAGAAAAAACAACCAAGCGGGCCGCACATGTTTGTGTGATCAGATGTTGACGTCAGGCGGCGCAGAATAAAGAAGCGCAAGTTGGGAGAGAAGGCGCACATTTCGGAGGGAGTCGTCAGGTTGCGCCTCCCTACTTGGACAAACGGGGAGCGCCGGGGTTGCATTGTGGAGCCGTTAGTGAAGTTGAACGCGCTTCTGAACTTGTGCTTAAAGAGGCGCTCCGCAGATCGGACACACACACACACACACACTTTTTTCCCCGATCGCTGATAAGAAGCGAGCCGCCGGCGCAGCGCCGCGAGCACCGGCAGGTGCTTCTAGAGCCGCCTTTTCTCTCCGGCCCACACCGAGTAACAAGTGTAGCAGCACCGACTGTTACCAAACTTCGCTCTTTCGGTCGGACACACCGGTGGCACTGTGACGCGCAAAAACTCCCCGCACAAGGGAAGCGCAAAAAAAACAAACAAAAAAAACTAACCAAAAACCCGCGGAGAAGACGAGAGTTCGGTTTGCGTACTTGGCTTGAAGGCGTGAAGCGAGTCGTGCGTAAAGTTTGGTCCGAGGGGAAGCGTGGCGGCGGCGGCGGCGGCGGTCGCTAGTGGCTCTCGGCTCTTACACAATAGGGATGAGAGGTGGCTAGGCGGCTAGCAGGCTAGCTCCACTTGTGTGTCCTAGCAGCGGGGCTAACCTCCAGCGGCTAGCTCGGCTAATTAGCCTATCAGCGGTGTTACGCACGTCGGCGCAGGAGCACCGTGGAGCGACTCGCTCCTTTACGCTGGCTTTGCACCCCCCTCACCCCACCCTCTCCCCCTCTCTCAAACGCTCCATGCTCGTTCCAGCGTAGCGGCAAAACCACGATGATGTATCACCGCAACGTTTCAGAAGGTTTGGTAGTGGAAAATATAGTGGAAAAAACAACGTTAAAAGACGACAGAGTGTGGAATGACCGCCTGGCCTCTCTCTCTCTGCTACCCCCCCCCCCCCCCCACCTCCTCCTCCCCTTCCGTCCGACTACTACAACAACATCTAACATAATAACGATAATGAGACAAGTGCCGAGTGGCGGCAAAGTAGCGAGTCAAGTGTTCAAATGTACAGAGTCGAAGCGCGGGCGATTCGCTTCGTGTTGCGGGGCAGAGGGGGCGACGTGTGCCGAGTGCTCGGTCCGCCGGGAATGTCCCTGTGCTCGGCGAGCTGCGGCTCATTCAACTCGGCCAGTGACTCACCTCCTCCACCATGGAGCCACCTCGTGTCTCCGAGAGGCTTCAACACAATTAGCTAACTGGCTAACACGCACGCACCGACACCGACACACACACACACACACACACACTTTGCAACAAAACTGAACCAAGTCTGACGTTTTCGCGTCTTTTTTTTTTTTTTAAATAAAATAAAATAAATAAAATTCAACAAGTTGTCCGGTTTAAAACGACAGAGAAGCCGCCGGGAGATCCTCCCAGCAGCGGCGTCTCTCCCTGTGTCTTTGCCCACTTTTCAACTCCACTAACCGGGGGTCGGGACTGAGGTGGAGGTGGAGGTGGTGGTGGTGGTGGAGGCTCTCGGTGTAAAACGATGCTTGCTTGCTACTGCTGCTGCTGCTGGTGGCAAAGCTAAACTTGCTATTGTTAGCATGTCAGCATGGCAGCTAACGTTACGCGGACCTTCAATGACTTTGTGGTTTAAATGAGAAATAAAGGAAAGGGGGGAGAACACCGAGAGACTCGCTTCAATAAATGGAGGCTTTTAGTTTTCGAGCTGCGCGGAGCCGCTTTTGTGTTTTGTTTTGTTTTGTTTTTTTCCCACCCCATGAATGAATTCAAACACGACTGGCGTGATTAAAGGGTCCCATTACGTCGAGGTCGGCGGCGGCGGTGGTGGGGGAAGAGCGAGACAGAGAGAAAAGTAAGCGAAACTTACTATGTAAAGCGGGGACTATTTAAGAGTTGAAAGGCACATCGTTGGATAAAACATCGAGTATCGGAGCAGCTCGGTTAGGATCGAGAGAAAAATCGCCACACTTGTTCAAAAGGAGAAAGGGGGTTAGATTGTTGGCTTACCCTACAGGCACGGTCACTTCGGGCTCTTTTTCTTTTTTTTCTTTTTTTTTTTATCAAATCTTACTCCTCGTTATCGGTAGTCCTCGCTCGCTTGAAAGAAACGAAAGGGGGAAAAAAAAATCCACCGTTGTCTTTTCCGTTTGGAATATAAATACAGAATGAGAGGAGGGGGAGAAAAAAAGAAAAAAAGTTCAAGTTTTGCTTTTCATGAAATATTTTTTTTCTTCCGGCGCGGTCTCGACATCCGCGACCTCGCCGACTGAGCGTGCGTTTGCTCCTCTTCTTCTTCTTCTTCTCTTCTCGTCGCTCCTTTGTGTTAATTTCACTCAAATCGAGTTTAATCCGATCGATCCCTCGGCTGGTCGCGCTCCCGAGTCCTCCTCCTCCCCTCCAGACACTCGCTCACCTTCCTCGGCCAGGGGGGGCGCGCTCCCGAGGACCTCTCGTACAGATAAACAGGCGGCGTGCGTGCGCGGTCACTGACCCCCTCGCCGTCGTGCCCGTGCGGCGACGCCGGGAGTTCTTCTTCTTCGTCTTCCTTTTCTTCTTCTTCTTTTCACAGGGATGGTTGAGAGGGGGGGAAGAAGAAGAAGGGGGGACGTAAACGTATACACGCGCGTCACTTTTTTTTTTTTTTAGTTCGCACCGTCGGTCGGTGTTTGACGTTGAATTCGACGTTAATTCAATTATAAGTTACTTTAGCGAACAGAAATAAGCAACGAAGAGCCTCTTTAAAATAGAAAGTTTGATACAAACTAAGTACAAACGTGGCTCCTGACCAGAAAAATCATACAAAACATACGTGAATGTACGTGCGGTCGGTGTTTGGCTTCGAATTTGATGTTAATTAAATTACAAGTTACTTTAGCGAACGAAAGATGAGCAAGAAATGACGTTTTAAAACAGAAAGTTTAATACAAACTAAGAGAGAGCATTAATCTTAACAAGAAAAATACGTTTTTTTAATTAAAAATAAATAGATAAAATAAATCATTCAAACATAAACGACTACTAAAACGTAATTTTAGGTTTGCTAGTATGATCAAAGTTTTATTTCATATGCTTAAGTCGAGTCCATGTTCACACTCAAATCTCATCTGTTAGCTCAAGCAAAAGCTGGCAGAATTTCCAATGGCAAAAAGCCAGTAAACAGCGCACGGAAATTTTGTTTGATTTAAGCAAATATCTGGATGATGTGGCAGAAATATTTTATTGTATTTTCTATTTATTATCTTCGAAACATCAAGAGTGCTTAGTGTGTCCACGTGCGATTTAAACTGAAGAATAACAAGACCAGTAGGATTTGAACATTAAAAGGGCATTTCATTTATTGGCAGTTCTAGTAGTGAATAGGACTTTACATTTTCTCCAATAGTTAAAAAGGAGGCTGTCATTTTTATGTATGTGTCCACGCACTTATTTCTCAGATCAAGTGAATCGACGCAGCAGGAAGTTTGTGTGACATTCAAACCGGAATTGTTCTGGTAAACTTGCCAATCACAATCAATCAGGATGAGGTCCCAGGTGAGCGTGTGAGCACGAAGCCCACACACTGCAGCTTGATGATGCTCTGCGCCTGCGTTTGGATTTTGATTGTGGACCTCATGCAGAGTTTGTCTTGGCTATACTGGGATCTCAAACAGTCTGATGTGGCTTGTTTGAGGTGTGCTGTTCAGATATTCTCTTGTCTTTAAGGCAAAACTCTGGATATATTTGACAGAAAACTTTTATCAGCGTCCATATGGCATCTGCAGCAAAGCCGTATCAGCTTTTGAACAAAAATGATAATAATTTTACATATATATAATATGTGTTTACTAGAAAAGACAATCTGCATCAGGGATGGGCAAACGTTTTGACTGGCGGGGCCACAATGGATTCGATATATTATTTTTTTATAAAGTCAAAAAAAAAAAAAAGAACTCAAGCAAAATTACAACAAAACCGATGTCTTTGAAGCCTCACGGTGTTTAGCTCTTTATTGAAACGACTCTGAAAGCACTGAGAAAATCGATGAAATGCAGCTTTTTTTTTAATGAGTTACTATTAATAGAATTTCTTCAAATTCTGCGGATTAAAAAGCTGAACGGGCCACATATGGGCCCTGGGCCGTAGTTTGCCCACCACGCCTGATCTACACGCCTCCTCCACGTTGGTATGAGCCACCCCCACCAACCCTCCTCATAAACGATGGATGTTTTGCATTTCTGGGAAGTGATTCCTGGAGACTTTCAGACACACCTCCTTCCTATAGCGCCTCGGCTTTCAGCACATTTGCAGAATATTTTGAAATTCAGCGTGTGGAGACCTGAAACTTGTTTGAGTTGGGTAATCCGTGAGCGCAAACATCATGTCTGGGTTTATTATTGTCAAATCTGTGGGTATGTTATTGCTGCGCGATTTCCACGTTCAAAGTGCAGATGTGGAAAGTGAAACAGTCTAACCAATACAAAGTAAGTAGCAGACCCATAAAATGCACCTTCTGGGCACTAAAATAGTTTGGTTTTCAAAGACAAACAAAAGTATTTACAGTTACAGTTTATCCATGCACAATTCCTAGTCAACGTATTTGGTAAAACTGATAAATAGCTTTGTTGAGGTATATTAGTTAACTTGCGACCCATGCAGCAGCCTGTAACAAACACTTTCAACCACCGACTGAAGGTTTCTTTGTACATTTATTCAAGTGGGGCTCGTACCTGGACATCAGTAGGGTTGGTCGCGCAGATCTGAAATGTGAAATGGGCAAAAAGGTATGAGAGGATATGAATTCCACCCTGTGGATACAGAAAACAACCATATTAAAAAAAAGCACCAGCACTCCGTCATTACTGCGCACATTTAAAAAAAAAAAGAGATGAAATTGAATGAAATTTAAGGTTATGACATAATTATTCTCAACTGACTCAACGTGCCATACAAAACTCAAGCTTCTCCTGGTTCCTCTCCTGGTTCTTTTTCTGAGATCTCAGCGAGGTCATCAAATGTCCTCTTGTGTGTGAAGAAGCTGCTGAGGACGTGGGCGGAGCCTCTGGTGGAAATCCTCTCTGCGGTACAGAAGAGCGCCGTGAGGTCTGCGGTGGGACACGGTGACGGGCCTCTCACTCTGAACTCGTGTCGTACATGACAACGAAAATTGAAATGCCTGATTATTGAAATGCCTGACATCCAAACAACGTTGATCAGTTTGGCAAATTCTTGTTGAATTCCTGTTTGGCCACATCGTCATCGTGACATGACTGTGGGCTACTAAAGACTTTGCTTTGTTCTTAATTGGAGCACAACCATGACATGTTGACTGTTCATGCGGCTTCACACTGGCAGCGCACTGGCACATGAAGCCCAGCCTTCAGGAATGGCGTCACGTACATTCCTTTCCTGCAGTGTTGTCAAAACGTAGAGCTGTGAAACTGATCTCCTACAATGGTGGCAAAACCACTCCCAAAAAAATATTTCACAACGGGCAGTTCAAATTGAATTTCTATCTATGTATGATAGCAGGGAAATTCCAAACAATACATCCCAAATATGACAGTATATTGTATCCCTGCATTGTTCTTAAAAAAAGGAAAAAGTGTAAAACTTTCATTTACAGGTCTTAAAAAAAACCCTCAAAAAATAAATCCAATCTAAAGACTGTAATTATTATTAGAATAATTATAATTTCTCATATCAAACATACAAATATTTAGACTTCAATTTGCTCCTGCTGGTCATCGCTACACATTGAAGATAAATTTGACGTAGAACTGAAAAACATGCGAAGGCACGCGAAAGAAGTTCGGCAGTTTTTTTTTTAAGGGCCGACAAAGAAAACACGACGACGGAGACGTCGGTGTTGCCTCGGCGAAGCAAGTAGAGTCACTGTAAAGACGGCACAGCCACATCAACCACAGACTTGGGCAAACTACGGCTCGGGGGGCCATATGCAGCCCGTTAGGCTTTTTAATCTGGCCCGCAGAACTTAGAGGAAATGATACTAATAGTCAATAAGTTATAAAATAACTGCGTTTCATCCATTTTCCAGTGAAGATCTGAACACCGTGGGGCTTCAAAGACACCGATTTGTTGTAACTTTGCTTTGGTTCATTTTTCCATTGACATTAAAGCAACATGTTTTCTCCGTACAGTATCTCATGATGGATTGTTTCCTCCTATGAGGTGGCTCACCAACACACTCCATCCATCTGCTGCTGCTGCTGCTGCTGCTCCGGCTCCTCTGGCACATTTTACAACCCACAGTGAAAAAGTTGGCCCACCCCTGGGCGGCTACGGCCTCGTTAGCAGTTTAGCATTCTCCTGATAACACATTAAGTAAAGGCTTAACTAAACGCTCCATACAGTCACTCTGTAAGTCAACCTTGCAGTGTTGCTTGGAAGGGGTTAAAGGTCACATACAGGTTTTTATTTATTTATTTTTTTCTATTTAAATTTTGAGTCCTGTACTACAGTGCGGCGGCCATGCTGGGTTAATTACACAGCCAATTCTTTTGGTCTCGTCTCTCACAGTCTTTTCTTAGGACTGGAAAACATCCAGCATGTTCAGAAAGTAACAAATGAGGTATTTTTCACACGGGGCACACAAACCTTCAAACCTTGATGGCGGACGACTTATATATATATATATAAAAAAAATGTTTCATTCATTACGCTGGCGCTCAGTCAAGCTGACCTTCACGGGGGGGGGGAGATTTCATTCTCCTCCACCGCTGAATGTCGAGCAGCACGGAACCAAGAAGGTGCCAGTCCTTGCCTGTTGGTTTTAATGAAGTAATCAGATAGAGCACAAGAAGACCGTGAAGACCCATTGCTGCTTCCACAGAGGAAAAAGTTGTCAGGAGAACCGAGACCTGGTGGGGAAACAGCAGCACAACCCAACAAACAACACAAGCACTGTATTCTCTTCCCCATCGCCGTGATGCTACGTCCACCAGAAGCAAATGACAGGTGTAGAGTTTAGAATGTTTTATTGTAGTTTATTGTGATAGCATTTTCATTTTTCCTTTTTTAAGTTTTATTTTTTCCAAAGAACAAACACAGCAAATAACGTTGAGGAGCAGGAGGAGCAGGAGGCAGGAGGAGAGGCAGGAGGAGCGAGAGAGGAGGGCCACATAGATAAGATAGATAGATCAATCCATAGATAGATAGATGCGTAAGGTTTGGCTTAATCCTCCCCCCCTCTGGATCACACACACACACACACACACACACACACACACGCACACACTACATTATGCTTTACAAAGAATAATTATAATAATATTAATATCTGTCTGAATATATCTAGAAAAAAAAAAAAAGAACATACTGCAGAGGGCAACAGATTCACTCCCGACCGTTGGGAAAAAAAACAAACAGCAACCTACAAACTCCCCAGAAGAGTGATACAGTGAGGCGGGAGAGGAGACAGTCTGCTTCAGTGAAGAGGAATATATGCACGCATGGCCCGCTGGCGTGTGCACGCGTGCATATATTGCATACAGGCTGGGCTGTGTGTGTGCATGGAGGGGGGGGGGTGAGGTGGGGGTGGGGGGAAGGGAAGCGAAGGTGTCGCCGCGACGCAACGCAGGTTTGGATTCGTGTCAAATGCCCCAATTTAGAGTCAAAGCCGGCCTGTTTGGACAGCGAACGCACCGGGGAACGCCGCCGCCGCCGCCGCCGTCGAGCTCGTCAAAACGCAAATCTGGTGGATTAAGCGTGAATTCAACATCAATGCCAAATATCGATATCCATATCTCTCCGTCGGGTCGGGTCGGGTCGGGTCGTCGGGGGAGGGGGGCGCAAGTTAAGGCAGACAGCTGATCTCGGGACGCCATTCCCTCGAGATTCCCGTCAGGTTTTGTTTTGTTTTGTTTTTTTCCCTCGTTTTCATCGACAGAACTCAGGTAAACACAATAATTTGGCATTTTGAAGTGAGTGAAGAAGCTGCGAGGGAGAGAGAGGAGCCAGGATGAGAGGATGAGAGGATGAGCGATACGCAAGATAAATACAAATCATATGTAAAAAAAGAAAAAACCCAGGACCAGAAGTGTAGAATGGAGTCCGTTACGTCGGGCTATTCCGAAGAGAAGAGAGGGAAACTAAAAGGAAACAAAACAAGATGGCAGCAGCCATCCACAAGCCCTCAACTGGCTGCGTCGTAGATCAGGCGGCCAACTCGTACTGGGAGTCTCGGCTTCAAAAAGGCGGCGCGGTGACATTTCCACTTGGAGTCCGTCCTCCACCGGGGACCCTCGGAGCCGCCGTGCGCTCCCGCCAACAGCTTCTTATCATTCAAACTCGTCATTTAAAAGAAAGGGCAGCGGCGGGCGCCATGCAACAGGGCGCCTCTGCGCCGCTGGGTTTAATTGGGTATTATTTCAAATGTTAAAAAGCAGCTTGGGGCTGAAAAAAAAAAAAGGCCTCCTTTTTCTACTGCCGCCCCGCTACAACAACAGGCCAAGCTTCACCTGTTGAAGGTGAAGCCAAAAGAATAATCATTAAAAAAGAAGCTATGGATACCTAAAGAGCCATATATACACAGAAACGTGCCCCATAAATATCGTGAACAAAGAAAAAAAAAACAGACTAAATGTTTTCTGTCTTCTTACTAACTGGCTTCCTCGTGGCTGCTGCTGCTCTACCGCCCTTCAATCTGGATTTTTCTTTTTTTCTTGGGCCGCCCAGCGTCGACATCGTCCCCAAGAAGGATCCGCTCGCACACTCACAACAGTTTGGTATTTTATTCGCTCCCCAGCCAATTTAAAACACCTTTTTTTTTAAGCCACGACCACTTTGTAGTGTTTCATTAAATACAAATCATCTGCAGGTCAATAAAAAGGACGCAGGGACAGAGAGAGAACAGAACAGCATGGCCCCAAAAAACAAAGCAAAAAACAAAACAAAAAACAAAAAAAACCACAAAAGAGGAACAGGAAGCACAAAACGACAGAGTTTGCACTTTGCTTTTATGGACAGAAAATACAGAGTGGTTTGAATGCCTTCTATACACCTTACAAAGTGACATAGTGGAATAACTATATCGTCCCTATTATACACAGCGAGGACACCGACTGCCACACCGCGCTGCTCTCGGTGGCGGCACGCGCGCAGGTGTGTGTTGAGACACAACAGCAGGGGGACCCGCTGAGTTCCAGTCGGTCGGTCGGTCGGTCGGTCGGTCGGTCGGTCCAGTCAGTCGCTACCAGCGTCTCTTCGTCTGGAGCGGAGATCCTGCACCGACCTGGAGGACCGGAGCGGGCCCAGCGCTCAGCACGCAGCTCTCTCTCTCTCTCTACCGTGGCGGGATGGGAGCGCAGGAGCGAGACGTCGGGCGCTCTGCTCTTTCTCGTTTTTAGCGACGGAGCGGAAAACATCGGCTTTTTTTTTTGTTTTTTTTTTTAAACGGAAAAGCAAGAAACCCCAAAGACGAGCCGCGGGAAAAAAAAAGAAGGTGTTTTTGGAGCGAGTGGCGCCGACCTGGGTCGAAGGTCGAGTGAGGAGATGTAAAAAAAAAAAGGAAAAAGAAGGAGAAAAAAAGACGAAGAGAGAGAGAGAGAGAGAGAGAGAGAGAGGAGAGAGAGAGAGAGAGAGAGAGAGAGAGAGAGAGAGAGAGAGAGAGAGAGAGGGAGGGTCAATGGATGAACGCATGGAGGTGTGGAGAGGAAGGTGAACAAACTGTTAGTGAGCCTGGACAGTTCTGTAGAAACGCAGGGGAGGACTGGAGAGGGCAATGAGGAAGAGGAGGAGGAGGAGGAGGAGGAGGACGAGGGAGGAAGAGGAGGAGGAGGAGGAGTGGCTGGGGCCTTCAACAGCAGCCCCCTCCGGCCTGCTGGCCTCCCTGGCTCCCAGACAGCGTAGAGTTGGTGGTGGGATGCTGGGGTCCGATCTTGATGCCATTAGCCTGCAACACACACACACACACACACACACACAGGACACACAGCGCCGCCTTTCAGTGACAGCTTCTAGCAAAACAAAAAGCCACATTTCAGAAACTTCGACTCTTCAGGCAAAATCACGCGCAGCCGCAGCAAATATTGGAACTCCTGTTGATTTTTGGTTTGGCTTTGGCCGGCGCTCCGTCCGCTGTGCTTTCATTTGGACTAATTCTCGCTCAGTGAACAGTTTTCACTGGCTTCCACTGGAGTTTTTCCACAAAATAAAAGCGACATTTTGATAATTTTTCACAAAGTACAACTGCGGTTGGCGGGTGTGAAGATCACAAGCCGTCGTTCTAAGAATCACGTCTGCTTCTGTTTGTTTGTTTGTTTGTTTGCTTCCATCCCCTCCTCCGTCCAAACGTAAACATAAACTCCTCGGTGAGGACGCCAGTTTGCAGTCACGGCGTGTATAATAACAATATGTCTGCAGGGTCACGTGACCGACACCGACGCCGACTCATGTCTTCTCTTCCTTCCTCTCCCTCCTTCTGCCCACTTGTTGGCTCCTCCTGAACCAGTGTGTCGGTGCTTTGCGGCCAGATTAACACTGCCTGGGGGGGGGGGGGCTCCCTCCCATTAGATCACATCATAGAGGCAGCAACAGGTGCGGCGGCGGCGGCGTAGCTGCACAAAGGCAGGAGGAGGAAACAGCGGCGGCGGCGGCGAAGGAGGCGGGAGGGAAAGAAAGAAGAGAAGCACTTAAAAAAAAGAGGAGGCGAGAGGCAGACAGGTGGGAGGTAGAGAGACTCCCTCTTTCATCTCCCTCCCCCTGTGTGTGTGTGTGTGTGTGTGTGTGGACTCTCCCTCCCTCCCTGGGTATATTTATTCCTCGGCCTCTCAGTGCAACTCCCCCTCCTGCACTCAGTAGCAGCGCTGCCTCTGGGAAACACTGTATGCCTTTAAATCACATTTATTGAGCCGAGGCCATGTGTGTGTGTGTGTGTGTGAGTGTGTGTGTGAGAGTGTGTGAGTGTTTTCTCATAGTGGCTGCCAACATTTCTAGTGGGGCTTCCCCCTCTCTGTTTCTCGCAGCCAGTCAGCTGATGTGGTTTGGCTGCCTGGCCCGCCTGCCTGCCTTCGCTCCGTCTTACTCTTACTAATAACAAAATCGCTGGCTGGCTGTCCGACTGGCTGGCTGGCTGGCTGGCTGGCTGGCTGGCTGGCTGGCCCACTTCGAGGACCGTCTGACTGCCTGGCTCGGCTCGAGGGCTGGAAACCAAAACCAGGCGGACGTCGCACACATGGTTGTGTTTATGAACTCCAGCGGCTGCCTGAATTTACAAACGTGTGTAAATGTTTGGTCGGGCGCGTGCAAGTCTGAGCGGTGCGGGACCAGGCGGTTCTGGACCGGCACCGCTCCGGGTCTGCCGGCCGATTTACGTCAGCGCTGACGTCTGGCGCGGCGGCCGAGGAGGGAAGTGTGTGTAAAGCTCGCCGGGAAAGGAAGAGAAGTTCCAACTGGGCTGGAGTTACCACTGGGCTGGAGTTACCACTGGGCTGGAGTTACCACTGGGCTGGAGTTACCACTGCTCTGCCCCAGCAGGCAGAGGTCTGGACACCTCAAGCTGGGTTTTCTGATCTTTCTGTCCAGATACTGAAGACATCAAATATATCAGCAAGATATATGGAACATGGAAAACACCTTCAAGAGTTATTTGACACTTGCACCGTTTCCTCCATAATTCCATGTGTGTTCATACGCAGTTTTGATGCCTTCAGTGGGAAACTGCACTGCCAACAGTCATGGGAATGAAAGAAAAGACGTTCGATTCATGTGGCCGTCCGAACTGTTGACTGCTGGTGTAGGTTGAGTGGCTGGTTAGAGTTTATCGTGAGCAGCTATTCAGCCATTTACAGCTTTTTTTTTTCTCGTGATTATTACAGCAGGAAAGAGATCCTTGCAGATGGCTACAGCTTGACAGTTGAACTCATTTGAATATTGAGTGTAACTTTCCACTGCAAGACAAACTGGAGCTACACATGGAACACAGCAGTTCACAACTATGAAACTTTGAGACGGTCTCCAGTTGTGTTGTTCAGTGCTCTCTCCTGCCACTCCACTGTTATAATGAAATGAATTACCGGTGTTAAAAAAAAAAATGTTCAATTCATTGCGACTAATTGAATTTAATCGATTAAATTCTTAATTGGCAATTAATCGATAGTCGATTCATTGTTGACGTCACTAATAGTAACGTCAAAAACATCTAGAGGTGCAGGTTGTGCGACAACGCTGACGCGGCTCAGACCGGGAGGGGGGAAAGCGGCGTTGTGTTCTATCCACTGGTTTGTCCCTGACGGAGCAGCCGAGGGCATTTTGACCCTGGAGGCTCCAGACTGCAGGCTCGCTTCTGCCACCCAGTCGGCCTTCGTGCGCACAGCTCACAGCCAGCAGCCATTTGCAGAGTGCAGCGGCGGTGCACGGTGCAGAGGGCAGGCAGCCCACCAGCATGTGGCCCAGGTTTATGAAATGGGGGGTGTGGTGGGGGAGGGGCCGCGCTGCCTGGGAGGCCATGTTGCAGATGTGCAGTCAGCGGTTCTGCTGCCTGGTGTCATCGTGTTTGCTCTGTGTGTGTGTGTGTGTGTGTGCGCGCGCTCATTCACGCTTCCCACAACCGTGTGCAGATAGTTTTTCTTTTTGCGTGTGGCCGTGTGTGTTTGGTCCAGCCAATCACACAGTCCCCCCCCCCACACGCAGGGCTCCAGCCTGGCAACCCGGCGGCCACGAGGTATCAGCGGCTGCCTGGCTGCACTGCTGCTGACTTCTGTCTTTGAAAGACATTTTAAACCGTGTGCTTGACGCCAAGATCAGCCAGGAGAATCTTTCTGTCTACTCATACGACTGCCTCAACTGCTGCTAATGTTAGCGTCAATGTTCAGCCTCGTGCATTAAGCTGTATTAAGCCATTTCCTTATTTTTTTCATTCATATTTAAGAGGTACTGCCTCCTCAGGCCAGACTAAAGAGCAAAAAGAAGGTTGACTTCATCACTCATAATAATCAGGAGGTGTTTTCTTCCCTTTGTTCACTTGCCTTTAAAAAGCAACTATTGGAAAAGCATTAGGGCCCATTCCTCAGCGTTATGGTGAATGGAAATACAGCACGAAGAAATAAGCGACAGTGATTGTCGGAGGATTGCCATGATGGTGCTTCAGGCACCGCTCAGCGGCTGCAGGGTCGTGCGCTTTCCTCTGTAGCCGATGCTAATTTATGTATTAGGGCAAAAGATCCCGTGCAGCTGCAGCAAATATTTGAACTCCTTTGGATTTTTTTTTTGGCTTCGTTTTGGCCAATGCTCCGTTTGCTGTGTTTTCATTACGTTTTATTTTTTTATTTTCATTTCTAATTCTTGGCCACTCAACGGTTCCCAGCGGCTTCCTGGTCCAAACGCAGGGCAACGACTCGAGCTGCGTTTCGCAAAATAAACGCCATACTTTGAAAATTTCGACACAGTACAACTGCGATTTGCAGGGGTTGACACTGAATGGTGTGAAGTGCAGCAGAAGCCGCAATTCTCATCATAAAAGAATCACACTTGCTTTTGTTTGCTGTCCAGACTGGTTGTTCTATTTTTCTCTTTGATGACTTGTAAAAAAAAAAATATTCCGTCTCCTCCTCCGTCCAATCATAACGCGCCGTTGTGACGGGACAGCGAACTGGTCACGTGACCTCGTACGTCACGTTCGCTGACGTGTAAATTTGAAAAAAGTGTTTCCATGACGCTTCTGCGATATGTGGACCTCACGAGAGCGATGAGCCATATTTTTCTGAGGTTTTTCCAAGTGGAGCCGTTCCCATCACCACTTTTTATGGCCATATTCAGGCTTGCAGCAATTCTAAGGATCATGGGGCGCAGCTCGAGAGGCTGCGTGGACGGAGAACTTCCTGAAGGCAGCGTCAAGGCGGCAGCGCAGGCGACGCACGTCGCCCTCGTCACGTAAAGTGCAGTTTTCATGAGGAAGCCACATGACTAACACTTGCTGACAAGTGCATACTTGCTGACAGGCTCCTGACTTTCCTTCTTTCTTTGAGCGAGTGTTCCACGGAGGAGATAACCATCTGGTCGACTGGCTCGCAAACTTACTGACTGGCTGGCTGGCTGGCTGGATAGACAGCTTGCCGGCTGGCTGGCTGAGTGTTTGTTTTCTTGCCGAGTGACTGAGACCTTGTGGGATGTGAGGAATTTATTAGCTGGCACGATGCCAAGACAGAGAGGGAGGGAGAGAGTGAGAGAGAGAAAAGAGTGAGTGGAAAATAGAGCGGGGGGGCAGACGAACGGGGAGTTTTGCTTGGCTGGAGTCAAAGGAAGCGGGCTGGAGCTTTTTTTTTTTGTTCCACCTCTTCCTTTCAAGCAGAGAGGGAGTCGGGCAAAACACACACATCGCTGGAACAGCACAGGAGGGAGAGGAGAAGAAAAGGTGGGAACAAAGAGGAGGCAGAAGACAGCTGACGGACGGAGGGACGGAGGGACGGACGGAGGTGGAGAGAACAAGAGCGGGCCTCACCTCGTTGTTGATGTCGAACACTCCCTCCTGAATCTTCTCATAGATCTCCTTGGCTGTGTTGATGAAAGCCTGAGACGGAGAGAGAGAGAGAGAGACAACGGGAGAGGATTGAGGAGGCTGATGAAGACGAGCGCGAAGACGTTGCCGACCAGCAGGCTGCGCCGGAAGCCAAAGCCGGGCCTGACGACGCCGTGAAGCTGCCTTTTATTCGCTCTTAGAACTGTGCGGTTACGTAGAAAATTGTTCGGCTTAAATAGTTTGGTGTGGTTTTTACAACTCGCGCTTTGCAACAACAACGAAAAAAAACAAACCACACACACCCTGCAGACACACAGTGTAGTCAAAACTTTTTTTTTTTTTGCCACATCTCGACAAATTCCAACCCGACAGCAACTGAAACCAGAAATTCAAAGTACCACAAAAGTGTATTTGTACTAAAAAAAAAAAAAAAGCCCAACAGAGCAATGATTAAATCAATAAAGTTCAACACCAGCGACGACTCCCTCACTCACTACGATGCTTCACTTCACTTCGACAGTGCCAACTGTGCCGCACCGAGCTTCCCTCTGACAGTTGCTCTTGCATTGTGGCGCCAGAAAGGTGACCCAACAGTGGAGGGGAAGTGAAAAGGAAGCCGAGTACGAAAAAAAACAAACAAACAGAGATGCACGCAGAGGACGGCAGTGCAATCCCTTCCTGATTTGGACATTTCTTGTAGCTTCAACGGCAGGAAGCAGAACAGCAGCCGGCTGTGGCTGAGCTGCCCACAGACTCCAGGTACGTGAGGATGATGATGGTGACACACCACAAACACGCATGGCCTGTTATTTGTTCCTTTTCTTCTTGGAGTGATTAAGAAAATCAGGAGACAGTTTGATCAATTTCTGGCAGAGAAAAAGTAAAACAACATTAGGTTTTTATTTAGAATGCTATTTTTTCCCCCAAATATACAAACTGAATTGAACTTGCTATACAAAAGGAGGACAACCTTTCAATTTTTATTTGTGCAGAGCTAAATCGCAACCGAGGGCGTCTCAAAGTGTTTCGTACAATCGGAGGAACTTCTCGACATTTAACAGCCACAACACGCACTTCACCGAGAAGATTTGGTCTTTAACTTCATTACTGTAACTTTGCCATCCTCTACATAAAAGTCCCCCACTCGTCTGACTGCCGGAGAAGTCAAACACTCCACTGAACATCGCCGGTTCGGAACTTCTAGAAGACTGAAGACCTTGTTAGAAGATGCAGGAAGCCTGCAGTCCACACTGACTTTCCCCCCAGCCAACAGTTGCTACAAGAGTAAGATGGAGGCATGAAGGCAGACACACACACACACACACACTCAGACACACACACACTTTACTGACAGCGTTGCAAGGATCAAAGATGACAATAAAGTGGGATTAGGCTTCCTGGGCAACTGCTCTGTGTGTGTGTGTGTGTGTGTGTGTGTGTGTGTTACTGTGTCTGCCTCCAGGGAGCTGCTCTGAGGTTCCTACCTCACACCTCACATCCCAACACTGGCGGCGTTTCCATGGCAGTTTCTCGCAAAATAGCAGCAGTACTTCTAAAATGTCAACTCAGTGCAACTGCGATTTGCAGGCGTTTCCATTGAATGGCGCGAAGTGCATAGGCAGTAATTCTGGTTGAATCTGGTGGGACGAGATTTGACCAGAATTACCGCTGAGAGGTTTGGAACTGAAAAAAAAAAAGAGGAAGGTCTTGAACTTCCATTTGACAGCCAGTTTGAAATAGGCCGAGGGGCCTCAGGGTGCTCTTCACCCTCAGGGTGCTCTTCACCCTCAGGGTGCTCTTCACCCTCAGGGTGCTCTTCACCCTCGTCCTCTCTCCTCGCCTCGACGCCACTCCCTCGCCCAGTCCTTCACTTCTCTACACCAGCGTTTTCTTCCGGTCCTTCCCAAAATATTTGCGCGCTGCTAAGATTAGAACTGCAAAATGTGCGAGGGGAAAAAAACAGAGGGGATGAAAAGTCTTGGTGAGACGAGGCGACGCTGGGAGGCTTCTCTATCTCTCCAAGGATCATCCCATCAAGCCGGTGTCCACCCACAGACCCTGACGACAAACCCAGCGCCCTGATTGGCTGCTGGATGTCGCTGGGGGGAGGCGGGGTGGAGGTTATGAATATGGATGAACTATAAATGGTTGATATACTGCTGAGGAGAGAAAGGAGATGATGAGGGAGAAGGAGGGGCAGGGGTGGGGGGATGGGGAGGAGGCAGATCGCAGGAAGTGACTGAGCGGGGAGGGGTGGGAGTGAGGGCGGGGGAGGGGGGAGGCGGTGAATGGACGAGGGCAGGAAGACGTGGATGGAGGGGGTGCGGGGAAGGAAGCCACGTCGGAGGCCAGGGGGGAGGGGGCAGGAAGTGGGGGAGGGGAGGTGAAGGAGGAAGGGGGGGGAGAGAGAGAGAGAGAGAGAGGTAAAGAGCAAATGATGGACGCCAGGGGATGAGGAGGGATGGAGCGCGGAGAGATGAAGGCGAGGGAGGAGAGGGGCGGCATCAGGAGGATTCAGAGGACACTAATGAGACAAATTAATCATACCACACACACACACACACACACACACACACACACACACACACACACACACACACACACACACACACACACACACACACACACACACACCCTCCCTCATCTTAACCCTGAAGAGAGCTCTACTCAACAGCAGTGTGTGTGTGTGTGTGTGTGTGTGTGTGTGTGTGTGTGTGTGTGTGTGTGTGTGTGTGTTGCATCATATAGGCCAGGCTGAGAGGAGGGAGGAAGGGGAGAGAGAGAGGTAGAGAGAGGTAGAGAGAGAGAAATCAATGTAAACAAACACACACACGCACACACACACACACACACACACACACGCGCGCACACACGCGCACACACGCTCTCTGCAGTGGCCCTGGCTGCAGCAGGACAGGATTATTTATGTGATTGGATAAGTGAGAAAGAGCTCCCTGAGGGGGGGGTGGAGGAGGATGAGGAGGAGGAGGAGGAGGAGGAGGAGGAGGAGGCCGTGCATTCATTACATGCCCGCTGCATGCAGGGGTGTGTCTCGGCCAGAGGCGGAGCGGCGAGCACGTTGCGCTGACGCGCCGCCGCCGCCGCTAGCAACGCTGACGCAACGCGGCTGCGCCGAGAGAAAAACAACAGAAGCACGAGCAGAAATAAAGGCCGGGGAAACGACTGCAACGACAATAACAATAAAAGAGCAGAGGGATTTCTATGGTTATCACTGGAGGCAACCACGCGCGGTTCAGCCAAGGATGTATTTTCAACACTGCCTGTGTGTTTAGTGGGAAGGGGTCTCCGCACACTGAAACTGCATGAGGAGGAGAGCCAACAGCAGCACCTGCAATACACACTATGGTTGAAGACGCTCATGGAAATAGTTTGACTGGCTGGTTTGTCACGTGCAGACAATGTGCAGCCACTAGGGGTCTGACTGAGTGTCAATTTTCAAGTGAGGGCTGGAGCCTGATGGTCCTGTGCAAAAAATGTGAAGTAGATTCAAAAAAACCGAGCTTTTCATGGTCTGGAATATTCAACATGAAGATGGAAAATGGAAGAAAAAAAAAAAAAGGTCCAGCGAGCCCTGCGCTCATCTCCAAGCACTGCTTTGCAAGCAGCAGTGAAACATCAGCACCAAATAATGAAGTAGATTTACAGGTAGTACCCGAAAAATTAGAATATCCAGGAAAAGTTAACATAAAAGATGAAAGCAACAAATTGTATTGAGCCATTCCACGCAAATTGACATCTCAAGCAGTTCCTTGTTGTCACTTTGCTGATTAAGATTTTCAGCTTATTAAAACCACAAACCCACAAACTCAGAAAATTATTATAAAATTTGAGTTTTTTTTTTTTTTAAGCTGCAAGACCTGATCAGCAAAATCCAAAGAAATAAAAACTTGAAATATATTGATTTGCATATTATTCCTTTATATAATATGTCACATTCACCTTTGAAGTTGAATTGCAGAAATACAACAACCTTTTCAGGATATTATAATTTTCTGGGTAGGACCTGTATATATAATCACAAATAAGCATCAGCATGGTGCCTTATTATAATGGCAGGCCTGGCACGGAGATTAATTCATGCCTTCTGTCTGGTTCTCAGTGACAAAGTGCCCATATAAACACCAAAGTATTTTTTATTTACCATTAATATTTAATCAGTAAGTTTCTGTAACAGTTAAATGTGGTGAGGTGAAGGTAAGAGGCAGGACTGGACTCCTCCTCCGGTCACCGTTGTTATTTCAGCCAGGGATAACGGAGAGGACACACTTGCCCATTAAATCTTTCAATGGAAATTAAATTCAAAAACGGGATTAAAGAGACGGAAAGGCAACAATGAAGAGATAGAGAAGCACGGGGAGGGGAAAGAGGTGCTTTTTGATAAAATGAGAGAGATCAGCGGGTGAAGTGAAGGGCTGCAGCTGGAGACGGTGTCCCTGCAGCAGCCACCAGGCCTTTATGCATGTTCAAATGGCTATTAACTAAATCATTAATTGACTTGAATTATTGATTCAAGTCATATTTTCCAAATGCCCTAAATATCCTTGGATAAGAAAAATGTAAAAGTGAAAAGCTTTGAAAAAGCATTTTTTTTCTCCCCATTTAAATTGATGGCTGCTAAATGTTCATATCGCATGCACACACACACACACACACACAGTACACTCTTTAGCTAAACTCTTAAGCCAACCAGAATGCTGCTTTCTTCAGCAATAAATTTAAACTAGGGCTGTCAAATGATTATTTTTAATCGCGATTAATCGCACTTTGAATTGCATGTGTAGAACTCTGTTATTTTGCATTTCCAGGCAGTTTTAAGCCCATGATGTTAGCATTTCATGGGCTGACTACGGGTTAGTAAAAGGGCCAAAAAGGCTTACGTTTGAAATGTGATTAAAAAAAAAATAAAAATCACACGTTATGGATTGTATATAACTAATCGCGATTAATGCGTTTACGCTGACAGCCCTAAATGAAACAATCATTTTTTAATCAGACTGCGCGTGTAGCTGGCGATCTTGCTCAGTTTTTATCTTGAAAAAGAGGAACCAAACTGAACTGCATGAAGTCAGAGGAAGATGGTGAGAGTGCGAAGAGTTTCTTGCCACGTCAGGCAGAAATATGTCAACGCCATCCCAACGCCGCAGTGCTTTAAGCACTTGGAATGTGCAAACAAATGGAACTTCAGCCACAGGTATCAACACGCAGTACTAATATCTGCAAGGTGGAATATTACACGTGTGAAATTCTGAGGGAGCTTCACCGAGTTCTAAACGGCAGCGGCCGATGTCGACTTGCGTGTCGCGGTGTTTGGTTGCACTCGTTGGACAAATGACAATTTTCACTTTCTGAACCGATGCAATCTGATCCAATTTTAAGGTATGCAAGTGAAAACACGTACGCGTGTGTGTGTGTGTGTGTGTGTGTGTGACGGACGTTCTTACCTCCTCCACGTTAGAGGCAGTCTTGGCTGAGGTCTCCATGAATATGAGGCCGTGTTCTCTGGCAAACGCTTCACCTTCCTCCTTCTTCACTTCTCTCCTGGACTCCAGGTCGCTGGAACACAGGCAGACATGTGCAGTTGGATCAGTGGGAAACAGTGAGTAGCGCCGCAGCAGAGCTCAGCTCAGAGACTGGCAGCCTGGTTATACCGAAGCCTGGCTAACTCTGTCAAATGTGGAGGAATTGAGCTCATTAATTCTCTATAATCTGTCTATCAGTACCAGTATCAGTACCAGTAGCATCAGTATCAGTAGCATCAGTATCAGTACTATCCATCCTACCCTTCGCTTGCAGCAGTTTTAAAGACACGCAACTCTGGCTTATTTTTTAATTAAGGATGCAAATCATGGATTAATTCATTAATCGTTAGTTGATTGACCTCATCGATCGATCAACGATCGATCGATCAGCGGCGACTTTTCCTGAGAACCTACATTTCACAAAGAAAGATGTGTAAGGAAGACATTATTTAAGCCTTCCAGTAATGTTGAGGCTCCAATGTGACGCCTTTCTACATCAGAGAAGAGTAAAAACTGCCTCAACATTCATCCAATGACTTTGAGTTGACTTCTAATGGCTCACATTTCAACTGTTTCTGTGAACTTGTTCTGGGTATATTATGACCACCACAGCATCTGCAGGTGAATTGCTATTTCCTGCCACGACACTGGTATAACCATATCAACCACCCGTGTAGTAAAATGTTTGAATTAATTGCGACTCCTTTAATATAATTGTAATTGTGAATCGCTAATAATCGACATCCCGAAAACATCCCAAATTACAACGTTTAGTTTGTCTTTTCACGTCGCACTCTTATGTAACCTCAGCCAGCGCGTGAGCAAGCGTGTTGTCAATCAGCGTCCGAGGTTGGTTGCAGAAGTTCACTTCCTCATTTCAGATGGACGGCCGCAGCGTGTTTACCAGACCAATACACTCTGTTCCTGCAATTCCACCAACACACGGCTCTGAGCGAGCTTTTATCTTACACAAGGCTGTGTGTGTGTGTGTGTGTGTGTGTGTGAAGCAACCGGGACAGGGTGAACCAGAAATACTTGAGGCAAGTTTCTTGCCGTTTTAAATTCCTCATTAAAAAAAAAAAACTGCACGCACGCTCGCAGAATATGCAACGAGCACCTTGCACATCTTACCTCTTGTTGCCAATGAGCATGATGACCATGTTGGAGTTGGAATGTTGGCGGGCGTCCTCTAACCAGGTCGTCAAGTGGTTGAAGGTGTCCCTTCTGTGGAGTTATTGCAACCATGGCAGAGCGTTAGGCAGTCAAATCAGAGGGACGACCAACGTATTCGCTTTGATCTGCTTCTTGCTTTCAATCGAGCCATTACTGACGACCACCACAGCTCTGTTGAAATGTTCGCACTTCTGCAAAAAAAAAAAACAACAGCTTTGAGATCTGCTTTCAGGCTGGGCCCTCGCTGGCTGCCGCTGCTTTGATTTGAAACATTGAGCAACGTGGATATGAAAGTTGGTTGTCGTAGCTCCAAACATCTAAATCCTCAAACATGACAACGGTTGACGTTCCTTCTTTGCAAGTAGCTTCCTGGCATTTCACGCCTTTGCCTGACAAACGATGCCAGGTCAAAGTCGTCGGCAAGTGCAGCCGCCAAAAGTGAAATCCAAATATGGCCAAGTGGGATTTAACAATCAAAAGGGCGACTAGGATTAAAAATACCCCGCTGGAATGGAAATAACTGGCTGCACGTCGCCATGAATGTGCAGTTGGACGGACGTAAACCCTCGCTGCCATCGATACAGAATGGTTGCAACTTGCTTTTACTTTCAGTTTTGGGTCACGTGAGGAAGGTGGCGCTCTTGCAAAGGACGTCAATATCCAGATCAAACTGAAGAACCAGAGACGTTCTTTTCCTTGAGACGAAGGCCAAAGTGCTTCCTAACAACAGCGGGGTCAGGACAATCATTAAAGAGTTCCTGATCTGAACTCTTTGGCTGCATGTGAAACCTGTAAAGGGGCCACGTTGCAATCTGCGGTTACCGTTTCAACCTCATAAAAAGGGACAACCCAGTTTCGAATTGACTTCAACCTGGGTGTGGAGCGCAGATCCAACCGTGTGAATGCAAATTCAATCGCAGCCTATGAAACACATCGTGGGCATGGCTTCTATCAGTGGCCTGGTTGAGATCACAGTGATCTCACAGAGACCATGGTGGCCAAATATCTGGTGCTGGAGAATTTTACTGCGAGCGATCTTTGGACGCACGACTGTGACGAGGGCCGACAATGACACACAAATCCAGGTCATGCGTGGTACTGCATTAGTTGCCATTTTACTACATGCTTACCATCTCTTTTTTTTTGCTAAGGAAATAGACTGAAGCTACTAGCTGCGTTTCCATGACCCCAAGAATTGTGAAAAACCTAAATATTGCAATAAAAAAAAAACGGGCATATATGGCTAAAAGGTTCTGACGCTCTCATGAGGTGTTTTTTTTTTTCAGATGTATGGATATAGAGGACGGCTTCTGCTCTTCACACCATTCAGTGGAAACACCTGCAAATGGCAATTGTGCTTTGTCAAAATTTTTAGAAATACGGCTTTTATTTTGTGAAGAACTGTCATGGAAACGCAGCAACGGATGCTCTTTTCAAACAGGAAACTGTTTTGACACCGTTTCCAAGACTTCTATGCAACTTTAAAGTGGCTCTTCCTTCACGGCCGTGCTGGATGCGACCGGTCGTTACCTTGTGATGTCATAGACTAGCAGTGCTCCGGCCGCTCCTCTGTAGTAAGACCTGGTGATGGACCGGAAGGACTCCTGGCCGGCCTGTCGGAAGCACACGCACGTCGTTTAGCAGGGAGCAATGCGAGGAATGGAGACACAGCAGCTGATTCACTTTTCCCGCAGTCTTTGTGTGGAATCCGACTGTGCAGGCCCCTGTCAATGCGCTCCAGTCTCCCCCTGTGTCAGGGCCTGGATGCTGGTTTTCAGTTTCCAGCACAGAGCCGGGCCTGTGGCCGGATACAATGGAGTCCTCTCTCTCCCTCTCTGGGTCTCCCTGTCACAATCCCCTCTTCTTCTCCTCCGCGCCTGCGTCAAACTTCCCACTTTACCCAGTTCTGATCCGATTGGAAGGACGCATCAGCTGAATCCTGATGCAATTTAACCAAAAAAACAAAAGAAAAAAAAAAAAAAAAAAAAGAAGAACTTGACGCGTTGATTAACTGTTATTTTATATATACTATATACTTTGATATATAAAGTCTTGGTCTGGTCTCGATGCTCTCTAGTCTCGACAAGGTCTTGGTCTGGGTCGGTGCCGTCTCGACTACAACACCACCAGTATCACCTCTCACTGTCCCACCTCCGCCGTCTTCCTTTCCTCCATCACTCATCTTTTCATTCTTCCCCTATGAATCCCCGGGCCTCTCCTCTTTCCATCACTCCTTTCACCCCCTTCCACGTCTATTCGCGCGCCGTCTCCATCCAACATGGTACAGTAACAATGTTGTCTGTGTTCCGTGTGTGTGTGTGTGTGTGTGTGTGTGTGTGTGGGGACAAAAACAAAAACGGCACTCTATCCGAGCAGCTGCAGCCCCAGCGCCGCTGCTCTGACCTCATCCAAGGAGTCAGACAGTCCGTCAGTGATTCACCCGGCCGGGCAGCAGGGCAGCAGGGCAGCCAGCCAGCCAGGGCTGCCAATTTGTCAGCCTGCAAGTCTGCTGGGTCACTGAGTCAGAAGGACTAGTTAAGTCACTGAACCGGTCGGTCCCGCTGGTTGGTAAGCAGGAGCGGCTTCGCCCAACGGTCCGCCAGTAGACAGAGAGAGCGAGGACGGCCGCCGGAGCAGTCAGTCGGTCATTAGGCGAGCAGTCAAGCAGTCGGTAATGTTATTAGTGAATAAATGATAAATCAGGGTGAAAGAGAGGGAACACTGTGTCTGTCTGCCATCTGGCCTCCACACTCTGCGTGCAGGAACAGACATACGCGCACTGATTCATATGGCATGAGTAGCCTATGCAATCATCTGCTCCCTATGTGGACGGTGGTGGTGGTGGTGGTGGTGGTGTGCAAATGTAACGAGCGGCACCAAACGCCGACGGGGGGTTCGCGGCGGCACTGCCAGTTTTCTTCACCTGAGCAACCAGGAAAGGAAAACAAACTGGGCGGCTGGGCGGAGGGAAAACCTGGCGCGGAGAAGCAGGAGCGACGCCGAGGACGCCGCCGCCGCCGCCGCTCTCTGAGGCTTGAAGCACGGAGCGCGGACTCCACCTGCTGGCCATCTGGTGAACCGCTTGAACGACGGCCGCAACATTCATCGAGGCAGTTCCGGTGACGTTGCTTTCGACGTGTTGCGCAACCTACGTTTTCTTCTTAATTAAAGACGCGGAAAGTCGTCTTGGCGTTTAGAGTTGTAGCCATCACCCGAATGATTTTACACTAGCAGTCAGGAGCTTGGACACACCTGCTCATGCAATGTTGTTTTCAGTCTTTACTCACTGCAGATAGACACTGAAGACATCAACTATATGAGCAAGACGTAATTATGCAGCAAAGAAAAACACATTCAAGAACTCAAATATGCTTTTTATGAAAGGTGGCTATTTTGAAAAATTGAAATATAAAAGGTGTTTTTTTTTTACATTGTTTCCTCCATAATTCCAGGTGTGTTCATACGTAGTTTTGATGCCTTCAGTGAGAAACTGCAGTGTCAATAGTCATGAGATTTAAAGAAAAGGCATTCAATTCATAGGGTGAGTACAAACTTTTGACTGGTAGTGTATTTATATACAATTAAAAATATTTCCTATACATTGTTGGGAGTCCATATTAGGAAGTGAGCCTTTTCACATCTGCTTCTTACATCTTCTCCATATCTGAGTCATCCAGGTGTGACATTTCAGTTGGAAATACTACTACTACTCCTTCAACGTTGAAATGCAAAACTAACTCATCACATGTTACACAATGTGTAACCAATGTGTTCCTCTTGTTTTAAATTTGCATTGAATGGTGGTGTGGAAATCATGTACGGGGAGCCGTCGATGAAAAAGTGAGTTGTGGCGAAGCTTAACAAAACTCAACTGGACTATGGAGGAGAAAAAAAAGTCAGCTAAGTGAATGTGATGAACACACACACACACACACACACTGAGAAAAATGGATGAGGAGCTGCATTTCAGATATTTTCTGATGTGAGCAAGTGAGGTAGAAGAAGCTTTTACTCATGACTAGGTTCCCTGTCGACAACATTTAATGTCACACCAGTGTAAGGCTCTAGCAAGGAGACCATGTTGTGTGTGTAGGCTGCGGACAGCAGCTTCCCCAGGGTCTGTGTGCTAGGCAAATGTTTTCATCTCTTTCCATTCAGCCGTTCCCTGATCTGCAGTGTTGGTTGAGACAACACACGAGGTGGGCGTGGTCTAGGTTCATGGTAGAAGTTACATTTTCAGGAGAATGCAGATTGGTCTAAAGCAGGGGTGTCAAAGTCATTTTGGTTCAGGGGCCACATGGAGGAAAATCTATTCCCAAGCGGGCCGGAGCGGTAAAATCATGGTATGGGAATAATAACGTAAAAATAACAACAACTTCCAGTTGTTTTCT
The DNA here is from genome assembly GCA_009823395.1 of Thamnaconus septentrionalis. Lineage (NCBI taxonomy): Eukaryota > Metazoa > Chordata > Actinopteri > Tetraodontiformes > Monacanthidae > Thamnaconus > Thamnaconus septentrionalis. The sequence goes on along the minus strand of CM020504.1, from coordinate 25,162,541 downwards.
TTGTTGGTGTTATTTCAGCACTCTGCAGTCTGCATCAGCGTTGCCAACTCCTCAGTAAGGAAAGTCGCTATTGGCTGTCTTGAATCAGCCAAATGACGTCATCGTCTAATTTGCATAATTGACAATTTGCACTTGATCGCAACGTGATAACACCTGGAAAAGTCGCTAGATTTGTCGCTAGTCGCTTTTGACAAAAAAAATGTCACCATGGGGAGTTGGAAAGTCGCCAGATGTAGCGAGAAAGTCGTCAAGTTGGCAACACTGCTCTGCATCAACTTTGTCTGTTTCGACAGAGACGTTCTGGGGCAATGAGGGCAGCCAATAGGAGACGTGAGTGGCTGTACTTGTGCCGATTTTCTCAGCCTCAGTATTGAGTTTGTTTGTGAAGTAGAAACGACACTGCGACACCAAGTGGACACATTTAGAACTGCACTTTCTTTCATTGGTAAATTGCAGTTTTTATATTCTGCAAAATCATCTCGCGGGCTGGAAAAAAACAAGTTTGCGGGCCGGATCCAGCCCGCGGGCCGTATGTTTGACACCCCTGGTCTAAGGTGTACAGTGTGATGTGTCGTCATGGTGTTGAAGCTACACTGGAGCACTGGAGAGCCAGACTTGAGTAAAAGTACAAGTACTCTGCAATAAACAAACACCCTGAGTAGAAGTTTAAGACTTTTTCTGTGCACAAGACTGAAGTAGAAGGATGACGGTATTCAATATTCAATAGTATTGAAAGTAAAACTACAAGTAATATATTAGAACATGCTGTAGTTGTAGTTATTAAGCAATCTAATCAAACAGCAAAGCCAGAGTTGCAGTGGGAGCAAAATAAAGCCATGTTGTGATGAGCTTCACTAAACCTGCTTGTAGTGAGTGGCAGAGCCATCTAGTGCTCGGGTAGTGGTACTGCAGGAACAGTCAAAATATTTAGAATGGTAAAATCAGTAAAGGTGCTGCTCATAAAAACAGCAACCACCTCATTGACAATACAGTGGGCTTGAAGTGGAAGCAGGAGACTGCAGCCGAGTACAGATACGGCCTTTTAGTGGCAGTAGTGCCGCTGTGTTCCATCACTGTAAACGTCAACAATATTCTTTCAATCAAGTCATTGGGAGCCAAATTAGGACGTTACCGTAAATATTCAAGCAAAGCACAGGGACATTCACATTCACAACATCACATAAAGGCATCAAAGACATTTTACCGTATCCCAGATCTGCAGTTTGATCTGTTTTCCATCTATAGTGATCATCCTGGCGCCAAACTCCACACCTGAAGACACACAAAGACAACAGTCAGTTCCAGCACCAACCTTCAGTCCTTCACTCAGCTACTCTGGGAACTAACTGAGATATCAACAGGAGAATAACAAGAGAACAGACACAGGCTCCCAGTGGCACAGGGAGAAGTGAATCAAATCAAAGCTTTTTCTACGCAGCTCATTCACAGTGTGACCAGAAGTCAAGCAGATGAGATTAGATGAGGCCTACTGGCGTGTCCAAACACGAAGCACATTACAAAGCACTGTGCTGCAACTAAAATGATTATCAGCATAACTTTGCTTTTTAAAGACCGACCACACCATATTTCCCTCAGCTGTAGCTCAAATTTATCTGCAGAGAAGATGAGCGGCGCACGGCAGCCAATTAGGTTTTATAAGCTCAGTTACGATTATTTTTTTTTTTTGCTTTTCAGGACCAGTGGTAATATCCTGCTCTGCTCTCTAACAAGGTTAACCTCTGTCTTATTCCAGAGGGATCTTCCCAGACGGTGGGAATCTGAGCCCCCCTCTCATCTCCCTCCAGCTCCTCCCCCTGCTCCTGCTATCTCCACAGCTAAGCCCGGCCACTCAGAAGAGATGGAAGGTGTATTACAGACGCTCTAATTCTCATAATCTTCACAGGCAGCCTCTGTGCAAAGGTCAGAGTGGAACGGGAAATAAAGGCAGCTCTCTAATAGGGTGTGTGGCACCTCCACTGTCTCAGGAATTAGACCCCAAATCACTGCACCGGAGACAAAAGGACGAGTGGAAGCGACAGAAGACAGCAGAAACGGCAGGAAAGCGTTTCTTTGCCGAATGCGCATGCAATGACAAAACACATTTATGAGCACAATCAGAGTCTGAATACATTATTAATGATGTTACATCGCCCGGCCAGAGGGACAGAGAGCTCATAAAAACAGTTAGGAGGGGACTGGGCGTGAACTGGGTGAGTCTGACTACAGCGGAGAAGAAGTGGAGATCAGCGTGGAAGCCACTCGTCCGAGCACTGCCCTCTAGAGGATGTATTGCTTCCACACTGATGAGACAACGTGGCCAGTGACGTAGCTGCTGAAGCAGCTGATTGAACACATACTAGCAGTCAAGACTTTGGCCACACCCGTTTCTTCTTGATCTTGACTACTTTCTACACTGTAGATTCACACGGAAGACATCAAATATATGAGCAAGATATGTGGATCCATGTGGCAAAAGAAAAAAAAAAAGTTAAATACCTCAATATGTTTCGTCATGTATGTTTTATACGAAGGGTGGCTATTCTAGATCATCTGAAATCTAAAACTCGTTGGGAGTCATTTCACACTTTTATGTTGAATCCATATTCCAGATGTGTTCATTCATAGATTTGATGCCTTGAGTGACAATCTGCAATGCAAACAGTCGTGAAAATGAAAGAAAGCCATGAAATCAGAGGCACGTGGCCACACTTTTGACTGCTAGTGTAGGTATGAGAGGGAGCATAAAGTGCAGCTTAAAAAAGCAACACTGACTCTGTGCTGGGTGAGTGTGAGAAGTTTGTACGAGGAGCACAACGATGGCTGCAGATCAACAGTGAAGATGCTGTGTTGAAGAAGGAGTTGAAGGCAGGCGCTCTTACCAATAGTGAGGTCGTGGACCGGTTGAAACCTCTTGTCTGTGAACTGTAGTAATAGACATGACTTGCCCACACCTGAAACAAAGACAAAACAAAGAGGCAAACCATCATAAAGGCCCAGAGAGGCACACATGGGACAGCGCATGGAAGCAGTGTTGTTCAACCTCTGTGCTGCGGCACACTGGCGTACCGTGAGATACAAATGATCCCATTTCACTTCAGCAGCTGTGATTCCATGACAGCTTTTTTCGCAAAATAAAGGCGATATTTATAAAGATTTTGACAAAGTAAATGCAATTGTGACTTGCAGGTGTTTCCGTTGAATGGTGGGAAGCACATAAGATGTAATTCTCGTCGAATCTCGTCCTGTGAGATTAGACGAGAATTACGTTTGCTTTAGTTTGTTTGAGTTTGACTGCTGTCAAAAAAATATTCCTTCTCCTCCTCCGAACAATCATAACGTGCCATTTTCACTGGTCAGTGAACTGGTCATGTGACCCCGCACGTCTCGTCCGCTGACGTGTAGATGCCAAAAAATTGTTTCCATGCGATATTCCTCTATATGGATACGTGTGAAAAAGCACCTGATGACAGCATCAAAACCTTTCAGCCATATTGGAGAGGTTTTTCCAAGTGGAGCTGTTTCCATCACCAGGTTTTATTTTGGCCATATTTAGGTTTTGTGCAATTCTAGGGCGAAAGGAAACGTAGTGATTGGTCGAAAAAAAAAAAAACAAAACAACATGCCATAGTGGAGTGACTGTAAAGGTTGAAAAACACTGCATTTAAAGCAGTGGACACTCAAACTTGATAGCAGTACAAAGAGACACTGCTGCTGCTGCTGCTGCTGCTGCTGCTGCACGCGCACAATAATGATTTATGTTCAATATGAAGAATGCATGCAATTCAATTAAGCCTAATCTGTAGCCCGGGGCCCCATCTGAGGTGAATAAGCCTGCTGGTGGACTGAGCTCGTCGGGGGTGATTGCTGGGAACTAGCTGGTCAGAGGAGGAACCCGAGGAGAGGAGGAGGACGTGATGTGGTTTCCTAGGGTTACCATTGCCAGGCAGCCAGCGCAGTGGCAGTGGCAGTGGCTCAGTGAGGATGATGGTGCTGAGGAGGACTGGGAGTTCAATCGCTTCACCGTCTTCCCTCGCGCGTGAGCCCAACGCCCGTGCTCAACAAAAGATACACACCTACAACTGATGACGCTGCACTCAAGGAAAGTCGAGCCCATTTGGGCCATTTTTCTGAAGGCGGTGAATCACAAACTACTGAGTCACGACACCACGAGCGACCGCGACGGTGGAAGAAGAAGCTGCAGTTGACTGCCAACGTGCGACGCCTGCACAGCCGCTGCCCCTGTGTATCCAGAAAGTGAATTTTATTAAAATACAAGCATTAAAATGGAAGTGTGTTTGTTACCGTTTACTCTCCACTAGGGATGCAAATTATCAATTAACTCATTGATGGTTAGTTGATTGCCCTGACAAGCGGCGATTTTTCCTGAGAAGCTAAATTTCACAATGGAAAATGTGTAAGGAGCACATTATTAAACCTTTCAATAATGCTGAGGGGCCAATGTGACCCATTTTCACATCGGAGAACAGTGGAAACATCCTCAACATTCATCCTCTGACTTTGAGTTGACTTCTAATGGCTCACATTTCAACTGTTTTTCAAAAAAAGGTGTTTAAAAGTAACTTGTTCTAGGTATATTATGAAAACATGAAAACAAACAAAACATTTTTTTCAAACTCTCATTAAGTTTGATCAAAATAGGCCAGCGGAGGTCCCTTAGTTAAGCAGCAATGACAACAACTGCTTTACAGTGATTTAAATGACAACCGGCAGAACGCATTTGACCTAATAGATGATTTCCCAAAGTAAAAAAAAAAATAAATCACAATATAATCACAACTTCTAACGTGAATATAAAATTGTTAACCAAGTTTTCAAGTTTTAGTTTTCTAAACTAACGGCGACGTAGCGACTATACAGAATTTCAGGGTCATGTGACCTCTGCAGTTGGTGGCTTTCTGCATGTCTCTAGAAGAAGCAGGTAAACGTGACAGAATTAACAGATGTGTCTAGACAGATGAGGAGACCAAAGTGTTGTCTGCCTGCGACAGTCATTCTAGAAATGAATTCCTAAAATGTTGACACACAGCGCCACCCTATGCTGCTGCTGCTGCTGCTGTGCTTTGTGTAGCCTCATCAACTCAGATCAAATCCCCCAACAAATTTAGTGGCAGCATTTTCATTTTTAAAGTGAAGTTTTTGCTTTAAATGTGCTTCACATTGCATGGAAGCACACTATGTTTGAATACATTCCAGGCTCAGAAGAAAACGCCTTTTTTTTTTTTATTGCTGGCGTGTTCAACATCCATCAAGATAGCGCTGAGAAAACTTCCAACAGCAGCAGCAGCAGCAGCACTATGGAAAGAGGCAGGGTCAGCAGTTTGATGTCCGTATGTCAAGAGGAGGAAACTCAAAGCAGAGTTGAGTTGAGAGTTGTCACACTGCAGTGGAAATTCTGCTTCTGATGTGAAAAAGGTTATATCTGACTGGAGTTCCCGCGCACTTGAATTTCTCACACGTCTCACTGTTGCTAATCATCTATGATTTGGTAGAAAATCCAATTAGAAACAAATGACGTGACGATGATGTGTTACTTTCAAGGCAAGTGAAATGTTATCACGTTTTTCTAAAAGTCTTGGCTGGAGCTTCTGCAAAAAATAAGAAATCAAAAATTAAATGAAGCCTTGCTGAAGAGAGTTTTATTCTATGAGCCACTGTAGTGTTCTGTCAGTCAGTAAACCATGTTTGAAGAGGCTGGCAGGAGAGAATTGAACCCAACACATAACCTATGCCTATATTTTTTCCTTTGACCCAGGGCGCTCAAATCAATGCAACTGTGTTTACGTCGCAATACGTTTTAAAGAGAACGGTTTTCTTTGTTTTAATGCAAAAATCAAATGGAGAGAACTAGATAGGTAGATTTTAGAAAATTTGCCACTTCTGCTGTTGAGGATCATTTGATAACTGTGTGTGTTTATATGTATATATATAAATATATATGTATACATATACACACACACATATGTAGACTTGTATATATTTTTTATATTTAGGTATTTTTTTTAGGTATATGTGCACATTTAACGAATACTTGTATACATACATATATATATATATCTCTATATATATTTTATTTATGTATACTATGTAGTACTTGTATATAGATCCTTATTTTACTCCACCAAGTTGCACACTGTTTATAGTTTATATATACTTCCGGTTGCACATTGTTTACTTGCTTACCCTTACTTTTGACTTATTCTGTAGTTTGTTTTTGTTTGTTTTTTAACCTAAGTAGTAGAATAGAGAAAAACCGAGTCAAATTCCTTGTTTGGCATGAACAAACGTGGTCAATTTAGCTGATTGTGATTCTGATGTATTGCGAAAGTAAATTTTGTACGCATTTCTAGGTATTTTTTTGCATTTGCCTCAATTCTTCGTGGCTGAACGCTTCAATCTGCGCCTTGGTTGAACACGCAGGAACTCTCTCTTTTCTCTCAGGGCACATGAATAAAAGAGAAGTTTGGGGCTGAGCGATTGTGTTTGTTTTTTTTGCTGTTTACAAAGCCACGCCCAAAGTAAATACTCTAAACTTGTGGGGATGAGTAAAACTGAAAATGACTTTGCTCAAAATAACATCCAAATTTGTTGGACGGCTGATGCACGACTGAAATGGCAGTTTGGATTAAGCGTCTATAGACTTTATGAAATATACTGGTACTTAGCGCCATTGTGCATTGGGATTGATTAACCTTATTAACATCTCTTTAGAACCAGTCCAATCAAACACAACCAGACCAACTGCTTTTCCTGGTTTCAAATGCCTTTAGCAAACATTTGGACAGGCAATATTCATTAAGGCTGTTTATCACTGGGACAGTTTGCATTAGGGGGACTTGCATCTTGAAATGCACTCTTCAGGCTGGTTGAATCCCAGCACAACATCTATGGAGCCCGTTGCTTCACATGCGCAAACTCAGCAAACCAACAGCAATGACAAGATGAACTTGTGCCAGTGCTTAACGATAGAAAGGCTGCATTGAAAATTGAAAAAGCAACGCTAGCTTTAATTGTGAAAGTCTACAATGAAGCATATTATTGAAACAAAGCCGCATTTTTTTTTTTTGTTATAATTTTGCAAATGAGCCACAAAGCAGGATGTTCAGTTGGAACAAGCGTAAGACTAAAACTTTCCTCACTTTTCAGCAGGAGCTTCCAACTGAAAGAGAATCTGACCACACAAGACTAAACTCGATATGGAAAAAACCTCAGCCAAAGACGGAGCAGTAGCAGGGTGGGGAGGACGGAGGGTCTGTGAGTATTTCTGGTGGGAACGCACGCGTGTGATCTTCATTCCAGATGAAACATCAGCAGCCTTCCACCAGACAGTTTCGCAATCATTCTCAAGTAAACCTGCGTCCTACCACGAAGATCCCTCAAAAATAACCCACAAATGTTCCCAATGAGTGCTCCTAATGTTGTTAGAATGCTTTCAGTCGTTACACAACCTTCCTGCAAAGGGATCCTCGAGATGTTAGGTGCAGCAATGCAAATACAAACTATTTTGTTGTGGGTTCCTTCTTGCCAAGCAGCTGAATCGAGAACATCTGTTTCTGGCAAGTCTTCCAAGATCTGGGCTCCAATGCATCTGGGAACCCCGTATGAATTCTTCATGCCGCTCCGCTCCATTAATGTTGACGCTTTCTATTGACACATTTGTACGTAACGAGCACACAGCGGTGCTGCATATCATGCACCTGCTGCTTCACAGCCAGCTAAGTGAACCCGGCCCTCAGCAGCAGCAACAGCAGCAGCAGCAGCATAGACACTTAATAGCAAACAGATGAGAAAATTTAACGCCGCGATGACTCGTTTGCAAACAGCGGCCTGGACGCTCGAAAACCATGAACATGGTTCCAGACAGCGCATTAAAGAATAATAATAAGCTTACCAGTAAGCTGTTTGTTCGGAAATAACAAGTGCTATACGCCATTTTAGGTGATATTAGAGGCTTTAGCTTCACGTCTGGCCTTTGGTGTGAACCTCAAGAGGACTGTGTCATTTAACGACGCATTTACGACATGGGACGAGGACAATAATTCGTGTTTAACGCGACGGGAGTCAGAACCCGAATATTTTTTTTTTTTAAACAAACACTGCTGCGTTCTCTGATATTAGGCGGAAAGGCAGACAGCTAGCCGTGCTAGGCTAACACCCCCACCCCCGGACCGAAGGGACAAAAGGCCCCACATCTACCCGCTGAGTGTCAACAGCTACTCGGTCGCAGTTGCGTAGGTGAGGGCGACGGGATTTTAGTGCGTGTGTGTGTGTACAGCGTCAACAGTTTGTGCGTTTCATTACTACAAAGTCCAACATTTGGTGGCGAGCGAAGCAGCACTCGGGCTGCCTGTCATCCCCACCTCTCGCCTCCTGCTTTTATTACCACGTCATTGGTCCGTCCAACACTGCGGAAATGCAGCGCTTAGCTGGATGCTAAGAGCTAAAGCTAAAGCTAAATGCTAACGGGGCTAGTTGTTGGAGCTCTGTAGTGCTCCGCGGCGGCTTACCCGTGTCTCCGATGATGATGTATTTGAAGAGGTACGCATACGCCATGGCCCCTGGTTTTTGTGCGGTCAGCTGTCTCAACCGTTATACCTTGTGTGAATGAAGCGTGAATATGTGCTAAGTGTGGATGACAGCCTGTTTTCTCCAGTCGGTGCCGTAAGAAGGAACAATAAACAGCCCAGCGTCTCGGCCCTACGTCACACGGTCCGCCCTCGCCACGCTACAGTATGGTGTCTTCAAGGACTCCTCGGAATCTTCAGCATCAACTCGAAATCTCACGCATTTGAAGAATGTGTCGATTCCCCTTTTCTTCTCGTAGAACAAATGACTCCTTACACTTACATATCAAAGGTAGAGTTTGTAAAACAAGGATTCATCGAAAAAAATAATAATTTGGGAATGCCATAAAACAGGATCAAAGTCACTCTATCGGCCCCTAGCGGCTGGATTGTTCACGGCAATCAGCGAGAAAGGAAAGTGAAAAAATAAGCCCTTTTTCTCCTCTTGCGTCCAAGTCATGAGTTAGGGAGGAAAATTTTTCTCCAAGTTCAGAAAGTAGCTTACGAGTTAAAACTTGGATGTACACAGGTCAACTTAGGCAAAAATATTAACTATGTCTGCATTTTACTACAAAAACGAAGTGCTGCAGTCCAAAAATATCAAATTACACAAAATGTGCAGTTTTGACTATCAACACATTTGTGCAAATAATAATTCTTGAATATTGCACACAAGGAAAAATCAAATACTCAAAAGTCTGAAGTGCACAGAGAATCACACTGCAATACTACACTATGTCAAACACACTTCCTGAAAGCAGTTTGGCACCTCTTGCCACTCAACGCCCTATGATCAGCTTGTAATGTCAAAAACAACCCCAGCTGTGACCTATCTAAGACAGTATTCCTGAATAGCTGTGCAAAACCCCATAATACTCTGATGCGGCTGTTTACAAGTAGGAATCGAATGCTGGAAAAGATTTGTGAGCATTGTGGCCTTCTTTAAAAAGTCTGATACGTCAACAGTTAATTGATGATGTAAGAACTGGTTCAGGTTTTGGTTTTCGAAGGACAACAGCACAACAGGCTGAAGCTGATTGTCAGCTCTCACGGTCTGAACAAACCAGTCTGTCAGTGTGTTTGGTATGAACTTCCATGATGCTGCTGTCATTTAAATCAGGAAAGAGTGCTCCGAGTGTCTAAGTTTGACAGGTTGTCAGCGTAGTTTGAAAGAATGTCCGTCACTGTTGCATAAACATCTTTATTCTAAAAAGAAATCTTATGTAAAATAATAATAAATGCGTTCCAAAAAAGCAAAGTGCAGATCCTTAACAAGTATAAAAACAGGACAATCTGACCCTCTTCCTCTCTGGTTACTCTCATGGTTATGGTGACGTGTGTATCGGGAACACATTCCAGCTCATCTTTAGCCTGCATTTTCAGGAATGACCACTTTATTAAAGACATGTCAGTAAAGTTTTGTCAGTTTTTGTCATTGTTGATGAATAGCTAATATTAGCATTATTCCAACATTTGAACGGCAGCAATGTACCTCAGCAAGAGAGGAAATGAAAGGTTTCAGAAACCTGTTGAAATTGAAAGCTGTCCGCAGTAAAAGTTGTTTTTGTTATAGGTTGTCATGTCTGTTAAAAGAAAATCGTTGCTCCTGATATATTATAAGAGAATGACTTTTTTTTTAAAAAAAGGCTAGAAGAGTAACATGGACATGTAGCGCTCAGCTAAAAAGAATAAAAAAGGTTGTAAAAAAGTTTGCTTTAAAAGAAAGGCTTCAGAAACTGGTGTCAGTGGAAATATTTTCTTTTCTTTCTTTCTTATGGTTTTTAAACAATTTGTTAAAAAACAAAAAAAACAAAACAAAACAACAACAACATTGCAGCAACAATAACATTAAATCTAAAGACACCCATACGTTCTCATGTTTGCATCTTCTATGCTTCAGGTACCTCCTGGGATGTTGGGCTTGTCCAACTGGCAACCCTCTGCTCTACTCTACTGCACTCTGTCTCACTATCTCAGATTGAAAGGTTAACTAAATTATCCTCATGATTTAGTCAGGCACGATCACTGTATGGAAAACACGCCCCTCACCATTGTTGTATTTGTCACCTGATGGCCACTGTTGAGTCTCTCATGAGTTCATAGGTCAAGATGGTCCCACCAATAGGTTCTATTTCATTGTGTCAGGTTACACAGTAAGTAAGTGACAACAAACCAAGCACGCTGCTCCTTAACTTGCAGTAATCTAGACCATTTCTGCCAAGTATGTTGAATATATTAACATTACTATGATTATTTGAAGGGATTGTACCTCGTCAAGCACCGACCTGAACAATAAATAATAACTTTCACGGCTTTAGTAACCATTATGATTCATTTTGTACGTCAAGAATGTTTCGATGCATTAGAAAACGTGCGTCACAATAAAGAGATGAAATTAGAAGGCCACCGTGTTCTGCGTCAGTCGTCCAGCAGGGGGCGGTAAAGATGTCGATGGTGTGGTTCATTTTCTGGAGCAAGAAGTCTTGGTTGACTCGCTAAACCATTGTTTGAAATATTAAAAATAATATTTATTAAGAATACAGTAACTTTTTATTTCGAAATTGTAATGATGAGCGCACATATTGTTGTACTGTATCTCCATGCAACCCTGCATCTGAATCCTCCTCTCACACCAACTGACTTCAAATATACTGAAGGATCTTTGGAACGTTGGCCTGCAGCAGCTCACTAAAAACTGTAGCTTTTTAAAAAAAATTTATTTAGGATTTTATTTTGATTTTCAACCGTTTACAACACTCACCTTCCTGTTCACAAAACAACACCACGACACCAAGATAAAATCAAACAAAGACCCACAACATTTATGAGCAACAACAAAACATTAACAGACTCAAGTTGTATGATTTTTGTGTGCCCATGTGAAGTCTGTAATGATGGAATAAGGATTTTTAAAGAATATCTTTGGTGGGGAGATTGGTACTGTTGAAAATAAAAATTTACATTTTGGAAGCCATGTCATTGGAAATTAATTCATTCTTCCTATTAAGTTTATAGGGAGATTTTTCAATTTAATCTACTCAGATTTCATATAATTGAGTAATAAGATAAAAAATGTTTTATATATATATATATATATATATCTGCTGCTTGTCACTTATTGCTTATCAATATCAGGTTGCAAAATTACTGTTAAAGTTACGAGTTAGAAATGATTTTGAACAGAGGAGGTGTAGAGTTTTCAAAATGTGTTAAATACAACAAAAGATCATCTGCAAATAAAAGAAGTTTATACTGTTGTTCTCTTATAGTAACACCTGTAACGCTATCCCAACTTGGGATCAAGAACGTCCATCTATCTATCTATCTATCTATCTATCTATCTATCTGTCTATCTATCTATCTATCTATCTATCTATCTATCTATCTATCTATCTATCTATCTATCTATCTATCTATCTATCTATCTATCTACCTACCTGTCTATCTATCTGTCTATCTATCTATCTATCTATCTATCTATCTATCTATCTATCTATCTATCTACCTACCTACCTACCTGTCTGTCTGTCTGTCTATCTATCTATCTACCTACCTACCTACCTGCCTGCCTGCCTGCCTGCCTGCCTGCCTGCCTGCCTGTCTGTCTGTCTGTCTGTCTGTCTGTCTATCTATCTGCCTGCCTGCCTGCCTGCCTGCCTGCCCGTCCGTCCGTCCGTCCGTCTATCTATCTATCCGTCTATCTATCTATCTATCTATCTATCTATCTATCTATCTATCTATCTATCGATGTAAAACTCTGTCGTTTCAATGTTCAGTTCACTCTTCGTGCTTGCTGACTCAGCCTTTTCCGCGGCTCTCTGAACGACACCGCGTGACTTAATGCATACATTTTATTTATTCAACCGTCTGTCATGTTCCCTCACCTGTTCGTATGGGAACCACAGCCGGCGCTCTGCTTTTAGACAAGCCAAGCGGGGACAGGGGAGGTCGCCTGCATTTAGACGGCCCCAAGGCCAATTTCCTGATAAGGAATATGGGGCAATTAACATCAGCTGCCCCGAGGACGCTGAACAAAAAAAGGAAGGCATTACCAGAGAAAGAACAAGAGGGACCGGGCTCTATTAATTGCAAATAACCCTGATTATACATTTTTTTCCTTCATCTCAGAAAAGTCTGTCCCTAGTCAGAATAGAGGCGTGACTCCTCCCCTTGGCGCCCCCCGCACCCCTCTCCGCTGCCTTGGCACTGTTTTCACAACCTCGCCTCAACCACGGGCGGCTCTGCTGTCCAGGCACTGACCAGCACACACACACACACACACACACACACACACACACACACACAGCTGTAGAAAGTAACCTGCAAGTGTAACTGGGGGCAAGTGTGTGTGTGTGTCGGGGTAGGGGGTGGGGGCTGCAGGTGAGGTGGGGGAGGGGCGGGGTCACTCCTTGACTTATTTTCAGTCAACAGGGTGAGATGGTGTGTGTGTGTGTGGGGGGGGTGGTCAGGGTGAGAGAAACTGAGCTGCAACTATTTGGAACAGATACAGAGTGAGCGAGCGAGCACACCTGCAGAGTGAGAGAGAGAGAGAGAGAGAGAGAGAGAGAGAGGTAAAGGAAGACAAGGAGCAGAAAGAGCACTGCAAAGTGGAGAGAGAGGGAGAGAGAGGAGGAGGAGGAGCGAGAGAAAGTCAAGAGCAGCAGCAGAGCTGCAGACTCACCAGTTGAAGAGTGAGAAGGTGACAGAAGAGGAGAGGAAAAGGACGAGCGAGAGGAGGAGAACAAAAGAGTAAGAGAGGGGGAGAGAGAGAGAGAGAGAGAGAGAGAGAGAGAGAGAGAGAGAGAGAGAGAGAGAGAGCCAGAGAGAGAGAGAGAGAGAGAGAGAGAGAGAGAGAGCCAGAGAGAGAGAGCCAGAGAGAGAGAGAGAGAGAGAGAGAGAGAGAGAGAGAGAGAGAGAGAGAGAGAGAGAGAGAGAGAGAGAGAGAGAGAGAGAGAGAGAGAGAGAGAGAGAGAGAGAGAGAGAGAGCCAGAGAGAGAGAGCCAGAGAGAGAGTGGAGCGGTGGACTGGGAATCCATCCAGCGGACTTGCAAAGGCTTCAGGGCGTCTGAGTGACATCACCAGCGTGCAGGAGGACAAACTGGTTTGTGCCCAGCAGGACGCCAGCATGGCTGCTGACAGCGCCAGCCAGGAATCCGACTTGAAGGAGGCCAGGAAGGACGAGCTGGACTGGGGCTACGAGGAAGGTACGGTGCTGCTGTGCAGTCAGTGGAGGAGCGGGTGGTGGTGGTTGGGTGGGTGGGTGTTAGGCGGACGCAGGAGCTGCTGCGGCTCAGCGAGTCTCAGCGAGTCTCAGCGAGTCCCTTTGAGAGTGGATCCTCCATCAGACCCTCGCAAGTTTTTCCAGGCAGCTACGACTCCTTTACAGTTTCCCAGAGAGTCAGTTTCAGAGTGAAGAGTAAGAAGAGGATGCATTCACAGGCAGCAGGACTACTTCTCACTCTTGGTTTCTTATGCATCCATGAACACGATAACAGACTCATTCAGCTTATCTTCTTTCACCGTGTCCGTTTTATTGCTGCCTGAGCGTGGAGACGCTCGCTGTCATGTGACAAGGGTCATTTCATTCCTGTGAGTACAGAGTGCGATATGCACATTTTACGTGGATTTGTAAGGCGCCGGTACGTTGCTTGCAAACGGCAGCTGCCTCCTCTGGATACATTGTGTTCAAACGGAGAATCTGGACCTCCAGATGCTACTGCACAAAGTCTTTCAGAACTTTCCAAGTGGCTTTTTGATTTGGACTCACTTGTCAAGGTTGAGCAAAAAACAGAAACAAAAGATTCTGATGACGATGTGGGATCGCAGCACACTTGTTTCAATGCAAAGCGCCAAATACAACAAAGGATATCTGAGAGGACGCAGCTCATCTGCACGATGTTTCATTTACCCACAGGCGTAGCTGCATGTAATGTAAGATAATTGGAACCAGTTCCCTGCAGTCAATGTTCGCGGCTCCATTTCCAAGTTTGCCCGACCCCCCCCCCCTCCCCCCCGACTCCATCTTGTCCTTGTGCCTTGTTGTCTTTTTCATATTGAATGACTTCCTCAAAACAAGCATCAACTCAACAGGCAGCAAATGAAAGACATCAGTCTGAGGTTTTCACACTTTCGCTCCACAGATTCAGTTCTCAGGCGACTCATTTATGCACAGCTGGTAACAAATACTCCCCTTGCCAATAGCAGTGAACGGTCTAAAGGAGGCCCCATTCTTGCCAGTAGAAGCCGGACCAACTGCAGGTCCCTGCAGTGAAGCTGCTACTGTAGAGCAGTGATTTATTCAGCAAGATAGAACCATATTCCGTCACCCCGAGGAGCCATTTTAAAAGTACAGCCAGGAGCCAGATGCATTGTGGGAATGCAGTGCGCAATATGGATTTGTAGCACTCCCGAGTCGCCAGCCATGCGACGACTGAAGACGATCGTTGAAACAAAGAAACAAACACAAATTCTAATCATCGTGAATGAATTAGCGGTGCATGGTTAGCTGGTTAGATTAGCAGCAGCTAAATGTAGCTAGTGAAGCGGGAAAAGGAGTGCGAAAGGACTCAGCGTTAAATCTTGCATGTATCTATGAAGTGGACAATGACGTGATGGTGACACTTTGCCCAAAATATAAATCAAGCATAGTGGACGGAAATCTATCCAGCCCAACAGGCTCTTTGTGAGTGTCAGGGGTCTGCTGTGGAAGCAGGACTGCCTTTGCTCGCTGGTTGTCAAGGCTCCAGTTGCTGAGTGAAAGGAGAATGCCGCTCACTGGCATGAACCGTGTGTCTGCGCTGTGGTGGCAGTAAAATCCTCCCTACTGAGATATAAAGAGTCTTTGGGCCCATTAATGCAGAAGTCAAAAAACCTTTTTGGAGTCTGCGCTGGGTGAGCAGCTACATTGAAATGAATGGGAGCCATCCTGGACCCTGGGGGTCTGGGGCAGGGTCACACCCTGGACCAGGGTCACGCCCCGGACCAGGTCATCGCAGGTCCGCACAGAGAGACCAGCAACCATTCACACTCACTCGCACTCACACACACCCAAGGACAATCGAGAGTTCCCAGTTCACCTCACAGGGATGCTGCTTCTGCACTGTGGGAGGAGTTCCTGGTGAGAACATCCCACTCAGCGAGGCCCCAGGCCCGGCATCGAACCCGCGACCTCTCTGCTGTGAGGCACCGGCGCTAAGCACTGCGCCACCATCACTGTCCATCTTTGTTAATATCAGCTGGCAGAAGACTCCAAAACTCACTGCCTGAAATATCAAAAGAATATGAATGAAGATATCATGGGATTATATGACATACATATACATCACAGGATTATATATTGAGACTGTTCATGTGGAGTATGATTATTATATAATTAAGGGGCTAGGAGGAAATAAGTATTTACTTCTTGCTACTCTGCTTCCTCTTCCTTGATCGTAGCAGCTGCGTTTCCAAAACAGGTTTTCATAAAATTAAAGCAATAATTTTTAACATTTCGACAAAGTACAATTGGGATTTGCAGGCGTTTGTTTCCATTGAATGGTCTAAAACGCATAAGCCGTAATTCTCCTGAAATCTCGTCCCGTGAGACTTTAAGAGAATCGCGTTTGCTTTGGTTAGTTTATGTTTGTTTGCCGTCAATAATTGTTGTTATGTTTTTCTCTTTGAAAAAAAAATTCCGTCTCCTCCTACGTCCAATCACAATGCGCCATTTTCACTGGTCGGTGAACTGGTCACGTGACCTCGTTCGCTGACGTGAAAATGTGAAAAAAGTGTTTCCATGAGACTTTTGCGATATTCCTCTCTATGGATACGTGACCCTTTTTTTTTTTTTATTGCGATATTTAGGTTTTTGCGCAATTCTAGAGGTGATGGAAACACAGCTGCCGAGCTGTAAACACTGACTCAGGCTTGGACTGGAGGTGGACCTGGTGAGCCTGTGTATAGAGAGGGCTGGTCTAGTTTGTGTCTGCTTGTCTGTTTGTTGATGTCTTTCTGTCTGCAACACCTGTTTGTGCAAACACTAAAAACCGTCATCGCACAGCCCTCAGCAAACTATCACAATCTCACACGAACAGAGCGAACAGCTGAGGGCTTCAGGCTTCGTTTCCATTGTGAGGGGCCGTACGGTCCTTTCAGGAACATGACACTGTTTCAATGGGTTGATGTCTTTTCGATACATTTTGGCTTCTGCACAAAGAACAACGGTCTCATTGTTGTGGTGGCCAGCAGAAAGCCTGGTCCAGCGGCTCCGCTGCTATTGGAATCACTTCTTCTTTGACTCTTTGATCACTTCTTCTTTAGAGTGAGACTCAAGCAGATTGGAGTTGAGTAGATGTAACTAACGTAAAAAAAAAAAAAAGTCTTTATGGCTGTAAGTCTTATACACTTAACACATTTTCTGTTTCTTGTCGGTTACCGGTTCTCATTTTTTGGTTAGCCAGCAGACGGGAAGTATGAAACCAGACCACACGTCTCAAACCAGACACACACACACACACACTGACCTTTAAAGAAACCTTTACTTTCACTGAATAAAGTGAGAAGAGTGTTTCGATAAAAATAAAAGAAATCACTAGCCTCTGCATTCTTCTTGACACCTCAACCCAACCCAAGTCCAAAACCAGTCAACAAAACAAAACATCTTTATATCCCTGCTACAATATTAATAAAGCAAATGTATCGTCATCAAGTATTTATATTGATTATTTATTTGTAAACCCCTTTGAAGTATAAAAGGCAAGCCAGGGAAACGTCTCGGTTGCTTGCGTAAGTAATTGCATGAAACTCATGTGAGCGGAACCTTTGTTTAGCCAGCATTAGCGAGCGCTACTGTGGCCTAGAAAGATCACAACTCCGCCTCCAGATTAAAGCAAGGCTTGGAAATGCACACAGCAGTTGCAAACGACACATACAGTTCAACACAATGTAACACACAAATGCCCTCATGTAACAACTGGACTTGGCAGCATGTGCATGCAAAATGCAGAATGCCACTGCACCTGAAGTGCTTTCCATGCAGACGTCACCATTTGGGTGTTATTATTTGCAAGTACATTATGTCATATCCAACGTGTGCCACATGTCACACGTGCTGCAAACTATTTGTGCGAAAAAAGTTCATCAAAGCGATTCTGCGGTTTGCGACACAGACGCTGCCAAGTGCCAGTACCCCTCTCACGAAGGCACGTCCCAATTTGATGTGTCTTCTGTATTTGCTCGTGATATGTATATGTTTTGAAGCACTGTCTCAGTTTGAAAGGGTTTTGGTGGCTTTTCCAGGCCACCATAAGCTCAGACAATGTAGTGGTGAATCCTCTGCTTCTTCAGTCAAAACCTAAGTACTTTTGGACTATCAATCTAACTGACTGACAGACTGACTGACTGACAGACTTGCATCTTTACTGATCCAGCTTATCCTGCATAGTATACCACCACTGCCGCCTTGTTCTAATCACATTATTTTGTACCAGCATGTTTATTTTAAAGTTAAGCTGAGCAGCTTCCCTTTACTTTTTCATATTGTTATTAGTCTGCCAATGCTATATATTTATATATATATATATATATATATATATATATATATATATATATATATATATATATATATGTGTGTGTTAGGTTAAGATCGTGATATCAACTGTACTGTACTGCACCCTGCAAATCGCACCAAGAAAATGTGTCCTGTCCACTGAGTGCACGTGAAGGTAAAAAGAGGCGGAAACTGCGACCAGGTGCAGCCCCACACTCATTTCAGTATGTTTTAGTTGATCATCTTGCGCAAAATGACACTTTAGTCTATGCAAATATGCCTCATTAGAAACAGCACCTAATCTGACACTTAACCATGTTAATAAGCATGTTATAGGGGATTTATTACCTATTACACAATGCTTATTCCAAAGACCTGAAAATAAAGCGATACCTGTGTCTATGTACATATATACTGTATGTGTTTGCGTTAGAACACAAATCATTAGAAAGTTTTAACACTTGCAGTCACTTTCTCCTAGTTTGGTAGCTGCTAAGAGACTTGCTGGCCTCTATCTCCTCACAGGTGTAGAATGGGGACTTCTCTTCCCAGCTGCCAACGGCGAGTACCAGTCCCCCATCAACCTGAACTCCAGGGAGGCTCTGTACGACCCGTCTCTCCTGGATGTCCGTCTATTTCCAAACTACGTGGTGTGCAGAGACTGTGAGGTCATCAACGACGGCCACACGGTCCGCATTATCCTCAAGTCCAAGTCAGGTGACTGCCGGGAGACGTGGCTTTCCTTCATTTCCTTCATTGCAAGCTGTTTTTAGTTGACATCCAAGAACATGAATGAGTGTGGTATAATTGAGCCCCCACTTCTTCCTGATTGATTTCCCATGAATCCTTGGTGTTCCTGTGCTGCTGACAGTTGTTAGTGGGGACCCTTACCCAGCGACCATGAGTACGAACTTCACGAGGTTCGATTTCACTGGGGCAAGGAGAACCAGAGGGGATCGGAACACACAGTCAACTTCAAGGCTTTTCCCATGGAGGTACACACCAACACACCGACGCACACACTACCAACACACTGACACACACACACACTACCAACACTGTTGGGGGGGCTACAACAAAACCATGTCTTTGATTCTACACCTTGTGGTGGCAAGAGATCCGGACCCTTGGTTCTTGGTGCACACGGGTTTGGAAAACAGACTGTTGGAGAGGGTTTGGCATTGCAGTGTATGGAGCTTCGGTAAAGGCAATGAAACGTATCTGCCGACTAGAAAACGCAACGGTGATGAAAGAAATTTTGAACACATAATGGAGAGATCGTTTCCAGATCACGTGCAGATCATTTGAGAAACTTTGTGGACTTGTGAAGGAATTTCGAGCCTTCAGGAAGTAACTACGAGTGCCAATTCCACT
Source organism: Thamnaconus septentrionalis (assembly GCA_009823395.1). NCBI lineage: Eukaryota > Metazoa > Chordata > Actinopteri > Tetraodontiformes > Monacanthidae > Thamnaconus > Thamnaconus septentrionalis. Next base: position 25,143,056 of record CM020504.1, on the reverse strand, counting down.
CCAGGTGAAAAGCGCCATTGTTCTGCATGAACTGGCAAGTTGTACAGAGCACCGTGTTGTTCCAAACTCTTTTTGGAGAGCACAAGTCAACTGAAGTGGTTCTCGGTTGCGTCCTCAGTTATGCACAAACTTGTACTAGCGCACACGCAGTGTCCAGCTAAACTCCCACTAAGGCGTATACATGACGGAAACATTCCAATGGCATTACCTGGGTGTCTCAGTGGTAGTTTTCCAATTCCAATCGATGTTAGTCGTACTAACCCAGGACTAACTACAGTCTGGTCACATTTGACCTGCAAAGAGATAAAAGTCGTGCGCCCCTGCACTTCTCCTGCCTACATTTGACACGAGAGCCCTCAGTCAGTGCCAGCTGATGACCTCTGGGTCTGCTCTGGACACCTGTTCTCAACAATGGCCTCTCAAACACAGCCTTTGTTCTGCTGCAGCTCCATCTGATTCACTGGAACAGCACGCTGTTCAACACGCTGGAGGATGCTCTCGGCCAGAGGAACGGAATCCTCATCATTGCCCTCTTTGTGCAGGTAACCGCCGCAGGAATGACAGACGTTATGAAATCACTTTGTCGGTAGGATGGAAAATCTAAATTCACTTTTCAACCGGCGGGAAAGTACAGTGGCATCGTCTCCAAGGTTTAAAAACCTCATGGAAGCAAGTTACATTTTCTCTTTTTCTGACTGGTGCCCCACCCACCATCAACATCTGCACCAGGCAGTAATCAGTAAAATATTTTGTAATCTCTCCAAGTGTAACTCCAGAAGAACTCATTTGCAGCAGAAATGTGAGCAATATTGGCAATCCAGTCAGTTGTTTGATTGTCTTTGAAGCTGTCGTAACACAAAAAGCTTTCAAAATAAGAGCAAGCTACATGGAAAGTCATTTCCACTTACTAGAAATGGCCTGATAAGGTTCATGAGGAATCATTCATGCATTTTTGATGCGCTGCATTTTTTTAGTCCATGACATCAGCTCCTCAGTTACTCAAAACTAGATTCATCTGGTGTGACTGTCACTGCACAAAATTGTAGTAAGGTTCAGTCAGAGTTCAGTGAGTTAATGTCATACTGAGAGGAGTCTGAGGCCAACCAGCAAAGAAAAGACAGCAGCCAGCAGTGTCCTTCAGAATTCCTCTGGACGACCTTGGCCACTGGCAGTCCATGGCTGCAGCACTGGAACTGTACCAGTGCAAGAGGACAAGGAAAAGTGCACAAGTGTAGAGTGAAAACAAGCAATACTGTCACTCAAACTGTTTTTTAGCGTGAAGATAAGAGCGGGTAGCTAACGTGCGCGTGCTGTCCTCACACCAACGCTGTGCTTTGTCAGATTGGTAAAGAGCACCTGGGTCTGAAGGCCATCACTGAGGTTCTCCAGGACCTGCAGTACAAGGTGAGAAGACACGTGAGGATGCTGGAGGCCAGAGGTCTGATCGCTTGGACTGGTGTTGCTGTTATGTTTTAATGAGTTTCATATTTCAATCAGGGGAAGAGCAAGATCATCCCCTGCTTCAACCCCAACACTCTGTTACCTGGTGAGCACCAATCCTTTTTGCTGGGAAATTGATGATGCGCGGTTCATTATTTTAACTGGAAAAGCTGATCCAAGATGACCAGAAAACGTCCGCCGAGCTTCTAGTTATTAATCTTTGGACCCTTAGCTAAAGGTGTCAACTTACTGTTGAATTTCTATTAAACAACTACAGTTAAAGCTTGAATGGCACCTTAATCAAATTCTTCTTCCTTCCACACCAACACGTTCATTTAAATGCACTAAATCTTGTACCTACAGTGAGATATTATTCAGATTTTTTATTGGAAATAAATAAGATTGATTCTTCAAATATTTGTTGCCCTGCCTTCGCCCTAAGACAGCTGGGATTGGCTCCAGCAGACCCGTGTGACCCTGATCTCAGGAAGAAGCGGGTATAGAAGATGAATGAATGAATAAAAAGCCTTTAAAGTTTCTTCATGTCTGACTTTATTGTTCAACATTGAAAAGTTTCCCAATTACAGCATTGACTCAGCAAAACTGGGGTTGAATATGACTTTATGACTAATGATTATGACCTTTGTTTCATTGTTGGAACTCAATAATAAAGACTTGTTGCTGATATTTATTCCCATGTCTTCCGTTGGTCCAGTTAAAACAAACAAAAGCTGCTGTTCCATAACAAGGGAAGCAGCTGTGAGGTGCTCCCACTGAAACCTCCTTTGTAATGTTCATCACATGTGTACCGTCTCCCTCAGATCCTCTCCTGAGAGACTACTGGGTGTATGAAGGATCTCTGACCACTCCACCATGCAGTGAGAAGGTCAACTGGATCCTCTTCCGTTACCCTCTCACCATCTCACAGCTACAGGTAAAATCAGATAAATGATAATAAAACAAAAGGCTGACATATGGAAGCTGCGTGTGGCTGCTTTCATGTGTGTAGCATTACATCCGGACTGGAACATCCCTGGTGCTTTCCCAGCACAGTAGCGGGATGGCTCTTGGGATGTAAAGTCAGTTTAATGAAGGACATTTTTTAAAAATAGTAAAAAAATAAAATAAAAGGTCAATCGTTGCACATTAGCCAAGCGTCCCTTAAATGTCAGCAGAACGTGAACCTGCTGCTTCGTGACTTCCTCCCCTCGACAGCCCTGACTCGCTGTTCACCTGAAACCAGTTGACATTTATTTGGCTATTTAATCTTTGATGCTGGCTGGCCTGCTGAGCCCTCTAGAGATGCTAACAGGCTGAATTCCTTCCACACGTCCTCCTGCCTTCAGTTCTGTGCTTTGACTGAGACGGACGACTCGCTGTTTCAGCGACAGTACTTTATTTTAAGCAGACATTGCGAGGTCAGTGCAAGTGTCTAAAGTGTTTCCACGACCATAACCACTTTTGTGATTATTCCTCTACATGGATGTGTCTGAAAAACCACCTCATGGGAGCGTCCAAACCCTTGAGCCATATTTGAGAGTTTCCATCAGCAGTTTTTATGGCCATATTTATGTTTGGAGCAATTCTAGGGGTGGTGGAAACGCAGCTACTATTGACTGTGTTGTGAGTGACACCTGCTGTCAAGACTGACGAGTTTGGGAGAAAATGCCGGGAGTGGCTTTGACGTCACCTGTTGGCGAGGCAAGCTTCCAGCCGGGCTCCCGGGGCGCTGCCCCCTAGTGGGCTAGGGTTAGGGTGAGGGTTAGGAGCAATAGGGATAAGTGCCACTGATTCAGTACCTTTCCCGTTGATTCATGCAGATGAAACTTTGCCTACCCTCCAATTTTGGAGGACCCTGATTGTAATGGACCAACTGGATTGCTGATCAAAGGTCAAATTCAAAGGTCAAAGACGTGCATCTCCGGAACGGAAGGTCGTAGAAAGATGATTCCACTCTGGCGTGTTCAGAAGGGTCGAATTATGTCAGACGGAATCAGGTTTGAAGTCTTTAGGGAGTTCAGAAAAAAGTTAAGATCGGTTCAAAATTCCCATTCAAATCAATGGAGTTTGAAAATCTTTGGAAAAACGACGGAGCATTTTTCCGAAGATTGACCTGGTAGAAAGTGGATAGGCTGTTCGGAGTGGAGGAGCGTTTGTCTGCGTGACTGTCGGCGCTGAACTGCCAGACAAAACATCAGCTTCACGCCACTTTGTGCTCCTCTTCCACTCAAACACGGTGGCAGCGCTGCGCAAACAGGAAAGGCAGTGTTGCCACAAGCGCTCCAGGTTATCTGTGGACCACAGCATTCATTATTTAGCTGTGTCATTTTTTTCCCAAGTGAAAACAAAAATGAAAAGTCAGAAGCTACCAGCGCTTCCCACTGTTGTGCGCTGCTGATGACTTTGTAGTCTGCAGCTTATTATTCAGGCTGCAGGGAAGTGAGTTTGTTGAGGGATTTGTGACATATGCGACATATGTGTCACATTAGTTGAATATGCATCATAAGATGAAATCATTATTGATTCTTCTCACAATGAGGAAATTGGAGTTTACAGCTGCGAAAGATGGGACAAAGATTATTGCGGGTCGAGCCTCTTTGCTGGGAAAAGAGCAGAGGAGAATATTTGCCTAATTTTTATTTATGCCTTTGTACAAATATACATTGTCAGATGTACATAAGAGGAGGAGCCCTGAAACACTTCTAAATATGAAGCCAACACCGGAGTTGCTGCACGTGAGGTGCTGCATCAAAATTGTTTCACATCAGCGATGGTCCCTGTCCAGATCTATCTGTCTGTCTGTCCATCTGTCTGTCTGTCTGTCTGCTCACTAATTATAACTGGGTCAGTGGATTGACAGGCTGATTGCTTGTCCAAACGAGCCAGATCAGCAGGTTCAGCAGCGACTTCCTCTTGTTTTCAGCGCACCAAACACATTGTTTTCTTTCCTTTTTTTTTGTGCTCGTTTCCTTTTCGCGGTGTATGTCTTCTTTCCCAAGTCAGCAGACACGAGCAATCTTTTCTAAAAAAATATATATATTTTAATTTAATTTAATGACCAAAAAGCGAATCTTTTTTTTTTTTTATACCATCTAGAAATTGCCGCACTGTCGTTCCAGACTGGTCTCCAAAGTCCAGGTGAACCTCCGAGAGCCTGCATGCATGTGTGTGTCAGGGAGAGAGGAGTTGTGCAAGGTGCGTGCCTGTGCGCTGGCCTGGCCTGGCCTGGATCTCGATGCTCTCTGGTCTCGATACGGCCCTGGTCTCGGCCGGTGCCGACAGTTACTATGCCGACATGTCCGGCTCTCTGACTGCGACCGCGGGCAGTAAATCCTCCTCCCGCAGGCCAAAAAGGAACTGCAGCTGCCGTGTTTGTTTTGGCCGACGGCTGCAGGCGTCGTGCGCTCCGTGTGCGCCAGGCTGATAGCGTGCGCAGCGAGCGGCCCGCCGCCGCCGCGCTTGTGAACAGGATGTCAGGTTTCGCGCCGGCACCTCGCCGGCATTACAGCGATCTCTGTGTTGGATCTGGGCGAGACAACACCGGGTGGCGCTGCTGTGAAAAGCGCTGACGAGGTATCTGATGCGAGTGGCCACCTGTGACAACAGATAAGAAGAGTCTCACAGCAGCGGCAGCGGCAGCGGCTTCCTCCGCGCTGAGAAAGCTGCGCCGTCTTCAGATAATCGCATTTCATTCCCACACTATCGCTTTTGACATTTCTCTCTCGGCGGCGGGTCGGGACTCAGCGCGGCCCCCGCCGACGGCTTTTGTGACTGGAGCGCAGAGCAAATATTTAGAGTTGCGCCGAGGATTTGAATTAGCTTGAGGATCCACGAAAGAGACAAAGGCCCAAAGCTGTTTGTTCCGCTAGCTAGCCAGTGTCAACCGCCGCTTGACTTCAAGCAGGAGCACAAGTGAAGTGTTGTTTTTAACCATCCAGTGCATCGTGGTCAGTTGCTCCTAAACGCACTGGTTTCTATGCTCAACAGTCAATTATAAGCCTGGGCCCTTTATTAAAATACCTCTCTGTGTGTGTGTGTGTGTGTGTGTGTGTGTCCAGATCGAGGAGTTCCGAAGACTGCGGTCCCACGTCAAGGGGGCGGAGCTGCAAGAAGGCAACGACGGTCTGCTGGGGGATAATTTCCGTCCCACTCAGCCACTCAGTGATCGGATAGTCCGCGCCGCCTTCCAGTGACCGCTTCTTTTCCAACTCCAACTCAGAGACACCTATGGGTCCTATAGATATGATCACCAAGGTAACTCATGACACAGTCCTTCGTTCCCCTTTTCTTCTCCGTTTCCGGCTGCCATCCATCAAGATTGACTGATTTTCTTTTGGTCCAAAAAAAAAAAAAAAAAAATCAATACCACAAAACCACAAAGTTTGAAATGAAGGTGTTCTCAGAGAAGCGCGTCCTTGTGAAGTTGTAGGTTTGCGCTTTCCTTCGGGGATCCAACAGGGATTTGGTCCCTCGGGAACCACAGAGTAGTGGGACAAGCCCTGGAAGAACTAACCCACTTCACTTTCTAATCTGGGATCAGCCTGAATGCAGACAACTGTCCCAGAATTAGCTCAGCAGCACTGCGGCAGGAGGGAAAAAGTCCTTCAATGAGGACAGATGCCTTCGAGTGAAGGTGTGACACCTTGTACGAAAGGATCTCTCACACGTCGACACCGTCACCAGAGGTTGGGGGTTTTGCTGCAGGACATTCTGCCCGCGCCTGCGGCAGCACAGACGTCGTCATGTTGTAAACGCTCTTATCTAGCAGTGGCCAAGCAGCGGCAGACAGTTACGACCCCATCCACGATACATTACACCTGTCAATGCAGATAAGTTTGGACAAAGCAAATAAAGCTCCAATAAATCACTCCGTAGAGGAAGGAGAATGGAAGAGTTTGTGTAAGTGGCAGCATGGTAGCGTAGCGTGTTCAGAAGCATTGGCCCAGCGGCGCCTTGCTCGTGACGACGGACTATTACTGTTTGGAAAATTAGCCACACGTTTAGTTTTTACACTTTGTTGGAAATACATTGAGTTGAGTGGATTTGTAGCTACTGCATAGGTATACACAGTACTGTTTGTACTGGGTTTTTTTTTAGTGCTGCGACAGTGTAGTTTCCCAATTTGGGATCAATAAAGTACATCTATCTATCTATCTATCTATCTATCTATCTGTCTATCTGTCTGTCTATATATCTGTCTATATATCTGTCTATCCATCTATCTGCCTGTCTATCTCTCTGTCTGTCTGTCTGTCTATCTGTCTGTCTGTCTGTCTGTCTGTCTATCTATCTATCTGTCTGTCTGTCTGTCTGTCTATCTATCTATCTGTCTGTCTGTCTGTCTGTCTATCTATCTATCTATCTATCTATCTATCTGTCTATCTGTCTGTCTGTCTATCTATCTATCTATCTATCTATCTGTCTATCTGTCTATCTGTCTGTCTATCTATCTATCTATCTATCTATCTATCTATCTGTCTGTCTGTCTGTCTGTCTATCTATCTATCTATCTATCTGCCTGTCTGTCTATCTATCTGTCTATCTGTCTGTCTGTCTATCTATCTATCTATTACGGAGCTCCGGGCAAGCACACACACAACAAGTGTCTGCATGATCTTGCAAAGAAGGAACAAACTTGTACATCTTATATAGGTTGAACTGTTTACAGAAGAGGCACTAGAGGGGTATCTGCACCCTCTGGCCACCCAGACACCCGTGGACAGGTTAACAGAACAAAGTGCTTTCGTTGCCCTTTAGCCACAGACGAAAAAAGGACATTTATGATTACATAAACACGTGTGATGTACATATAAGGCAGTATGAACAGGACAAAGAGTTCATGCAGAGTGCATGCTCACTTCCCCAGGTCAACTGAGACGGCAAGAAGTCGAAAGTTTAACAGAAACCAGACAGATATGAAAAACGCTACTAGACAAGATATGAAAAAACACTCAAAAGAATGTGCAGAGAAGTCACGAGGCTGGCTTAAGGCCTTTTGGTACAATTTTCCATTACACTATCTATCTATCTGTCTATCTGTCTATCTTTCTGTCTATCTATCTGTCTATCTATCTGTCTATCTATCTATCTGTCTATCTATCTATCCATCCATCTTTCTATCTATCTGTCTATCTATCTATCTGTCTATCTATCTATCTATCTTTCTATCTATCTATCTATCTATCTATCTATCCATCTTTCTATCTATCTGTCTATCTATCTATCTGTCTATCTATCTTTCTATCTATCTATCTTTCTATCTATCTATCTATCTATCTATCTATCTATCTATCTATGCAGGAGAGACAGTGAACTTGTAAAGAAAGTCCTGCTGGTCCGTCTTTGTACTAAGCCTTGTGCTGCAGTGATGATTCCCTATAAATAACAGAGCCAAAATCCCATTTTTATATATGTAATAATATACGATACAATATACTAATTTCTAGATTTCTTAACTAAGCACGTCCTCTAGAAGGGAGCTGATCAGTATGTAGGTGGTTTCGTTCTGAGAGCCCTGCGATGGCGCTGTAACAGAGCGAGTGGAGAGGGTGGGGGGCAGAAGGAAAGGTAGAAAGAGGTTCTGTGTGGATGGGATGACAGTGGAGAAGACTAGAGGGGGCAGAACAGAGAACTATTGTGTGTGGCGTAAGCCGACACTGGTGTGGGTCCACCAGTTCAGCCCCACCTGGCCAGAGGGCCAACACTGCTGCCTCCCACTGGCCACGACAGCAGCAGCGCCCTGTCAAGTTGGCATGAAAAATAATATATGATAAAGTGTCACCACTTCACCACTGAATCATTTTCACGTTATTTATTTATTTTGTGTAAGCTTCACGTTATAACGTGAAAATTATCACGAAATGTACGTTATTTCGTGATAATTTTCACGTAAATGGGCTTTCGTCAGCTCGATTGAAAAGGAAGCCACGATAGGAGAATAGCGGTTCTAGAAATCTAGTTGAATCTAGCTCTATAATCTGTGGACAAATACAATCAAGCCCCATACCCTGTGATCTGTTCTAATTACTACGGAAGTGCATTGCTGCCACCCTAGAAAAAAAAAAAAACAGGTCTCAGTGAAAACAGGTCTACAGATTAGCGTGAAAATTATCACGTACAAACGTGATAGTTTCATGTTATAACGTGATACTGAGCCCTGTTTTTTTTTTTTCTAGGGTGGCAGCAATGCATTTCTGCACTTTTTGTGACTTGGCAATGCTAACATTCACTTAGCATTGGTGGCGCAAAAAACGTGGCGTTTACTGAGAGTTACTGAGAGTTATGAGTCTTCCTTTGCACACTTGCACTTTACATATAACTTTCCATATGTAGCGACTTTTTATGATTATTAATTAGTCATGTTTTACTCTTGCTTCTAGTTGCTGTGTTCCAGGCTGTGTCGGATTGTGCTTTCAAGACACAGTAGCATAACTTACGATTTTAGCAAGTGCATGAAAAAAAATGTAAATATTTGTTCTATTTTTTTTCAATTTGGGTTATTACAACTTGAGTTTCGCAAGAACCACCCTAACTCTACATTTTGTGGCATTTAGTGCGGTGGAAGGATGGCAATGGCATGACGCTGGAGGCTTATCACGTTATGGACCAAAACGTATCAGTTGCTCAACAGACAGAGTTTGGTGAAAACCACCGCTGTTGCACTTCTTCTGTTAGTTTGTTTCACTTGTGTGAGTGTAAACTAGGCCAGGAGACCAAAGCCGCATGTGAAGTGGGTCTTGACTCCTCATTGACTGTGAACAACAACGATGTCACGACAACCCATTGCTTTGGGAATGAAAATACACGAGAGTTTGCTATCGCTGCAGATTTATGCTTCCACATCTTGTGTCTTTTTTTTTTTTTTTTTTTTTTATAATAATAATGTCGTCTTTTTTATTTTTGCAGATAAAAAAAAAGTTGAAGAAGTACAAAGGACACGAAAGGAGGGGATGATGTACCTCGCAGTGGTTGATCTGCACTTTCCCTCCACGTGTTTCTTCTATGTGTTATTAGATTTGTGTGAGTGTGTTTGAGTGTGTCCTGGTTAGATGGTAGGAAGCCGCACTACTACACAACTGCTGTCTGCTGTGCCAGTAAGAGGAAACGTGAACCACAATTGTGTCTGTATGACGCACACGCACAAAGATCTCGTTTGCGACCACCTGAGGCTGCCCCCGCTAGACGCACTGCCGTGGAGCTGGAGGAAAAGATCAACGCTCAGTTTGCAAAAAAAAAAAAAAAAAAAAATGAAAAACCTTCAAGTCTGACAAAAAGTTTTGCTGCAAAACAAACATGTTTATGAAGACACGAATGAGAAGAAACAGATCAGTTATCGCTGCAAAGCCTTCACGCCACGTTGTAATACAGTTCTACCCAGAAAATTAGAATATGCTGAAAAGGTTGTTGCATTTCTACAGTTCAACTCAAAAGGTGAATTTGACATATTATATAAAGGAATAATATGCAAATCAATATATTTCAGGTTTTTATTTCTTTGGATTTTGCTGATCAGGTCTTGCAGCTTTAAAAAAAAAACCCTCAAATTTTATAATAATTTTCTGAGTTTGTGGTTTTAATAAGCTGAAAATCTTAATCAGCAAAGTTACAACAAGGAACTGCTTGAGATGTCAATTTGCGTGGAATGGCTCAATAAAATTTGTTGCTTTCATCTTTTATGAATATAATAATATCATAAATTGCCCAAATAAAACAACTTTTACTTGATATTCTCCTTTTTCGGGTAGTACCTGTATTCTAGTCCAGTTGTGACATCAAAGTCAAAGACAAGAAACAAACTAGGGGGCGCTGTCAACGCTTCATCGGCCGAAATATGCGCTAAAAAAAAAAATGGAGTGCATTTTTTTGGCGGTGTTGTCCTTGCTTGAAATTTTAATGGCAGCCAACCGTTGTAGAAGTGAGAGGTGAGCCACACCTCCGGCCTCTGATGTCCAGGATGAAACATCTCAAAACTTTACCTTCAAAAAGTCACTGACTCCACATCAGGCCATTTCATTCATTGTAGCCATGAAACACCTTCACATTCACAACCAATCAGTCTCTGATGTATCTGATGATCAATTCACACTAGAATATTCTATACTCATTCAAACTGTATTTTTTTTTTTTTTCTTGTTGCGTCTCAACTGTGCAAGTGATGCGACTGCATGTTACTCTTGCCAAGGTTAATAAATGAATGCACATGGAAGTTTGCAAAGATTCTCCTCTGATCAACATGTGGGCTTCCCTGGACTGTGTCTTCGAGTGTCAAAATCAGTGTCTTCATCATCTTCATCTTCATCAGTGGGACAGTTTAGAAGTTGGTTTTCGCAGGTTTCTTTTTCTTTCTGAGTCAAATGGCCAAACACAAATTGTGACACAAATTTTGTACCTGCATGATTGAAGCACGACACTCATTAGATTCTCTTGATTGCTTCGGAAGGCGGCAAGAGTTGCAAGCTTTGCTGTTATTGTGTTTGAGTTTTTTTTAATGCAGTCTATGCATTTCTAAATATATTGAATGAAGAATCACCCCAGTGAGAGTAAATAAGTTTCCAAGTGCATTTTCTTGCAAGTGCAGTCACTTGTGCACTTGTCCATCCAGTTCACAACAGGATGTTTCAGCCCCTTGTCACACATCCAGGTCAAATAATTGACGATGATTGCATTTGTGTGTGACTGATGCAGCCGCAACACAGAGATGATGAAAGGTTTTCTTATTTCCAGGACTGTGTCTTGAGGGAACAGCACAGGCAGGGAACACCGGGATTGGAATGAGAACTGGTTAATCAGATCCACACTGGACTGTTGTTGAAAAGTCGGTAATACTTTACAATAAGTACACTCTATTAAGCATTAGTTAAGCATTAATAAAGACCGAATGCATCATTTATAAATCATGTTTCGGACATGAAATCCACAGGAAAAAAAATGTGTGAGTTTTTATAAAACGTCGACTAACACATTCACTAATCATTAATTATCATCATATTATTAATGAAGAATAAAACATTTATGACTGTGTTGATAAACTACGTACCGATGAGTGTTTACGTCAGAAACATGGTTTATTAATGATGATGCTTTTAGTATTTAATAATCCACAACTAATGTGCTTATGAATGATGAGTTAAATATTTATAACAGTGTTTATGAACTACATATTGAGAGTCAATAATAACCCCCTTAATAAAACATGGGCTCTTGTCTGGAAGGTGCTGTCTCTCGAGAGGAACTGATAAAACAAAACCTTTATTGTGAAGCAAAAATAAACAACACTTACACGTTGTCAAGTGACTTTGTTGTCTTTTGCCCCCCGAATATTTAACGGCTGAGGAGATTTGCGGAAATGTCTGAACCCGATTTGAACGAGTCTGTTGTCTGTTGTCTCAAGACAAAACTTCTCGACAATCCTTTGATTGTCTGGTCTTAAAAGGAAATGATAGAAAATACAGCACAACAGTAGCTTTAGGGTGCTATACAGCAGCAACAGAAAGGCAACAGCGTTGCGATGAGCTCATAAGCAGCCTTGTTGAAGATAAGGATAACCCTTGTTCAAATATTTGAAGCTGAACGCCGCTGCAGGTGCACAAGGTGCGGTTGCTTGGTGCGCTGCTTAATCTGCTGTCACAGCATGAGCACTGTGTGTTAAGTCACGCGTACGTGATACAGGATGTTACGTGAACGCCTTTAAAAGAACAGTTTTCATCTGACTTTGAGAAAAATGTGTATTTAACAGGGGCGATGCAAGCTAGCTTCAGCTAATGTGTGGTCTTTGTCCCTGGTCAGGCTTTTAGAATACAATGGGATACACTGAAAAAACAATTAAAAATCAAATGATACAAATGCAGTGAGTAATAATAAAAAAAAAAAAAAAAAGTTGCAGTTGTCAATTATAAATAAAAAAAAAAACACAAGTTAAATTTAGGAGCTGTTATGTTGACAATGACTTTAATGGAATAAACCACAGCCAGGTCTCATCAAATCTGAATCAAATGACTTTAACGCTAAGAAGGACGTAAAAGCCGAGCGTGCCAAGATGACAGACTCGCTTGTGAGCAGCAAGAAAACACTGAAGGTGAAAAACGAGGAAAACCTTCTCCAATGTTCTAGTTTGGAAATTTTTCCATAGCCTTTAATCATCTGGAGCCATATGTCTTGAGTTGACTCACACGTCTGGAACATCTGGAATGTCTTTGCGCTTCTAAAGGCTGCTGCCACCTGCAAGCCGCTATTAAACTCAGCCTATAATGAGACGAAGCTTCCTATGAAACTTTGGGGGGAAATCATTTATACAGCTGCCGCCATGGAGGCAGTTAATATAGCAGAGCTGTGGGAAAAAAAAGGTTGCCTCTCTGTCTTCAAGGAAAGGTCCCAGTCTACCTTCTCTAAAGTGATCAGGCACGGCTTGCAGGATCTGATAGACCGGGAAGGAAAATATGCAAAGGGGAATCGTTTCCTCGCCCAACAAAGATCTCGTCATTGGAGAATCCGGCTGGTTCTATGCGCTCCAGGTCATACGGGTCCCAGCGTGTGTGGCAGACGGAGACACCAGCCTTACCCATTGGGATGGAGATCTACTCACACCTTCCACCGAGTGGGAAAGTGACGACGGAAGACTAGAAGTTGTCAGATCCTCAAATGGCCCAGCCTGACCCTCCGCTGTGGATTGGCAGTGCTCCACTTGCCTGTCATCATCTGACAGCAACTAAACAAACGGGTCAAAAGTCAGCTGCTGCCACTCCGAGTCGGAGCCGGGTCCGACCTTTGCCTCCGCCTGAGAGTCACAGAAATAATCATCATTCATTTGATGACAAGTGAAAAAACAGCGCCACTTTGGATTTGTTTCACGCGTTGAATTTGAACAAACTCTTCTATCTTCTATCTATACACACACACACACACACACACACACACACACACACACACACACACACACACACACACACACACACACACACACAGTATTAGTGTCCAGTGTCGGACGGATGCACCCACCCAAACCTCGTGGTTGATTTGGTGTTACTGACCATCCACAACCACTAGATGTCCCCATTTCATCGCAGTTATTTTTTCACCAAAAGGCGGCAAAGCTGCACAGTCCAGCCAGAAAATCACAATGATGATAGTCTAGTTGACCTTTGGAAATTCCTCCGGAAATTCCAGAAAAGTGTGTCTGTCACTGTCAGTGCTGCGGTCATCTGAGAGCAACACATCTCTCTCAACTTTGCAGTGGAAAAACTGCAGTTGCCAACCGACCCTTCAGATGCACGATTGTCCCGTATTTGACGGTGAAATGTTGCGTCTCGGTTTGAGTCAGTACTGGACGGGCTTTGTCCCGTATTTCTGAGTTGTCTCGAAGGGAAATTTATTTTCCATTAGAGTTTGCGTTCAAAACCCATTGCGCAACCCCGTTCACAACAACTGCGTACTTAGCTGCTAGCTTGCGTCGAGTAGGCTATGAATCAGGATGGCTGGTTCTTTTCAGCTTTATTTATTTCATTCCTTAAAAAAAAAAAAAGCCATCCATGCTGCACTTTATCGATTGCTGTATCAAAAATGTTTTCCAGTACAATGTAAACATTCATCTTATTTCTCATGTCTGTTGGTAGCAAAGCAGTTCAAACTCTGCGAACCGTATGGCATTTTGAAACCCTATTTTCAGTCATGATTTACCACTACTGGCGAGCCACTGGCCTGTGATGGTCACGGTGGCCCCGAAGCACTGCGGGAAGGAGGCCAACTTTATGTTTCCGAATGAAAGTCGGCAACAGCAGGGATGTGGCTCTGAAGGATTTTCACACAACCAGCAAAAAAGGTGTTTTTGTTATGCTGATAGACCCAAAAGCTGCTCCGTTGCCTTGAACTTAATCTTCAAGAACTATATGATGACCTGGACGTCTGAGAACATTATTATCATAACATTATATTCTGTCCATCTTTCAGCCTGAAGTCCAGGAAAGCAGATTCAAAGGATGAACAAACAGGCCTCGACTAACTTCCTACTTTTGTTGTATCGTTCACATTTGAAAGCGGAATTTAAAATAAAACCACGTGGCGACTAACCGCTTTCGGGCTGTTGTCGGAAACATAAGCGCGATGTGATTTCTCTCAGTGAAAATACAGACGCGGGTTTCAAGGTGCAGCGAGCAGACAGCACAGCAGGAGTTTACTGCCAGACTAGGGACGCATGTTGCGAAGAAACGCTGGTCATTGCATCGGACCTTTAGCGTCACTTGGTAATGCAACTTTATATATTGTGGGATAAATTAAAGGCCGATCTAATCAAATCAAAATCTAATTGGTATAATACAGGAACAAAATGTCATCATTTTTTTGTTCCAGTAAGAGCCATTCATCAGAGAACATCATTAAAAAAAACAATGAAAAGGGAAGTAAGGCAAAAACAATAGAAGTATGACGTGAGGATTACTGGCGTGTTGTGAACATGTCCGTTCAGTCCTTCACGCTGGAAGCTCTCAGTGAAACCCCAAAGTGCTGAAGCCCTCTAGTGTTACAAAGAGGAAGCCCAATAAACTCCTCAACATCCGAAAAGTGAAGAGAGCCGTCGTCCCTGATGGCTTTCCCAAACCAGCATCGGTTCCGTCTCACTATCATTTCCATTTGACATTTAGACATCCACACTTGAGGCTCGGCTGAATGGCTGCCCGGCCCGACCCACTCACTGTTGCAACGCTGTCCCATCAAAGGCCATTTCCGATAATCTGTGTACTTTCATCAACAGTTTGTAAGGCTAAATATTTGTGGGCCAAACTCTCAGAACTCCAGGCCTTGTCTTTCTGTTCAGGTCTCGTCCGCATGACGGATAAAAAAAAACTCAAGTTCAACTTTCTCAAGCGCGAGAGAAGAACTCTGTCTCAGCTGGATGTGAAGGTGTTAGCGCCACCAACAGGCCAACAGCACCGTGGAGCCCGACCTCCTCCATCATGACCAGTGAGAACTCCTGCTCACTGCCTGCCTCTGTAAGAACAAGGCCAGGCGTAATTTCTGCATCCGATGCCACATGTGAGGAATTAGTTATGATTATGGCGATTAGGCACTCATACTTGTGTCTCAAAAATCTAAAAACAAAAACAAAGGACAAAACTAAAACTTTTTCACTTATTTCATGAGTAGATTTTGAAGGGAAAAAAAAATAATTTATTTTATTTTGGAACAGGCCTGGAAGATAACACATCGTGGAAATAGAAAATAGAAACAATGAAGGGTTAAAAAGAGAAAGAGAAAAAGAATGGTTGAGTTTTTTTAGTCTTTAAAACCGTCTGATAGAAAAAAAAAAAAGAGACCCTCTTTTTATGTAACGCAGCAGCCTTTGAAAGTTCCATGAGTGAACAGTGGGGGGCTCTGTAACAACAAGAGTGAAATGGATAATTCCGCTTCAACTTTCTCTCTTTTTTTTTGCCTCGTCTCCTGAAAGAACGTGAAATTAGTTGAATTCCGAAAAAAGGAATTAGGCCACAAAATACAGTCACAGCCAGCTATCCACTCATAGGCTGGAATCCTCCCTTTTCAATCTGCTTTGTATGTCTTGTGCTGTGGCAACCCTGCCTATTCATTACGGAAGGACACCTATGGAGGTTTTACATGTGGGATTTTTTTCCTATTAATAGGTGCAACTTCCTCCTTTTATTCATTTTTTGTAGGTTTAAAAAAAAAAAAAAAAAAAAAAAAAAGAATTCTTTCTTTCTTTCTTTCTTTCTTTCTTTATTTTTGCTGAATTTAGGTGGCAAATAAACCTGCCTTGTCCGCAGACCTCCCAACATAAAAGAGCAGGTAGGTTGTGGGATTTGCAAGAGGCGGGCAGGTGGGCCGTCGGTGGACCGTGGCAAATTAACAAACACCTTTACCAGCCTAATGTTAATAATTCCAGCAGGAGCGGCTTTGATCAGGCCAAAGGTGAAGAGAAAGCTCGTGAATTTCAGAAATACAACATTTCACAACTGCAATGCTCGGTGTGTGTGTGTGTGTGTGTGTGTGTGTGTGTGTGTGTGTGTGTTTGCACTTTCGAGTTTGAATTCCCCTGCTGTTTATTAACTTGACCATCTGTCTAACCCTCTTGCACTGTTGACCCCCAGTGTGCGTGTGTGCGTGCGTGTGTGTGTGTGTGTGTGAGGATCGCATTAGCGCAGACATCATTAGGCCTTGACTGACCTGAGCAAAGCACAGAAGAACATGGACGAGGTTGAGGACAGAAAGGCTGAAAGAGTGAGTTGAGGGTGAGAATGGAGTGACAGACAGTGACGCGGAGTGGGGGGGGGGTGCAAAATGAAAAAGGAAAATGACAGTGTCTTCATATGAGCTGCTTGATGAGAGATATTTGGCCATTATCTTTATTGTAAATGTCAGAACTAAGTGGTCTTGGTTTTATGATGGAGGTTAAGTACCTATTAAAGGTCTTGCCATCATGTTGCTTTATGAGATCCACCTGTTCCCAGCGAGATATGACTGTGAGACTTATGACGATGTTTGAACGAACTTTTGACTTTTTGCTCTGGTTTGACATTTTTCCCCCATAATGGGGTTTCAGAGAACTGGCACTCGGTGCCTGGTGCTATATGCATCCTATTAGGTTGAAGTGACATCATTTAATGATAAAAAAAAGGGCATATTTTTGATCCCCAGGATGCATTTTTTTTTTGGAGGTCAGTGATGAAATACAATGCTGTCAAAACTGCCTGTCAACATTATGGAAGCAGTCAATTGTTGAAAATGATTTGAATTTGAATGTAAATGATTGAAATGTCTGTGTTTCTTTACTGACCTAGTTACACGACCTATTATATTGAAGATAAAATAAAAAAACTGCACATTATAAATACTTAATGTTTCCAGTCCATTTGTCCAAAGACGTGCATGTGTTGTTCACCAGCAGCAGTCAGTCCAGAAAGACCTCCAAGTACGGAACAGTAAAACCCAAAGAGGGTGACAACTCATCCGTGAGTGGTCTACAGTGTGATGATCTGATGTTTGGTAGACGTAAGCAACCACTAAACCTCCTGATGCTCCAATCATGAGGTCTTCAGAGTTCAGTGACGCTTTTTCACCAGCACCTTCTTGGCTCTACTTGGCCACTAAAGCTCCTCCACAAGATGGCAGAACCTGGTCGCAGGTACTATTTAAGGACCTATTCGGCTGGGGTTCCAAGTGAGATGAGCAGAAAGTGTGAGCAGTTACAAAAACAGGCCAGCTCCTGTACTTGTTCCACCTGAACCTCAGTCTTGGGTTCCAACCCTGTGGAAGTCTTCTGGGTGGTGCTGGTTTCTAAAGTCCCACAGAGCCAAGTCACTGCAGACCTGCCACCAGCTCAGTGGTCTAGTGGTAGAGTGTCCGCCCTGACGCTGGGTGGTTGTGGGTTCAATCCCCAGCTGGGTCAGACCATAGACTGTAAAAATGGTCCCCACTACCTCCCTGCTGGGCCCTCAGTATTCAGGGTTGGAATTTGGGGGGTTTAGATCACCCAATGATTCCCATCGCTCCCTCAGGGGGTGATGGGTCAAATGCGGAGGTCGAATTTCGCATCGTTGGGGGATGTGACAATCACTGGGACTTTCACCTGATGAAGACCATGGAGAGGACCATCCTCAGTCAACTACCTGCTAGTCTGGACCCTGAGTCACCTGGAGTTGGTAGGGAGGGAGCAGGTTTTCACAATTCTCCAATGCTTCTCCAGCTTCAGTCATCTATCTATCTATCTATCTGTCTCTCTATCCAGCCGTCCAGAAGTCATTTTGAAAATGAATGCAAGGAAATCCGGGGATGGTCGCTGTGAACAAAGTCCTCCCTGGTTGGTTGTCACTTCAAAATGTCCCGACCAGGGCACACAATACTTATTCAACCCTCCGAACGGAAGCAAAAGGAAGGAGGCACGGAGGGGGAGAGAAGTATGAACCTGGCGAGCTCGGTCATCAATCAGAGCTGTCACACACGTGCACAGAACCGGGGCGGTTTACGCCTGCTGCTGCTCTGCTACCATCCACACCAGCAAGTACAGCGGCTGAAGGGGGCGACGCACCCAGGTTCTGTCTCAGGCAGAAAGTCCCGAGTTAATGTATTGACATGTTTGACCACATAACAGTGCAAAATGGTCAGGAGATAAATAATCATTGCGGAGAAATGATTTCCCTCCAGGGAGACCTGGCGAAGGATCATCAACGAAAAAATGATGAGAGGACTTGTCAACGATAATAATAACAATACTAATAATGTTCATTCTAGTTTGTGTGTGTCCATGTGTGCGTGTGCATGCATGTGTGTGTGTGTGTGTGTGATAGAGAGAGAAAGGGAGAGAGGGAGAGAGAGAGAGAGAGAGAGAGAGAGAGAGAGGAGAGAGAGAGAGAGAGAGAGAGAGAGAGAGAGAGAGAGAGGAGAGAGAGAGAGAGAGAGAGAGAGAGAGAGAGAGGGAGAGAGAGGAGAGAGACAGGGAGAGAGAGAGAGAGACAGAGGAGAGAGAGAGAGGGAGAGAGAGAGAGAGAGAGAGAGAGAGGGAGAGAGAGAGACAGAGAGAGAGGAGAGAGAGAGAGAGAGAGAGAGAGAGAGAGAGAGAGAGAGAGAGAGAGAGAGAGAGAGAGAGAGAGAGAGAAGAGAGAGAGAGAGAGAGAGAGAGAGAGAGAGAGAGAGAGAGAGAGAGAGAGAGAGAGAGAGAGAGAGAGAGAGAGAGAGGAGAGAGAGAGAGACAGAGAGAGAGAGAGAGAGAGAGAGAGGAGAGAGAGAGAGAGAGAGAGGGAGAGAGAGAGAGAGAGAGAGAGAGAGAGAGAGAGAGAGAGAGAGAGAGAGAGAGAGAGAGAGAGAGAGAGAGAGAGAGAGAGAGAGAGAGAGAGAGAGAGAGAGAGAGAGAGAGAGAGAGAGAGAGAGAGAGAGAGAGAGAGAGAGAGAGAGAGAGAGAGAGAGAGAGAGAGAGAGAGAGAGAGAGAGAGAGAGAGAGAGAGAGAGAGAGAGAGAGAGAGAGAGAGAGAGAGAGAGAGAGAGAGAGAGAGAGAGAGAGAGAGAGAGAGAGAGAGAGAGAGAGAGAGAGAGAGAGAGAGAGAGAGAGAGAGAGAGAGAGAGAGAGAGAGAGAGAGAGAGAGAGAGAGAGAGAGAGAGAGAGAGAGAGAGAGAGAGAGAGAGAGAGAGAGAGAGAGAGAGAGAGAGAGAGAGAGAGAGAGAGAGAGAGAGAGAGAGAGAGAGAGAGAGAGAGAGAGAGAGAGAGAGAGAGAGTCCATTCCTGGGGTGCACTGGAGCATTGCAAGAGCTGATAGGAGCTGAAGTGTAATTGTGTCAGAGCAAAGACCCATAAAACACAGAGAGACAGACAGATAGATAGAGACAGGAAGAGAGGACACACACACACACACACACACACACAGATACAGAGAGAGAGAGAGAGAGAGAGAGAGAGAGTTCTCCCTCATCATCCTGAACTTAGCTAAATGTCATCCATCAAGGCCTTTTACTACTTTCTCAGTCTGCTGCTCTCAGAATGCTGCAGAATATTTTCGGTTTGACTCACTGGCCTCCCACCTGCTTCAAATGTTCCATTAGCGGTGCTGCAGAGTGCAGACTAATAATGTGTGCTCATTATCCGCCATTAGTTTGATAGAAAAGAAAAAAAAACTCTAATGGAATAATAGAACGGCGCAAAGAACGTTAAAAAAAAGTGCAATGTGTGTGTGTGTGTGTGTGTGTGTCTTTTTATTTCTTGTCCTGTCCTCTCTTATCTTCAAACATGATAGCAGAGTCTTTAATGTGCTGAACGCAATACATTTTGTATTGACAGGCTCCAGGAGACAATAAATAAGTGGAGCATGAGATTGAGTGTGAGCGAGGCATCGCCAAATCTCTTCACCGTCAAAAAAAAAAAAACCCCATCAGAGTCCAGTGTGACTCAGACAAGAACTGCCTCGAAAGACAACGAAGGTCTTTGAAGAGGCAGCTGAGACTCGGTTAGTGATGAAAAACAGGTCTTTTATGGTGAACTGAATCACGGGATGAGTGAAAGGATTTCTTCAGCGTTCCATCGGTTCTCGGTCGTGAACCCAGAAGTGCCGTTGCCTTCACCAGCATGCCACACTTTCAAGATCTCCATATTTTAAAGACTCCCTCACTAAATATGGATTGAATATGGTTTTCCCACTGACCTGCGAGTTTGCTCAGTGAACGACAGGCAGCATCTTCGGCGAACCAATGGCTGAACATGCAGTCCCTCGTACCGGCCTTTCACCACACGCTGGGAAAACATGAGGGGTGCAGAGATTGAGGGTGAATTCCAGTTCCTCCCTTCACTCCTCAGTCTCAACCCTCAATCTCAGAAATGCGCGCTCCCGCGGAGTGCAAGTGCTGTCCCGATTCTCAGAAGGTCCAGTTGAGGGACCAGTTTAAGGGCTGCATCGCCCTCAATATTGAGATTCTCCGGCACCACCCTTGGCAGTCAGGGCTACCCAGAAGGCATTGCGTATTTTCGCCAAGACATCTTCGAAAAATGGCGATGAAAAAGGCGAGCTACAAATGGAAGTATTTTCTTAGTTAATAAAGATATAAATATTACCAAACCATTTTATTGTCTTAGTTTAAGAGTTTTTTTACGGATTATTGACATCGTTGTTGCGTAACATTTTTTTTTTTTTTACTTTACAATGTTTGTCAGCCGGACCGGCGGTCCCGGCTTCACGTTACTTGTATACCTCGTTGTGTAGCGACGGAGGACTTCTTCTTCTTGGTCGTCTCCTTCTTCTTCGTCGTCGTCGTCTTCTTGACAGACTGGACGTAGCTTTGGCGTAAGGCCGCCCCCCACAGTCTGAAGACGTAACTGCACTTAAGGGAGGTGTCCCATTTCTAAGTCACAAGATAGCCCTGACACTTATTTTTGAGGGCCAAAGATTGAGGGCCAAAGATTGAGGAGTTAAGGGCGAGGGTTGGGATGAATGGTTATGGGAGGAATTGGAATTCACCATTAAAGCAAAGTTCAGACTGCGAGGAGAAATGACTGCATCGTGTAAAGAAGCGAGTCTGTCTTGTCAAAATTCTGTCAAAACATTTCTTCTTTTGAATGAAACGTTTGTGAACAACACACCACAATCAGCCCCACAACACTGGCACAAAGAGGACTTGGCTCCACCACCACCTACACACACAACTACAGATGTGTAGCCCCCACTGTTCACAAGCATAAAGTTTTGTCACGGCTCGACTGCTAACGCTGCTACTGCTGCGTCCTCTGGTCTCCTGGCGATCGGTCATGAAAGCAGTGCCGAGCTAATAAAAGATTCAGAGAGGAGCTCCACAAGACGGACGACGGTGGGACAGTTGGAATTTGAAATCTCAGTCGCCGCGTTTCCTTTCGCCCTAGAACTGCGCGAAACCTGAATATGGCCATGATAAAACCTGGTGATGGAAACAGCTCCACTTGGAAAAAAAACTTCTCAAACATGGCTGAAAGGTTTCGAGGCTCTCATCAGGTGGTTTTTCCGCACGTATCCATATGGAGGTATATCACAAAAGTGTCATGGAAACACTTTTTTTTTTGCGTTTTGCACGTCAGCGGGGTGCAGGGTCACGTGACCGGTTCACTGACTAGCCAATGAAAACGCTAAATGTTTTGTACCTGTTTTGACCGGAATTACGGCTTCTGCGCTTGACACCGTTCAATGGAAACACCTGCAAATCGCAGTTGTACTAAAAATATTGCTTTCATTTCGGGAAAAACTGTCATGGAAACGCAGCTACGTGTGATGCAGCTGTCTGTCTGTCTGTCTGTCTGTCTGTCTGTCTGTCTTGGAACAGTGGAACAGTGAAATGTGACAACACGCATGCTTGGCTCGCTACACGGCATCCTGAACGCTACGAGCAGTGAAACAAAACTGAAAAACCAAAAAAAAAAAAAAACGACAGACTTGCCAAACACTTGAACCAGTCCCTTAAAATGATGCTGCGTGCGGCAACGGCAGATCTTGTACACACTGTTTAGAACTGCAAGTTTTATATAGTCTACATTGACAATACACACACACACACACACACAGACGCACCTGCTTCAGCTAACAGGTTATTACATGTGCCGAGCAGCCCACATCGATCCTCTAATGTCTGAGAAAATAGAAAATACAGATGAAAAGCAGGGGGGGAGGAGGAGGAGGGTGAGCCAGGTGGGGGAGGGAGGCATGGATGGGGAGGCTAATTTACTTTCCTTTCTTTTCCCTTTTCCGCAGCTGCCTACTGAAGTGAATGCAAGTGTGGATAAATGTGTTGCATTTAAAGGCAGAGAAAGAGAAGGAGTTTGTGGCAGCGGAGGAACGAAGGCTGTGGGGCCACAGGAGCGCTGAGGAGGACAGCTTTGATGCAAGTGTGTGATGTGCGAGAAGCTCGCCCATAATTGACCATGCGCATACCTACACAGCGAGGATGTTTGTGTGTGTGTGTGTGTGTGTGTGTGCATAGCACGGCGAAGTATGCGTAGGATAGCATCTGATTTCGTAGCAGCAACCATCTGAAAGAGCAGAGCAGCAGTGATGCTGGAAATGAAATATTCCACGAGCAAGAAGCTCGATGCTAACGCACACTAGCGCAAGAGTGGGCAAACTACGGTCCGGGAGCCCATGTGGCCCGTTAAGATTTTTAATCTGGCCCGTCGAACTTGAAGAAATGATATTAATAGCCAGTAAGTCATAAAATAGCTGCATTTCATCCATTTTACAGTGTTTTCAGAGTCATTTCGATAAAGAGCCAGAGCTCGTTAGCTAGAGCTCGTTAGCTAGAGCTCGCTAGCTAGAGCTCGCTAGCTAGAGCTCGCTAGCCGTGGGGCTTCAAAGACACAGATTTGCTTCCTTTTCTATTGACATGAAAGCAACATGTTTTCTACACATCCCATGATATTTTTTTTCCTCCTGTGAGGTTTTTCACCAAAACACTCCATCCATCTGCCGCTGCTCCGCTACCCCCTACTGTCGTATTTTAGAACCCATTGTGGCCCCACCAGTCAAAGAGCTTGCCCAGCCCTGCACTAGTGTGATGACCAGAACACACAGCATCTTCTGAAGGTTCAGGTCTGCTCATACTCGGTTGGATAAAAGCAAATTAGACAATAACGAGGGAAAAAAGTCAGAGAAAAGAATTCAACAGATTCAAACCACTGCACCATCCCAAGGTTTAAGGAACACAGTATCTCTGTTTCGGGACCGAGGATCAAACCCGACACAGCTGTTCCAACTATCTTGGCTAATTTATATTATTTTACGACACATTATAGTCAAACTGAAAGTTCTCCAGTGGGAACCGTCGTCACAAAGGTCAGCTGGCTGAACACCCAACCAGAGAGGCATCGGTATAAACCTGACAGCGCCGCCAGCATCAACCCTCAATTCTGATGAGTTTCTCAAGATTATTTTCTTCAACCGGCAGTGTTGTGACCACCGGGGCTCCTCTGAGAGAAGACCTCCTCCCTCGCTCGCTCGCTCCCTCGCTCGCTAGTCACACACAGAAGCATGAAGTCACGGAGAAGCGTTTGGTGGAGGACATGCATCTTTTATGATTAAAGTAATCCCATTGCAATAATGGAAGGCAAATAAACAACACGGAAGAGCTTTTAAAATCCCCTTTTATGCCGTTTGTGTTTTCGCTTCCTGTTAACTCTCCTTTTCTGCTCTGCGTTGCTTGTTGTCGCAGATTAATACACTCTCTGTATTCTCTCTCTCTCTCTCTCTCTCTCTGTCTCTCCACCACTGTGGTATTTAAGTGCATTTGAATTGATTTGAGAGAGAAAGAGAAAGAGAGAGGGAGAGAAAGAGCGGGGTTAGGGTAGAGGAGGCAGAGGGGGGATGGGAGAATGTTGCCATGACAACTGCCATAATAATCATCCTAATGATTGATGTGCCGCGCTCCATTTCTCCCCGTTTGGACTCTGTGTGCCCCCCCCCTCCCAAACCCAACACCCCCACCCCTCCCCATTCTGTCTGTCTGTCTGTCTGTCTGTGAGTCTGTCCTGTCTGTGCATGTGTCTGTGGAAAGGCCGTCGCTCTTTGTTTTCTGGCGCGTCACTGCAAACAATCACGCCAGCAAAGACGCGCGACGGCCGCGGCCCCCCTGAGCGGAGCGGAGCAGAAGCGCTGAGCGATCTCCCTGTGAAACGACGTGCGAGCGAGCGCGGGGATGAGATGAACAGGCTAAAAAGAAAAGTGAAGAATGGAGCGGAGCGGAGATGTGGGATGTCTCACATGAAGGGATGTGGCCCGTTCACAGGCCCGAATCAATCTCTCTGTGTCATCGCATTAGGGCATTCAGCCGTGTGTGTGTGTGTGTGTGTGTGTGTCTGTGTGTGCGCGTACAGTGTCATAACAGATAGCGGTGTGATATACTGCACACAAATTGCTCTATAACTGTTCAAAGGGATTACTGCACTGGCCGGTCCACTCGGTATCAGCAGCCAGCAGGAGCGGCCCGCCGCCCCACCCAGGCCCGGCCCACCCAGGCCCGGCCCACCCAGGCCCGGCTCCTGCACCTGCTGATGCAGGTGTGTCCATCTCGCCCGGAAACCATCTCACACACGACGGCCTTTGCCTGCTAGAGGTCTCCGACCGCACCTTCCCTGAAGCTAAAGCCCGCCTCCAACGAGGTTCTCCAGCGGGAGGCGTTTTGAATCATCTGATGGAGGCTGGAGTCACACCCACCAGTGCGAGTCATCACCCACACACCTTGTTTTCAAAGGCTTTGTCACGGTTCTTTCCCGTCTTGGTGTGATAAGTCACTGGAGACACACATCTTAAAGGTCAGACTGTGGATTTCATTCTGCTACACCTCCACTTCTGCATTTGTAAGAAAGAAAGTGATTTTCATTCTGAAAAATACGAAACAGATATTTTTTTTATATTCCTCAGCTTTACTAAAGCACTCTGTTTTATTTTGGTTTTTTTTGGTTAAACCGCTTCACTTTAACAATTCAGTTGGTAAATTGTAACTTGATGTGCTGTGGGATTCTTCCCTTCTTCCAGGATCTTTGAAAACTACGCCACAGTAGCTGTGTTTCCATGACGGTTTTTCCAAGTTGAGCCGTTTCCATCACCAGTTATTTTTTTTTATTGCCATATTTAGGTTTTGCGCAATTCTAGGGGTCAGGGAAACACAGCTAACAGCTAGCTTTATTAGCTAATTATTAGCTTCAGATGCTAACAAAGCATAAAGGACAGGAATTAATTTTGTTGGCGGAAGGTAAGGAGCTGAAAAGTCTCTTGACTCAGTGCTTAGTTAATATTACACGCTTGACAGTAAAAGGTAAAAAATGGTCAATATGTTCTGCACGTCATGGTTTGAGCTAAAGGATCGAAAATGTTTGTGAGAACAGAGAATATGAGTATAATCACACTTATACATAAGTATAACTTCTTCTCTTCTTCTTAATGTCAACAGCAATGATAAGCATCCGACTCAGTTTATCTTATTAAAGAATCTAACCATGTGTGGCAGAACTACATAATGTTTTATCCTGCATATATATATATATGTCCTCTGAGGCATCATCATCCTTTAGAGCCCTATTAAGAAAAACTGACGACTCTTTAACAGAGCGTGTACAGTAGAGAGTACTTGCGTTTCAGTACTCGATTATGTTTCACTTCACAATGATAGAATTTATAGATATAGAATTAAAAGTGTAGAATTTTCCCACAGATGTTCTATTATTTGAACAACATTCCAAAAACAAAGCCAACTGTCACAAGTTTCCCTGAATTCATGCTAATCCTCCGACTGAATACACATGACAAACAACGGTGTCCTGCTGAAGCCCTTCACTGTTCTATAGAGTGAGGAAGAGAGGAAGAGGAGGAGGAGAGGAGGAGAGGAAGAGGAGTGTCGCAGGTATAACCCGACTCTGCGTGTTCACTCAGCAGTTGTTTAATTTGCGAGCTCATCGAGTCTCAGAGTCTCTCGTCGCATCGCTGCATGTCAGATTGGAAGCGGAACACAGTGGCTGTAATTTCAATTCATCGTCGCCATTCAGTGCAAAATTATTTGTTGGGGCGATGCGTGTCTTTATTATGCGCCACTCAGAGAAGTTTCTTTCCCCTTTATACTTTTACTAGGCCGTGTCTGTTATAGTGCACGACAGGATGCTGATATATATAAAACATATAACACAGCTAGTGACAACTCAGTAATAATAAATGGTAGAGCCGATCAATTATTTAGAGTGCGGAGTAAAATTCAGTCAGTCTTAAGGTTGTACTTTCTGTCTGCCCTCTTTGCATGCCGATAAAATCTGAGGGCACTTTTGTTGCTTCAGCACGACGACGATTCTCCAACAATTCTACACAGTCTGTCATTTAGTCTCTTTAATTTTGTTCTGCTTGCTTACACTGGCTTAACCACTGTGTGAGACCGTTAGCGCAGTGTTAGGAATCACACAGGACAGGGTACGGAACGAGGAAGAGGTTGAAATAACTTCAGCGCAGTGAGAAGATCTGTGAAAGCATGCGCTAAATTTAGAGTGCGTGAGATTCCAACCAACGCTCCCTGAGGATGGAGGACAAACAGCCCGGTGTAAATCAGCGACCCTTTCAGGAACATAATCCAGAAACATCTTCAGAGACAACAGCTCTGGCTAAGCTGGGAACAGCGACTGGTTGTTCAGCCTGACTGGTCTGGTGGCCAAGCAGGAATCCTACAAACAACATAACGAGCGGCAAATTATTGATCAGACCTCGATTACACTTCATTTTCTCCAAACTCTAGAAAAGCAGCTGTTAAAAAAAGGGGGCGACGGCGGCTCAGGAGGCAGAGCGCGTCGTCCAATGACCCAACGCTTGGCGGTTCAAATCCAGCTCCATCCTAGTCCGTCGTTGTGTCCTTGGGCACAACGACACTAATTGCTAAATTGCTCCCAATGGGGCGAGGCAGCGCCTTGCATGGCGGCAGCCACCCATTGGCGTGTGTGAATGTGTGTGTGAATGGGTGAATGAGAGGCGACTGTAGAGTGCTCTGGGGTAACCGTGAAGGTGCTGGAAAAGTGCTGTACTAGGGCCCGTCCACACGGGAACGTTTTTATTGGTGGAAACGGTAAAGTACTTCACCGTCACGGCGTTTCGTCCACGCGGCAACGGCGTTTTGGGTCCTCCCCGAAACGGTATTTTTTTGAAAAGGGGAAAATCTGACAACGCCGTTTCGCCGTTGTCACATCGTTGCCGTGTGGACGGTGAAAACGGCTTTTCCTTGTAAAACGATGACGTCATCGCGACGTCACCGTCACGTGACCGGAAAAAAAAGACGGCATGCAGCGGCACGAACATCAACGACAGCGGCCAGCGGAGTTGTCTTTGTATCGCAGGCGCTTCAAGAGTTGTTGGCAATATTACGACACAACCTCACAACACCTCAGACTCACTTTTTTTCCCGCTACTCGCCGTTTTTGTTTTCTGTGTGTTTAGTGTGTGGCGGAAACGCCCTCTTTCTATCGTGGGTCCGGTGGCTGTGTCAGCGTCTGTTAACAGCGCCACCTTTGGGTGTGGCATACGCATTACATCGTTTTCACCCACCGTTCCGTTACGCCACTTTTTTCCACCGCGGGAAAAAAAAAAAAAACGGCAACGTTCCCGAGTGGACAGGGCCTGAGTGCAGTCCATTCACCATTTAATAAAGTTTGTATTGTCATGCGTGTCTACGTTTGTCCCTCCCACTTTCTCCTTCAACCTTTCTGTGGATCCTCCTGCCGAACTTTGCGTCAGCACAGTGTACGTTAGTACAAACTGACGGCCGGCCAGCACCAGCAACTATCGTCTCCACTCCTTCATTTGATCTTCACGCATCCAATCACAATGGTGTTTCTCCATCTGCTTGATCTTCTGGAAGCCCTTGCAGGTCAAAAGGCCTCCCAAGAGATCGTTTTGGCCTGAATGTGCACACGTTGTGAATTCACTTCGAATCAAACGGCAGATTTGAATATTAGTTACGACCCAAGAGTTCAGCAAATGTCCAACAGAGACGCTTCAAAAAAAAATAAAAAGATAAACAGGAAAACAAAACCCCAACAACCTCGTAACCAACTGGTAAATTGGCGAGTTAGAACTCAGCGAAGGCTGATTGTGATTATCATGTCATTAATATGGAGATGTTTCTCAAATTCTTTATTCATTTCCTTTACTCATTATCCCAGGCCTCAAAATGAAACAACAATAAAAGTGTCAGACACCTCAAACACGTGCAGTTAAAATCAGAACGGTGTATTTTTCATGCTTGCTCACACTGCAGGCTTTTACTGTCAGGATTCTGCAGTTATTTTCATCTCTATTCAGGCGCCGCGGTGACGGTTGAGTGCTGACACAATGGCCACAGAATTGATCATCAAACCGAGTTGAACGCCTTGAACCCAGCAAATGAAAAGATGCAGCCAGCAGCTCCTTCGCTGACATTGGCCACACTATATTTAAAATAAAAATCAATACGCATGTTCCATAAAAAAGTCTAAGTAAGCCAAAGTGGGAATTGATTGATTTCCCTCCTGACTTTTCGCGCCTGCGTTCTCATCGTTTATTCATGATGCAAATTGTTTAAATTGGTCCTATCAAGTTGTCTGTCTTTAAAACACAAATTATTCCAACACGGCTTTGGGACTTCAGCGCGTATCTGGAGACCAAATTATATTTGGACTCATCAGGTTTACATAATTCCCTCTAAACAGTCGACAGCGGCAGATTATGCACATGTTAATTACCGACGGGCCCCCTGAATCCAGCGTAATTACACACAAATATCTCGCCACCGTGCAGCCAGGCGGAGGACACGTCGTCTTGTAGCGGCAGATTTACGCACACTTGGTGCAGAAGTGCGTTGGCTGACAACGTTCATGCAAGTAAACACGTTCGTCATGAGTACAGCGAGGGGGAAAAGAGATAGAACCAGAGTCATGCGCAGGAAAAAGAAAACTCTGGGCTGAATACTTTTACCGCGCTTTAACACCGTGTGTGTGTGTGTGTGTGTGTGTGTGTGTGTGAAAAGTGTGTGTACACCCTGTACAGTAGCATAATAAATAAGTCCATATGAAATAATGATGAGATTGGGTGTAAAACAGTGACAGCAGGGAAAAATAGGTCTGAATGATGCATCAACCCCCAGCTTAAAAAATGTGCAAATGAATTCAGTGGACTTGACATTCATCGAATATGAGACTGTCAGATCAGAAGGCTGCGCTGTGCGCTGTGCGTGCACGTGCGCGTGCGCGCCCCTAGCCTAACCCTAAAAAAAAAAAAAAAAAAAAAAAAGTAAAGGAGAGTGGGGGGAGGATATGAAAGATGATGTTGGTTTGTACTCAGGTCATAAAAGTTAATATTAAATATTTGCCTGGATCTGTTGGAGAGACTTCAGTGTCTTTTTCATCTCCTGTTCAAAAGGCTCTGCGTGTTGTATTTTTTTTACTTTTTTTTTTTTTTTAAAGGGAAGTGTTGACCTTCTGTCGCCGATATTAATAATCAAACGCAGAGAGGCTGTCAGAACAGACCTGCGTGTTAACGTTGTACGGGCGTCTGCGTGAAGATAAAGTGTGCGGATTTTTAAACGGCGGGTGATTTGTGGGTGCGACGCAGCAGATGACAGACGGAGATGCGCTCATCTAACGTCGCTTGAAAGCCCAGCACAAAGTGACTTTTGACGCCACAGCGGTGTCACCGTACAGTGTCGTGTGGAAAGACAAATGAAGATGAGACTTGTGTTCGGACCGAACACAGGAGGCGGAGTCTTGCAGCATTGGAGGCCTCCTGACTAATTGCGATCACACGATAACACAACCCAGCACCCTGTGGGCCAGGAGAAGTACTTCAAGTGTCGACACAGTGTAGTTCTGCATGAGCACTCATGGGATACCTCACATTCATTTGTATGATTGTGTACACCGTTGTACAATCCAAATATCAAACTTTTTATTGCCACTTTGATCCATTTTACTGAACCTTTGATCAGCTGGTTGGATTATTTCCAGTTTGCAGGGAAGAGTTGAGCCGGCCTTGGAGAAAAGGAGAAACTGCCAGTGTGATAAAGTGGATCTCCACAAAGAAAATATGAGCTCGCTCAAAGTTTAAGATTTTTAGCGATGCTGAAATGCTACAACTATTAAATGTACTTGTGTTAATATTTAGTTCAAAGCAAAGATGACAGTAGTAAGTAAGGCCACTACAAATGCTGTGTGTATAGATGTATGGTGTATACAGTATATGTGAGTGCATAGATATACATATCCCAACCATATCTGAATGTGTATATATATATATATGTATATATATATATATATATATATATGTATATATACATATATATATATACATATATATATATATATATATATATATATATATATATATATATATATATATATATATATATATATATATATATAGCATATATCAACAGTTTGTACACCCTATGAACTAAATGTCTTTTCTTTCATTCTCATGACTGTTGACACTGCAGTTTCTCACTGAAGGCATCAAAACTATGTATGAACAAACATGAAATTATGTAGGAAACAATAAAAGTGTCAACTTTACAACTCAAACACGTTTTATATTAGATTCCTTCAAAATAGCCGCCTTTCATAAAAAGCATAATTAGAGTTATTGAAAGTGTTTTTCTTTGCTGCATAATTCCATATTTAATAATCTTGCCCATATATTTGATGTCTTCAGTGTCTATTTGCAGTGTAGAAAGTTGTAAAGATGAAAAAACTTTTGACCGCTAGTGTATATAATGTGTATACTGTATGTAAAGTCACGCTCCAAATTCCAGGCTTCACGCCATCTACGTTTGACGTATCTGCGTTGTAATCCTAATAAATAAAAAACCTTTTTTACATTTCTTTTGTGGTCACCAGCATCAAATGCAGGGTCTAAAGGAAATAAGACCCCAGCAGGTCAGCTTCCAAGGGTTTCCAATGGGTGCAGAGGCTGCGAGGAGGCCACAGGGATGAAATCAACCGACGCGAGCGTGGCAGCTGCTGACAGCGACTCATCCTCTCTCAACTCACAGAGGTGAGGGTGAAAACAAAAGCCATGATCAGTGAATTTATGGACCCGAGTCTCTCTGCGGTTTTATTTTATAGAAAGGTATTAATAATTGAAACCAAGCCAGTGGGGGAGGACAGCTGCGACAGCTGTGACAAACACCGAGGGGATGCGCTTGGTGCATGCATCAGTAAAACTCGAGATGTACGTCTTCCTGCTCAAATGAAGTCTCAGTACTGTGTGTACCTTGGTACGCTGTGCTCGATATAAACCCAAAACCACCACTGTCAACACGGCGAAACACCCACCGCAGCAAATACTACTGCGACAGACAATGACCTGATCCTTCAATGAATACACTCAAGTAAAACTTTTCAACAACACAGCTGTACCGATGTATGAACACAGACAAATAGACTGAGAAAGAACCGATGAAGTGGTTCACTGCTAAATAGAATGACTAATTACGGTCCTGTGATATTATCTAACGTTGAGATAAGCCGAATAAATCCAGTCAGACCAGCAGCAGGGACACTGTGTTTCACCTGCAGAGGCTCCGGTCTGTGGGAAGCAACAAGCAGCGTTCACTGTCAGCCTTGAATTGAGCCTTGAATGCCTGATGATTTCAGAAAATGTGATCAAACCTTGTCTGTCTGCCATCATGAAAGAGGATTTTCTGTCTGGCAAATTAACGTCTTATGATAGAATGTGTTATTTCTTTAGTATCAATGCTAAAAGAAATGCAAATAAAAGATGAAAAGAAGTCCAGTTGAAACTGGAAATACATTTGCATTACAAGCTTCAGTGTTGTAAAATGTCTGTCGTCTCACCTACTGTGGCTTAGATCTTACTTTTTTTTCTTAGAACAAATGATTTGGCTCCAGTGTGTTTTGGAAATGATTGGGTTGTCACGCAGAGGGTGAAAAATAAATCAGCTTGATTTGGTGGTTTTACATTCGCAGCATTTTATCTCTGACTCTGCAGAAGGTTCTGCTGAAGGCAACTTCATTCCTTCCATCATTTACATTTTCCTTCATCACTCCTGCTATCAGGGTATTTTGTTTCAGGCGCTTAATGTCGCTGGAGCCTTGTGCTCCAGGAGAGAAAAAAAAAAAATTAAATAGAATTTTTTTTTAAGTTTCCAATCCAAGAATAACGTTGAAACTTCAAGATTAAAGTTGAAATTTTGAGAATAAAGTTGACATAAAAAAGACAAAATTTCGTGAATAAAATCGAAATTTTGCAATTAATGTCAACGTGAAATAAGTCAAAATGTGGAGAATAAAGTGGAAAGGCTCTGCGAGTCTAGTGGAGTACTTCGGTTTTCGCCAGTTTTACTGATTACTGTGGCTGAACCTGGTGGGATACACCTGCTTTGAGCAGTGTACTGTTAACTGTGGCTAACTTGCTTCATCCACCATCCCTCCAGTCTACTCGCCCATTTACACTTTATTTACGTCAACTTTACTCGAAATTTCGACTTTATTCACAAAATTTCGGCTTTTTTTTAACGTCGAATTTATTCACGAAATTTCGTCTTTTTTACGTCGACTCTGTTCACGGAATTTCGTCTTTTTTACATCTACTTTTTTCACGAAATTTCAACTTCTTTCAACAAAAATCTCCTTCCTGTTATGTATTTTCCTCTTCGTGTGGCCCTAATCCTCTTTCGTCGTGATATGATGTGTTTGGATACACACTCATGTACGTGACTACACTCAGTCTTAGAATAAAAACTACATGTCATTTAATTCAATGTGTAATTCTGTACCAAGCGACAGCTTGGGTTGAAATACTATTGAGCAATATACTGCCCAACTGAGGAAGTAGATGTGCAGTACTGTGCCGTGCCTGGATACAATGTTTCAGACGAGTGCCCTACTTTCATGATGACGAGTATTTCTAGAATTGAAATGTGAACTCTAATCAGCCTTCCCTTTGCTCCATTTTCTCCGCTTCTTTAGCGCTCAGTTAATATGAAGCTTTGTCCAACCTAAAAGACACTCACAAATTCCAGGAACATTTTCAAAAATTTAATTTATTTTTCTATCCCCCCAGCCATTTTTTTTCTTTCTGATAAACTCTGTTATTTCCCCGTGTATTCCCCCCCCCCCCCACTGCATCTTTTCACACTTGAAGCTGTAATTCCTGAAAGGTTGGCTTTTTTTTTTTTCCTTTCTAAAACCCAGTAGTGGATTGCTGTGCTATGAATCTATAATGTAATCCCTCGACATGAGGAGACACACATCATTCAAATGCTGCTCTACATTACTATTTCAACCCATCAGATAGGTCAGAGAGCTCATGTATGGAAATTTCACAACTATACATGGCAGAGAGGAAGAGAGACAGAGAGGAGAAGAGTCTGTGTGTGTGTGTGTGTGTGCGCATACACATGGATTTACTATAAATATAAGTTGACATGTATATACTGCACGGCACAGGCATTGTGTGTATGTATATGCTTGCAGATGCTTGTAGTCATACCGCTGCCTATGCAGTGTGTGTGCGGTGTGTCTGACTGTATATGTGGACAGGCAGTTTGTGTGCATTTATGTTGTGATTGGTTTAGTGGTGTGCATGCGCTACTCTGTGTGTGTGTGTGTGTGTGTGTGTGCGTTAGCGCTTATAGAGAGAAAGAGTGTGTGGGGGAGGAGAATGTGGAAGTGAATTATGCCTTTTACAAGGGGGGAGGGTGGTGCATATATGAACGTGTGTGTGTGTGTGAGAGAGTTGGGGGGATGGGCAGGCAGATCATACACTGTATGTGTGTTCTGTGTGCTGGATTGCGGTGTAGTATATACGCGCATGTCTCTGGTCACGCGTGTGTGACGAGTGAGAACGTGAGGAAAGAAATGACTTGAAGTCACAGAGGGAAACTTATTCTGTCATGTTTTTCGCCCCTGTGCCGTTGGTGATAGCTTTGAATATAGAAACAAATGTGTGACTTTGTTACTCGCGCACATTTGTGTATGTATGAAGACAGGATCGCAAGCATGTGCGTGTAGTTTTTTTTTTTTTTGTGTTTGGTAGGCATGTGTGACCATCTGTTTAAGTGGAATTCTGTATAGGAATCACTGAGGTGTGCATATTTGTGTGTGTGTGTGTGTGTGTGTTTTCGTTAGAGAGAGGGGAGAGAGAGAGAGAGAGAGAGAGAGGGAGTGGGTGGGAGACTATTTCTTTGTTTACGAGCATCTGTGTACATGTATTTATCTGCAGCTAATGGAAATGTGTTGTTGTGTCATTACGGATCATCGGCAGAGGAGGAAAACAGCATTTGCTCTACTTTCATTCCCAGAGTCCTCCTTCTATGAAAGCACTTCTTTTTTATCTACCAGCTCTTTGCGCATAACAATCATAACAATGCAGCATTGTGTGGTCTCAGCCCCGCGTGATGGCTTTAAATTGCACAGCAAGCTCTTCTGTCCTTTAGAACCTGATAAAAGACCAAGTTGTTCATTACGTGGGTCATTATCAAATCAGACTAATGCAACGTTCAAGTGTATGTTTTCAGGCACTGTGATCTCAGTTTCCCGCTTCCCTCTTGATCTGCTTATCATACCAGCTGTGAGATCAGCATCAGGAAATCAAATCAAATCCTGCGCCTGTCCATTCCGTACATGGAAACATTCGTCAGCGCAAGAAAACAAAGTATTTCTTTTTGTTTCACGGACATTCTCTCACTTGAAACGCACATATGTACCTTTCATGTCAATAGATCCCTTTAGATGTTACGCAATGAGCCTTTAGATTTGCCCGCTTCTGTAGTAGCCCCGTAAATATTTGTAATAAATGTGCGTAATTCATTTCAACGGAAGAAAATCTTTTTTTTTTCTTCCTGAGGAACAAACACGGACTCAAGTGTGTGTGAGGGTGTTATCGCACAAAGCGAACCACATACCCATATTCTGCCATTAGCCCACTATTATTTATAGAAAATTGAATTGAATTTGAGTCCTTTTAAAAGTTGTCGTTAAAAGGAAATATCATTGATTGGCACAATACTTGTAAACATGTCGTGGAATAAGTACAAAATAAATGAATGAAATATTTGAAAGAGCTGTCCGCTCTAAACCTGACCCTTAAAGGAACCCTGCATATAAGACCGACTGTTATGTTACTTAAGACCCTCTAGTTTGAAATTGGAGAGGGGCTGAACTAGTCGGTTGGTCAACCGAGTCCATCGTTAGACAAACAGCTGCACCAAAACACAATACCGTTAACTGCTGGATCTCCTTGCGGGAGCGTGATGCATACATGCTGATAATTATGCTGTGAAACTGCATTAGCTGTGTTTGTTTATTTCTGTTAATTTTCCCCTCTATTTTTTGCATCTGCCTCTTTGCCAGGTCGCTGGTTAAATAAAGACTGAACAAATGAATAAATAATCACGACACACAAAAGCACAGGAGACAAGAAAGTGTGGTCCAGTGCTCGGGTGTGGAGGTGGCGCAGACAGAATGGGCAACAGAGTCGACAGTTGTCTTCCATAGATAGTCCAAACATTGCTCAGGACTAAAGATAATAGTTTTAAAAAAGACTTCTCACATCATTAGGACTCGTTTTATAGAATTTCCTTGAAGGGAAACATGATGAATGTGGAATATCAGCCTCATCAGCTGTCTGTTGTGGAGCAGACAACAGCTGATGGAACCCAATCTGGACTCAAAATAACTCCATCCTAATGGTGAAGGGGTGAAGAAAGTGTATGGGAGGCGGAGGGTGTGGTGCCAGGGGGGCACGCACTCCACTCCACCTGCTACAATGAGAGTGTCAGGCCATTTCCAAATCACACATTGATCACACCCTGATAAGAATCGACACCGCATTTGGTTAGCTGGAGGCTTTTTGTCTCTTCACAAAGCCTCCATTCACCACGCCGGGGTATTTTCACACAGTGTGGTAGCTCTGACAATATATAAAGGTACGCACATGCAGGAGCTTTAACCATCGCTGGAATCTATTTACTCACTTTGTTATCCACAGTACAAAGTGAGATGTTTAAAAAAAAAAAAAATCCCACAAAATTGTAAACGTAAAACCACATGATTGCCACAGGAAAATATTGAATCTGGGCACTAATATAATTCCTGCATCCAGTTTTGACTACTGGCTCGAACAAAAAACACAAACAAACACAAAATTGGTCTTTTTTAAATGGAGGAAATGGAGCACATTACAGAGTTGTCGTGGTGACGCATGGAGTCACTGGAAAGTCTTTTGAACAGAAGACCAGGCATATCACACAAAAGACAACAACAAACAAAAGTGGAAAAATTACCTTCAGCCCTCTTGTTAATGAATATGTTGCAAGTGTCATCAAAAGACTTGGTATGGCACTGAACCACTGGTGGATGGATGCAGTTAACTGCTGCTGCTGGAGGAAAATATGAGGCAATCTGAGCAGAAATTGCAGGCGAATTGCTGAGCGAAAAATGCATTAAAATGTCAAACTGAAATACAATGTGAGCAAAACATAATACAAAACAGCTCTGTCCTGGACGAACTGTTGAGCTTTGGAGGTTTTAGCTGAGAAATATCAGCTTTCTGTCCAATAACATGGCTGGCGTTGCTCTGCAGATAGTGGCGCAGCAGGTATTTTATTTTCTTGTGAGTGGGGAGCATAATGTAAATATCAATAAAAATGTAGCCCAGCATTAGGAATCATGCTCAAAGCAATCTATCTGTGTTATTTGAAGAGAGCGGCTGAGTCCTTTTCTTTCTTTCTTTTTTTTTTAATTCCGGAATTTTATATTCAACAGCAGTCTGAAAGGGCAAACGACAACTATATCATACACACGCAGTGAGCCGCAGCAGGGACAGAACAAAAATGACACGTGACAATGCGAACTGACTCACCAAGGAGTGAGTGGGTGGGTTTCTACTGACACTGGTCAGCAGCGACAAAGACACAATTTTGTTAATTGATGCATCATTCAATTAAGAACTTGTCAAAAACAAACGTGGATGGTTGCGCTCGATTGGTCGTGCCTTGGTTGTCACCTTGCCATCCCACCTGGATCTGCTCGTCTATTTTAATTCAAGAGTGGCGCCACCTGTCTTTTGATCATGCATTTGTGGGATGAACATCACATCTGAGAATGTGATGTTCTCAGATGTGAGCCTTCTCACAAGCACCTGATTGGGACCATACCAGAGACAATGCAAAGCAGGTCTTAGTGGTGGGCAGGTTAATGGCGTGGGGTTTCATCTCCATCGCCGTCCACACTGGGCTTGCCCCCACTGAAGGACACTGCAGTGCTGTAATGTAGCTCCACAAGCTGAGCCTTCACCCCAAGATGCCCCAATGCCAGTGTTATCACAGCCCACCTCCATAATATTGGCGTAAAGAGAATGGGGTGGCTGGCCAACACCTCAGACCTCAACCCAGTAGCAGTCTGGTGGGATCAGCCTATGCGTGTTAGATCCTGAGACAAATCTCAGTTAAAGGGATAATTCCACATTTTGGCAAATTTGCCCAATGCCACAATCCCTGTAGTCATATGAGTTGGTAAATTCCCTTTAAGTATCAGTTCTTGTTATTTTTAAGATCGGAGACTTGAGCTGCTCAGCTAAGAGAATAGAGGTGAACAGTAACAGGACCCTCTCCCTTAAAACTCATCAAACACACAATCCAACAACTCCCAAAATGCTCTCATGAAGTTGTGACCTGCACGTCCCCCCCATGCTACATGCTAATGTTGAGCTACGTGTCAATAAGCTGGTGAGATGCGTTAGCAGTAGGTGCCAGGATCTTGTGGCTCTCTCGCTGTCCTCACTATTCCTATTTTGTTTTTTTTTTGTTTTGTTTAAATACAGTACAACATTAGCAATATGTCTAGTTTGTTGCTTGCTCCTGACAGAGTTGGATCACCCAACGACACAAAATAGCACCAGGGTGAAACATTTGGCACGTTTTATTCTGGACCTCACACACTTTTTAAATTTGATGGTCATTTTGCCAATGAACGATCACGCAAACAGGACAAAACTTCAAAAGGAACAAGAAACGAGCAAGTGTTCAGACTCCATGTCAGTTACAAGGTGACCGCAGAGATGTGAGCAACCACAGTAAAAATCCCAGACAAGTATGACGAGTTTATTGTGTTTTGAGACACACGGCAAGTGTTCTGAGAGAAGCAATGCCTGGTTGGACCTTTCTGCAATGTGTTCTCCTCTAGGTGGAGCACATTTCACCTCCTTTCCATCCTCTTCGTCAAGGTAGAAATGATACGACACGACGGCGACTTTGAAAACAAAAGCGACCTGTTATTCGACGACATTTTTCTTCTTTTTTTTTTTACAATAGAGAATAATCTACATTTTTGCTTTAAGACATAAGACTGTCGTCCCGGGATGACGAAGCTGCGTCCAGCTCCTCGTTTCAACGCGAAGTGCGCAACCCCCCCTGCTTGAAACAGCGCTTTTATTTTGTAAAAAAAGGAAATGGACTTCCGGGTTTGCTCGCGGCTCCCCACTGCTGTGGGTTAATGCAGGAGGTCTTTGTATGACTGGTCCGCGAGGTACCACAGCACCGAGGAGAAACACGCACGGCGGCAGCAGCAGCAGCAGCAGCAACAGCAGCAGCTCTGGAGCAGCACCATTGAAACGAAGGCAGCAGTCCCGAACAGGGACGGACACGGCCGGGCTCCGGCACCACAGGTCCCCCAGGTCCACGGACTTCTCGCACCTTTTTCATTAGGCGGCTTTCTCTCAGCCTCAGGTAGCAAGAAGTTGCTTCAGCGGGAAGTTTGCTCGGCGTCAACTGCACTTGTTTTTTTTTTTTTTTTTTTTTTTTTAAATTTCATTTCATTTTTTTTTTTTTAGCGTGGAAGCCGTGAAGAGAGGAGCGACCAATTCAAAGTCCACCGACTCTTGACGCTAGTTTAACTTTACTTACTTACTTCTGTCTTGATTGTGATTCCGGACCGGTAGTAGTGGTGGTGGTGGTGGTGGTGTTCTCTCGCTGGTCAAGTCGGAAGTCGTCGCCGCAAAAAAAAAAAAAAAAAACCCTCTCAGTTCGACAGAACTGGGGGACCCTCTTGGCGCCCACCAACACGTAGGAGAAGAAAGAAAAGTCGCGGACACACGAAGAAGTGGATGTATTTTCAGCCATGGATGTGACAGTTTACCCGCCTCCTCCGCAGCCTCTGGCCGCGTCAGACCACACCAGGCTGGGGCAGATCTCCTACTCTGACCCGGCCTTTGGCAGCAGCAAGGTAAGCCGGGAAAACAGGGACTCCGTCTCTTATTCTTTTCCGTCGATTGATTTTTTTAAAATATATATATATATATTTTTAAACAAAACAGTAACTAAATAATACGTTGGTGCGTGCCTTTATTTTCGATCTGCCCCCCCCCCCCCCCCCCTACGTGTGTTCATCCAGCGTGGCAATAATTGCCAATTAAGTGCTAATTAATTGCTTTATTAGGCTCTAGTTATCCGCGCAGCCATTGAAGGTATTCCATCCAAATGAGTCATTTTCTTACTCACTGGAGGATATACCGGCTGTAATTTTACCCCGGAGGTGATGTTAGTGGTGTAATGACACCCTTAATTAAAACCTCACCACTGCTAATTGAAAGGTAATTAAGTTTTAACACGCACCGCATTTTAAGAGCTAACTGAAGAGCGACAAAAAAAAAAAAAAAAAAAGTGAATTGCTTTGTGAGTGATTTAAAAAAAATATCTTCCTCTAGGTTTGCTCACCATTGTCCTCGTTTACAAGAGTTGGCAGCATTGTTGGGAGTTAATTGGTGTCTCTGTAAAGTCCTTTTGGGAGTGTCCCGTCTAGAGTAAGGTCAAGGGTCAGGGTCACATACAACGCTGTACCTGGTAGAGATCAGGATTGAGGAGGCCTACGGTTAAGCAATTATAGTCAATCAATACAGAATTTATCGACTCCTTCATACTGTCAATTCCCCTCCCCTCCCCCTGAACAAATACATTGTCCTCATTGGCCGGTGATGAATAGCCTATTTATTTAACTAGGTGCAGCTGATGAGAGCTGCAGTGAAAGTTGAGACTAGCTTGCCCTCTTTTCAGCGTCCACAACGGAACATGCTCATTTTGTAGTTGTGTTGAGGCCATTATAAGCTGTCTTTTCATTTCTTTCACTGTTTTCACAGCGGCGAGGACTCTGGTTGCCTCGAGTCCTTCTTTCACTTCAATTAAATTTGACTTTATCATCGGGTCATTTAAATGTGATTGTGTTGCTTAGTTTATCAAAGAAAATCAGCAACGCTAACATGCTGCAGGCACCAGGCTTGCACTTGAAGGGAAGGAATCTAGATGGAATGTTACCCTGCCGCTCACTCTAGATGGCCACCTTTGCTTTTCTATTTGTTTTCATATCAATATCGCTGTCATGTACGGCGATCTTGATATTTAGTTTGCTATTCAGAAGCATTTCAATGGCTTACAAAGATTTTTTTCTGACCATATGACCCCTTGCAGCCTTGAACGTGATACATCTATCTATCTATCTATCTATCTATCTATCTATCTATCTATCTATCTATCTATCTATCTATCTATCTATCTGTACATGTATACAACACTACGCAGCACTAAGCAGTGTACATTAAGCAGAACAAGAAATGAAATCATCTAATTTGCGTTTTCACTGTTCATTTTTCTGCCCGTCCAACAATTACGCGCTGAATTCTGCCGCCTATTAAGTGTTAAAACTGTCAGGCAGCAAAAAGGATTCGTCAAAACATCCCGGTGCCTAGTGTACCATGTCAAAGTTCTGTCCTTTCTTAAACCAACAAACCAAAGAATTTTGATCCAGGACAAGAGACAGCAGACAGTTTCAACATACAAGTCCGCACATTTTTGACATGGTTGAAACCATTTCTTGCCCTTGGAACCATTCGATCGAATTAACATATATATAGTAGCTACTTTGGGAACATTCAAATTAATTTAAAATAATTAAAAAAAATAAATAAATCATCATTATTTTAGCTGAAGCAGTTTTTTTTAAACCCATTTTTCAGACAACACAGCTGACTAGTTTTTACTTTCCTCATTTTGCCATGTCGATGTGTTTTAAAATGTAAGTTGACTTTGGAATGATAAAGCTGTAGAGTTCATAACCGCAGAGACATAATGTTCTCTACATTGAAGTAGAAAAATATTTATGTCTATTTAGCGGCCTTGGCAATCAGCCAAAAATGAATTGCAAATGTCAGTGCACAGTCTACTGGCAAAACTCCAAATTGGGGCATCCCATACCTAAAGTGCTGCACTCTTAGCCTCTGACAGCAGGAGTTCTGCTAGGCAGCAACACTGAACTGACTTTAACCGCATCCAGCACCTGTAAAATGCACTTATTTATCATGACACTCTGGATGATGAAGCTGGTTTTGCAAATTTTCACTTGCTTTTTTTTTGAGTGGCCATTGCAGTTTAGATAACTAATGAAGTGCAAAAAAAAAATATAATATAATATATAAAATATATATATTTATATATATATTCTGACAACGCTTCTTCTATGTACAAAGGATCAAATATGTTTCGTAACTGGCTCACAAAGACCGGACACAGTGACGATCTCTGCACAGCATAAACTGTGTGTATGCAAGTGTGTAGTTTGGAAACTGGGGCACAACATCTGATCCTTGATCCTGATCCAACTGCAACTGCAACATTCGGCATCATTAAGTGCCGATTGAGCCGACGCATATATCACATCAGTGTCTCCGCGAGCTGAATTGAACTTATTCATTATGCTTCATTAAAGAGCCCCAGTTTTCACCCACGTGTTTCATGACTTAGATCGCTGTGCTGCATGCAAGCTTGCTGCCTCTCACTCGGGCTCAGAATCTCACAATGCACAGAAAATACCGTGCACGCAGAAATCATGCAGCGTTGCAGCGCGTTGTTGTAAGTGCAGTGCATTTGTTTCAAAAAGAAGAGGGAGGGAGGGAGGGAGGGAGGGAGGGAGAGAGATAGAAGATAGAGGCAAGGGATGTAGAGAAACGGCAAGCTCTGTGGTTGGGGGTAGGGACTGGAGAGAGAGAGCGAGAGAGAGAGAGAGAGAGCGAGAGGAGTTGTTGGGGGTAGGGATGTTGTAGATGAGAGAGTGTGTGTGTGTGTGTGTGTGTGTGTGTGTGCAGTGGGGGTGGGGCTACTAAGGTTTGTACTATATTTCTCTCTGTGTGTCTTTTGATTCACGGCTCTGTCAGCTTGATAGAAGAGATCATATTACTGTGCTGGGGAACAGACACGCAGAGATATAAAAAGAAGGAGAGAAAGAACAGAATAGAAAAAAGAAGCTAGGTGAAGTAGGAAACAGAAAAAAATGAGTAAAAAGAGGAAGAGAAGAGAGATATTGTGTGAAAAGGGAACACAGAGTGGAGAGGAGGAGGAGGAAGAGGAGGAGTATGGGGGGGGGGGGGTGGGGCGTGTCCAGATGTGTTTATGTAAAGATGTAAAGCCAGTGTTGGTCTACATACTGTGTTCCAATTAAAGGGAGAACATTCTCCACCGTGGAATCTCTGAGAAGGTAATAAGTTGTTGCTGCTGCTGCATGCAGTGTTGGCTCCAGAGCTACACTCACAAGGAAGCTATTTTGAACAGTGCTTTAATGCACTGAACCTACAGTATAATGAGGATACATTTGTAGCCTTTTGTGCACGAAATGGAAATCTGCCCGATTTGAAATTGATGGATGATAAAAGTTCATTATGACTCATATTTAACTTGCAATTTAGCAGAAATCCTTCAAATGTTTCATATGCAATTGGCACCATGTTTGGTACCAGGGATGCAATTGTTAGTTGATTTAGTTGATTAGTAGATCGATCGATTAACGATTCATTGATCAGTGGCGATTTTTCCTGAGAGCCTATATTTCAAAATGGAAAATGTGTAAGGAACACATTATTTAACCCT
This sequence comes from Thamnaconus septentrionalis, assembly GCA_009823395.1. Lineage (NCBI taxonomy): Eukaryota > Metazoa > Chordata > Actinopteri > Tetraodontiformes > Monacanthidae > Thamnaconus > Thamnaconus septentrionalis. The sequence goes on along the minus strand of CM020504.1, from coordinate 25,099,748 downwards.
GCAATAATGTTGAGCGTCCAATGTGACCCATTTTTACATTTATCCTCTGACTTCAAGTTGACTTCTAATAGATCACATTTCAACTTTAAAAAAAAAAAAAGTAACTGTTCTATTAATTAATTATTGCAATTAATTGAATTTAATCGATTAAATTCTTCATCGTCAATTAATCGATAATCCGTATTCCGTCCTATTTGAAGTAGGAGGAGCTTCTTTTTGTGAGCACTATGCACCCTGACCAGTTCTCTTGGCATGTTTGACATTCAAACACACAATAAGAAAACATACAGTCAGCCTATAAGCCCAGGAGGGAGAATATTTCTTCTCTTTGGCCAGTAAACTTAATTGATATGTACCAGCAACAGACGCGTCTAAATAGTTTTGCTTAACTTCTCAAAGCTCAAACTTCCTTAAAAGCAAGTAATAAATACTCTCTGGTTCAGAAAGAGCCTTTCATGTCTTCATACAGGCTGTGTGCTCTTTGTGCCACGCCAACAGATAAAAGGCAAACCACAGATATGCCTCCCTCTCTGGCTTATTAACGGGATTCCAGCAGCATGTTTGTTCCAGACTCGCGGTGAAGCCATACTGCTGCACAAGCATACATTTATTCCCCAAAGCAACCGCTGCTTTGCTTCATTGTAATATCATCTACCGACAAATACATTGGTGTTTCTCAGAACACATTTTTCAGCCTCTCATCCAATAAAAAAACCTCAACAAAGCAGTAAGTGACACACTAGCAGTATTTTCAAAAGAATATGCAATCGCATATGCAGGCTGTCAGATGATGTCAAGCACACGACAGTCCAAGTGGTTGTGATGTAACCTATATAGCGTAAGCCCTGAGGACACGTTGGCCACTGAGAAGCTTGAGGAAAAGCAGAAATGGCTCAACAATAACAACATTAATGCACTGCAATGGGGAGTCTTGCATGGACTAGCAATAAAGTTGATCTTCTGAATATTTCACTGGTCATGAAAAGTATAGATAGAATAGATAGTACGTTTACCTAGACTCTTGTGAAAAAAAAATCTTGCTAGATAGGTTAATGCCGCTATTTTTGGGTGTTTTTGTCTTTTATCCATTGTTTTCGAAGATGTAAGGTCACTGCTTCTGAAAATTCAGTCTTTAGTGACCTGAAAATCACTTTGCATGCCCATAATGTCAATCTGCATTAACAGGATGTGTAGACTTTTTGAAATAGAAAGAAAACAGCATGAAAGTAATTGAGAATTCACAGTTAGTTTTACAATGAAAAGCAGTGGTAATGGTCAAGTAAAAGGCTCAATTTATTTTTATAGCACATTCGGAATAACCCCCGTTGACCAAATTGCTCTATAGTTATTTAGAATCATGTATACATTGCACTCCCGTAGAGCAAAGTTCAAACGTGGTTAAGTTGAAACCTTCTTGCCCACCTTAAAAAAGTCCAACAAAAATAGTCAATAATTCTGAGGAACAAAGAAAGCATTTTACCAAGATACATTCCCCTCAATGAATAATTGACTACACAATCGAGCGAGGCTGTAGCAGTAGTTTTTTTTTTAATTAAAAAGTATTTTTGATTTTTTTCAAGGTTCAGTGCTGCTTTTAAACACTATCTGTTTTTGTCATTTAGAGGATGTTATAGTAGGTATTCGTGTCAGCTTTTGGGGAGCACTCGATCATCAAAAGGGCATCTGATAGTCTTCCTGACACTTTGCGCAGTTTAATATTTAAACCTCTTCCTCTTTTTTGGGGCCGTCCACACTTTGCTTCCAAGAACAATTAGACAGAATTTCTAGCAAAGGGGCCGACTGCTGCTGCTCTGTGACTTCACTCAAAAAGTCCTGTTGAACAGCATGTATACATAGTGCTAGATTTAATGGCATTAAAAGAGAGGGGAACGATCTGTCTGGGAAACTTAAAGGTCAAGTGTGCCATTTCTGGCTTGATTTATGATTTTTATATTGGTAAAAACTTAAAGCACTGTCCATAAGTACATTAATGGAAGTATGTAATCGCAGCACATTAAAAGTAATTTGGTTTTCCTAACCTTAGAATGGTTCTCTTACGTATAAGAATATACATCTAGCAAGGGTTTTGCTCCCAGCCAGCTGCCATCTTGCACCGCCATATTTCTAAGGAAGCCTGGTGTGGACAATCCAGCTGCCTGACCGCACGTTTCGTAATAATGTGACTGCTCACTTTTGAAATAAACCAACGAAGAAGAACGTGGGCAAGGTATCTGGGTTTAGGTGCACAGGCCACCGTAGCTCACCGGCAAGCTGGGGAGGGGGAGAGAGAGTGAAAAAGCACCGTAATCTAAAATGTAACCACTCGAAATTTCCAAATATTACACGCATAACCTTCAAGCTCGGTATGAAACAGTATATAGTCATGTTGTAGTCATAGTCGGAAACTAGTGGTAAATTGTTGTGAGTCATCTGAAAACTTCCATCACATTTCCTTTTGTCTTCCCTCAGCACTATGAATTCAGTCTGCAATTCATTCATTCATTTATTGATTTATTTATTTGTTTTTTTTTTTTATCACCAAGCAGCCAGCAATGTGTCAATTTCATGCCCTCAGAGGGGATTGGCCTAATGAACCAGAGTGGTTGAGCAACGCTCAGCTCTAAACTGGCAAGGCTTATAACAAGCCTCCACAAACATGTATTGGACCAATTAATTTGTAGTTAATTGATTGCAATATCACGGGGTGGCTCTTGCGTCTCTGTGGCTACTTGTGTGAGAAGGATTAAACTTGTGCAGCACTTTATGGTGACGTGTGTCCTTGTGAAGGAAAGGGAAGGCAAGGAGGGCAGAGATTGGATGAATTTTGCAGAGGAAGAGAAGAGCAGGAGAGAGGGCCTAATGTAAACATGATGATTGTGAAAGCTGGTTGAGGTATTTCTAAAGCAAATAGAAGGAAGAGAGAACAGGGGAGTGGAGTCGACCCTTGTAAGAGCAGACGAAAATACATTGAAAGGAAAAGTACGGTTATTATGTTAGTTATGGGATATGATGTTTTCAGTTTACTTCAAATTTCTGACACATTTTGACCCATAAGTTGTATGCTTTTGGCTCCTGCCTCGTCCTGATCAAAAGAAAGCTGCCTCTGTAAAGTGCAGGTACGTCTAACAGTTTCTTAGATTATCTTGGAAGAAGTTATTTTTTTCACCCTGTTCATAAAATAAAAAGAAAACATTCTTTTTACACATACACATATATGTTTATAATATAATAAATGCTAACAAAAAAAAAGTCTATTTAAGTAAGTAGCTTTTTGTGTGAATCATGATGATTATGACTCACAGCCCAGAGAAATAAAAAAAAAAGACGTCTCAAAATGCGAGACGTTAAAAAGTTTATTCCTCCTTTTAAGGAAGTGGATATTGTAGATTGGGTTTGCACATTCCTGAGAAGAGCTCTAATCACAGTGTTGCGGAAGACTGCTGCCTTGACAGTTGTACAGCAGACACTCACTGACACCCTCCGCATGAAGGGTAAGTCATAGAAGGTCATCTCTGAAAAGACTGGCTGTTCACAGAGCGGAGTGTCAAAACATGTTCTTTGAAAGCTGCCTGGAAGGGAAAAGTTTGGTAGGTGAAGGTGCACCAGCAGCGGCTGGGGTGACTATCAAGCAAAGACGGGTCCAAATCTTGGGGAAGCTTCACATGGGGTGTGCTGTAGCTGGAGTCAGACTATCGAGAGCCAGCAGGCATCCAATGTCTCCTTGAATGTTGCATTCGAGTGTCGAGCCACGACCGAGCAGCAGCAACAACATCAGATGATGCCTGCTGGATTTAAAGATCGGACAGAGGAACATGGAACAGGCTCCAAGCTCCTTGAAGCCCCGGGGGAAAACTCCATAGTAAGTGATTATTTTGGGGCACAATATCATCTGCTGATGTTGGTCCAAAGCGTTGTATCAAGTCCAGAGTCAGTCCAGCTGCTGTCAAGCATCCATAAAAGAACCTGGTACCTGTGCATAGTGCAGAACTCATAGCTAGTTCACTGAAGAACCCTGTAGACGGTGCAAGGCAAGAGACATCCTACCCAGCCAAGCAGAGAAGCTTCAGGCAGCTTCCAGTACACCGAATACCCCCTACACATCTCGTGTGTTGTTTGGATAAAGACATCCTTCAAACTGAGCCCATTTCATTCTTTTATTTAAAAACTGTTTCTAAAAAAAATGTCAAACCCTGACACCATCCACGGTAGATTATGCTGCTCTGTACATGTTTGGTGTTTCTACAATAATACACACGCTTCTTGGGAGTCGGCTGTATTTGCTGTGTGTTGTGATCTCTGGCAGTTTGCCCAGAAATAAACAGGATGATCTACTGTAACTATCCCTTGCGGCAGAGCAAGCATTTTTAAAGAACAATAGCAGTCAGTCAGGATTATCAAAATTAATTAGAATGGATTTCTCACTATAGTTAAATGGGCTTGTCATGAATCTGCATTAATGCACTCAGCTTGGCGCTAGCAATGCTTCCAGCATTTTTTAAAGGAGCCTTTTTTTTCCCAGACGATATACACAGTGACAGACCGACCCTAGTGTTTGTACAGGACGTTGACCACTTTGACTTTTACAATTTGACAAAAAAAATTCACAAATCAGAATGCATAATCTGTTGCCAAAAAAAAATTGTGTCTTTTTAGTGGAAGAATTCTATCCTGTAATTTTAGAGAATGCACTTTGACCCATCAATTCCTTCTAATATTTCAAAAGACATGACCTACGCATGTCTTTCATCCATCCATCCATCCATCCATCCATGCATTCCCTTTCATTTAATGAGTTAATATCTAAATGAACAAAAACAAAATTGTCATTGTAATGGTAAACTTGGAGACACAATCAATCGCATGCGCTGCCAAACCCTCCCAATTCATAAAAGTTGACAATTTCAAATAAATAACTTCAAAAGGTCTTGAAAAGTTACACTGAAAGCAGATCAGAACAGATCAACAGAAAAAAACATGGTTGTGACGGATAAAGATGAACAATGCTTGAGGGAAGTACAATATATACTTGTATTTTTGAAATACTTGTTGCTTTCAACAATAGATTAAAAAAAAATAACGAGGTCAAACGTTTGGCCACTCATCATTTACTGCCACTTCTAAGACCTGCACACTACTGTAAAATAGTTAACTATTACACGTCCTCGGGTACATTGACACCAAAGTGCAAATTGTATTTTTTTAACGCGGTGTAATTAAATTAAAAGGTCAATAAGTCAATGCCTGATGGTGCACATTTTTGTGCATCATGAACTGAGGCTGTCGTGAAACAAAGCTAGCGTCAAGCATTGTTGGTACTTGGGGAGCCAAGCCTCGCTAGCTCCTTCCGCGGCTCGGAACTCACCTCAATTAATTCTGTAACATGCACCAAACATCGCCTGACCGCTCAGTGCAAATATTTTTATTAGGCTGCGTCACCGCAAAGAAATACTTCATGACATTCTTCCTTTGTCCCATCCAACAGAGTCTCGCAAACCAGCCAAAGTGTCGGCATCTCATCTAAATATCTATCGCAAAGCAAGCGGTCAATCTGTCCGTCCGTCTGTCCACGTTGGCCGTCACCGCCGCCAAACGCCTCGCCAGACAATACCCCCACCTCTCCCCAAGCCCCCCACCACCTTACGCCGGCTGCTGATTGGCTAACTTTTTGCACTGTTGCTGGTGTGATGGCGTCTGATGGTGTTTTTAGTTTCTTGAATTGTGGGGATGAGATGAGGAGGGACTCCTGGTTGGTGGAGCCATGCCAAGCGGAGCAGATGGGCGGAGATTGAGCGCTGCCAGCAGAGACTAATTATCAGTATTTCTCTTCCAAAACAAACATATTGCGACCGAAATCACATCCCATAATCACTGCTGCGTCGTCGCCTTGGAGTCTGTGCCGTGTTCCTTCACTCGTCGCCAGCCATTTTCTCTCGCACTTCCACGTCTCCCAGATGATGCGGTGGTAATGGCAGTTGTGTCGTGCAAGTCAGCGTCGGCGGACCAAAACAAAGAGGTCCGGCGTTCACGTGCACGCTCGCATCAGCGTTGACCCCGTTGCCTCTGAGCTGTTGTTAACCAACTTTGACAAGGTTTCTGCCCTTCTGCGTTCATCTGTGACTTCTATTGTGAGTGCACACTGTAGGAATTGTTGGATTTGAACTTTAAAGGTCTCTGCGACGTGTTTACCAACTTGTCTTGGCTTCATGTGAGATCGTATTAATCTGTTCATTGTGTCATTGGTTTTCCTAAAAAAAAAAAAAAATAAGTCAACAAACATTGTAGGAATTTATATTTTGACACATTTAGCAATTTTGGTATATCTGCCATATTAATTGTGTAATACAAAAGTTAAAAAATGAAATAAATATGGTTTTGATTCCGCCATTGGAACAAAAGAAAAGAAGTCATTTGAGTGGTAGTCATCAAATATCGATGCTGCCAGATGCTGCCATCTAGTCAAGGCTGCAAAAGACTAAAAGCATCCACGATTTGAATTTGCGCTGCACTCCGCTCGAGGGTCATGTGACAAGGTTGAAAAATCCCATTCCACCGCCTTTTAGATCAGCCTCCCTCCTTTAAGTCCGTTACTGTTGATTGGCTGTGTTCAATAAAAGTGCAGCGACAAATGACTTCCAAGAGAGACTGTTAGATATGCGCACAGTTACCTTCATATTAACCTTTGATGAGATATGCCCCCTGGTCTCAGTCAGACAAAACTATACACCAAGGACCATGGAGGCCAAAATGTTAGAAGAACATTTGTTAATACTGACAATTTCCTAATGACAACAAGCAGTCAGAGTGAATGTACTGTAGTTCTTGCACAGTATGTTTTAATTATAGTTATAGATGAACCATCGCCCTCATCTATTACTAATATAGTAACATTTTCAGTCAATTACAGGTCAATCTAACAAGAGTTTGTCATTGGAGACACTTGTTTCAAGTGTCTCTATGGGATCTGGGACCTATACAGACTGACAACCACTTATACAGAATTATACTTGTTATCATTATTATTATTATTTAATTGATGTTATTTAGTTCTCATGACTGCTGTCTTTCAAACATATATTTTTAATTGAATGCATCAATATTTGATTGCATTGTTTTAGGATAACTTTTTACTTTTATTGATTTTTTTTCATGATGAAGAGAACAAATTAACATCACACCAACTAGTCGAACCCCTATGACTGTGTGACTCTAAACTCTAAATGGTTGGAATCATACATGTCAATAGATTATACCATACAAGTTGCTCCGTCCACCTCTTAAATGTTTATAGTTCCAACATGCGAGTTTGAAGGGAAGTGATTGTGACTTGGCAGAGTGCAGACAAGCTCTTGTCGAATGCATGTTCAAACACACTGACCTCACCAAACCCTAATGGAAGCAGTGTGGGAAAAATATATCTTATCTGCCAACATCCATTTGCCAAGGCACAAATATGATGAAGCAGCTCCACAGAATGTAGAATTTCTCCCTCTGCGCACGTCCGAAGCACACAGCAGTGCTCTCTATACGTACGCGAACACAAGCCAGACATGCAGGCAGGGTAAATACAGGTTAGCCAATAAAACTTGGTTTATATTGCTGTCATGGAGACAAAGATAAGACAGATAAACAATTGCTGAGCTGAGCTAGCACAGCTGTGTGAATTGCTCTCTCTCTCTCTCTCTCTCTCTCTCTCTCTCTCTCTCTCTCATGCACACATGCAGCATCGAAACACACACACACACACACACGGCCTCCCTTCAGTCTTTAATCTTCCACCGTCGTTCTCCTTCTGTCTCTCGCTTGACTTCTGTCCCTCGATGCAGGTTCGAGTCAAATGAAATCCATCGAGCCTCAGTTCCTCCATCACCCACCCAAACCTAGGAGCGATAGAAAACAATAATAGTCAAACCAGTGCGATCGCCACTTTAGAGCCAGAGCTCCTGGCGTAGTCACACAAAGACGGCCTTATTTCCATGTGTGACACTGGCTTTATTGGAGGAGGAAGTCCCAGCCCTTACTGCAAACAGCTGTTGCCATGGAGGCCCCACACTGCGCCGTGTACACTTAGTCCCACCAGGTTCATTTCACCCACTGAATTGAAATCAAACCATATTGGAAGGCAGCTCGTCATGTCTGATTCTTCATGATGCCAAACCTCGTGGTTTAGTCCGGTGAGACTCGTTTCCATCCTTTCCATCCTCAGGTATTTGACACCTTCCCCTCACCCATGAGCTCCCGTCCTCACCCCTTTCTCCTGCCTTATCACTCAAGCACCCCCCCCCCTCCACCCCCACCCCCACCCAACCTTTCTTTTCTCCTTCTGCTTCCTTTTCCACTGTATTTCTCTATTTCTTTTCCTTTGTCCTTGCCTGTCATCCTAATAGTCTCTCTCCCCTTTCCCCCCTTTTCCCCGACCCTGACCCATTTAGCCGGCTGCTTGTTATTCAAACCTTTGCTTTACACACACACACACACACACACACACACACACGCACGCACACACACGTTCAGGAGCAGCAAAGATGAGAGAGTGAGAGACAGAGGCATGAAGCAGAGAGAGAGAGAGAGAGAGAGAGAGAGGTGTGGGGGGTAATTTGGTCTGACTACGAGCCTTGCTCTCCTTGTTGAGTTGTGTCACTGTAGTGCTTGTGATAAACACAAGGAACTATGACAGTACTTTATTTGAGACGCAGCCACGCTCGAGCTTTGAAATATCCGTCGCTGTTGGGATGAACCTCGCAGTGATGTTTTCACCTTGTCAAAGCCGCACGGCTTCATTTTTCTTTCTCCCTCTGCCCAACCATGAATCAAGCATGTTAAAAAAAAAATGAAACGCATGTAAGTGATTGTTCCCCCTCGGAAATGTAATCATAACATTTAGCGTGCGGTGTCGCGCTATTATCTGTCCTCGCGCCAAGTTAATGTTCATGTCACTGTGACATCTTAAACACAGTTGCTGCTGCTGCTGTTGTTGTTGTTGATGATGATGATAAATCTGCTTGCGTGTTCTGACTGCAGGGGTCTTCTGTTTCGCTCATGAAATGCATGGCTGTGTTGTAGAGGTGTGACACAGATTCTTCATCCTGGTTCATTTAGATCTCCAGGGTTGTTAAAGCATGATTAAAAAACTTACACTTTCAGCAGAATAAAGTATCTGTCTGTGTATAACTTTCAGTTTTGGTTGATTGATATGTGTTGATATAGGCAACAAAAAAAATTACAAATTTGTCCCTTATGGAAAGTATTAAGACCAAGAACTTCTGTCATTACAGTTTCATCTTCTTTACACCTATGAATATACAGTATCAAATTGAATGGAGCCCCACTGCCGAATATGGCTGTGCTAGCGGCTGAGGCTAGTAACAAATATTTTATTTTATTTTTTTTTTTTTTATGTTTATAAAACACAACAGACGGGAAACTAAAAACAACCATAAAACAGAAGCTCATAGCTGCCAGATAAGAGAAACGTGTTCTGTCTACGTACAAGTTCTTTGTCGTTTACAAGATCAGGTGTGGCAGGAATACCACAGTACAGTGGGAATGAACGATCACAGTACTAGTCCTTAAGATGGTCAGTGGCCCAAAGATTTGGGGCTTTGGATCTGTGGAAGCGTTTCCTTTCAATCTGAATAATATTAGGCATTTCATTTCTTTTTCCTTTTTCATTTTCTGAAGCCCAGAGGATTGGGGGTTTTCCAGTCCAGGAGAATCATCTCCTTTGCAGCGTCGTAACTGGCATCTTTAATCGTGTATTTGAGTGCACGGAGGAAAAGTCGGTGTCACGGTTGAAGGATGTGAATAAATGGCAGCGAACCAAAAACCAAATGGCACTAACACGAGATTATAAGACGCATTAAAACATTTTTTATCAGAAGTCCTGTTGCCATTGCAACTCTCAACATGCCTCCATATCACCTGTTTTACAGTATCGCCCTAGTTTACATTCACAGGTGAGTCGAACCGCAGTTACTGAGTAGCTCGACTAGGCCATTTAATTGATCAACTGTCCCAGTTTGCAATTGGTTTATTGAGCAATGCTTACCCGAGAAGTGCTACAGTAGGCAGTGACAGGCCCCTACTTAGCTAGCTCGCATTCAACCTTCCCGCGGTTGACCCCTCACACTTCAAACAAGAACTAGTAGCCAGTTCCACACACACACACACACATCTTCCTGCCACTCCAACATGGGATGCTCCAGTTGCAGCGCAGGTCATTTGTCTTGTGTTTCTTTGCTTTATTCCCTTTGGCTAGTCAGTGGTGACGGTGTGTCCATGAATGACTTGCACTGTTTGAGGTGTGTTTTCACTTCATTTTCAAAGATGCCAGTTAACACCAGAAGCCGAACCCAGACTGTTTTTAACTGTCACCCTAGCCTGTGTGTGCGTGTGTGCGTTTGTGTGTTTTGTTGAATCTGTAAATCTACACCCTATTTGCATAAGACCCAACAGCTGGCGAATGGATGGGGCATTTACACCTGTCTGTTCACCTGCTCACCTGTGTGTGTTTTTCGAGGCGTGCGTGGGTGTGGCTGGGTGAGTGTTTCTGTGTGTTGACTGAGAATACCATGTATTATTTGAATATGGTATACATGTGTTTGCTTTTCCAGCTGTGCGATAAAGAGTTTGACCTGGTTACACAACACTTTTTAATGCGGAGCGCGCTATAAATACCTTTGGTAATACATGAAAACCATAATATTGGCTACGGATTATTAAATTAGTCTAGTGTTGTAGTCAAGACCGCACCAACCGAGACCTTATGAACACTACAGAGACAAGACAAAGACTTTATACCAAAGAAAAATAACAACAAAACAGGAAAAAATGACCAGAATCTTTATTCCATTTCCAATTTGCTTCCAAATGGAACAGCAACATCTCTTTTCTGCAAGGTGCCTTTTAATAAGTTTCTTGAACATTTTGCTGCTTTGCCAACTATTTTGAACCATTTTCCAAAAAAAACAACTTTGCTTCATAAAATGAAAAACACAAATGAACTAGGAACAAGGGGGCAGGGTGTCACTCTTGGTGTCACCAACAGAGCGTAAAAGGGCAGCAGCTGGATTCTTTTCTGTTATTATCGTGTTATTACAGTGTTGGCTGAGTCTTGACTGGTCTGGATCAAAAATCCCCGGTCCGAGACCAGACCCAGTAAAAATACCTCTGAGTCCGAGACGAGGCCGAGACCCTCAGAAAGTGGTCTGGAGACAAAGACCAACCTCCAGGACTACAACACTAGTTTTGTCCATTTAATTTTTCAAGCAACTATGACTTTGCTTTTTCGGCTTTTCACAGCTTTTTCTTCAGTAACAGGGAAGGTGCTTTGCCTCGCAGCCCTTCCATATGCTGCTGTGGAAATTGTGTGGAGGGCTAATCAAGTGCAAGTGTCTAAATTTACCAGAATAGTCAATCATTTAACCAGACACATCTGCACAAAGATAAAAAGTAAACCTTTCACTTGAGCAATTATGTACTTTTTGTTGTCAGTTTTTGATGCCTTGATAACCTTCAAATCTATCACAAAATGTAATCGTCACAGCCCTGCGCTCTGATTTTTTTTAAGCAACGTTTTTGTCTTTTCGGCCAATCCAGTTTTTTGTAACCAACATTTAAAATGAGCTATCTAGAAAGGTTAAAATAAATGATTCATGCCCTTTGACAGGGTGGCTCATACCGCAATGTGGCCCCGCCTCTCCCTTCACCCTCTGTCCCCCGTACGCTCTCCCACCAATGACGGCAACACTGCCAGGTGACCTTCAATAAATCGGTCATCAACAATCTTGGCCTCTTATCACAAAATGTAAATACGAGACAAGGTGCGATAACTTGGGTCGGTTAGTGGCTGTGTATGGATTCACTGTAACATTGAAAGCCCATTGCCTCAGCCTTTGACCAACTGAAGCCAAAGGAGGAAGTAGAAGAGAAGTGGCTCCCGGAGAAGGAAGTATAGCGAGATAAGAGAGAAATGAGGGACGTGGACGTCCACGCTGCATGCTGGCAGCATCTAGTGTGTAAGTTTGTGCTGCTGTTTTAGTAGGAAGGAATAACCAATAGGAAAAAAAATTGTCAAAAACACATATGGTGGTAATTGTGTTGTGATTGTTCATATGTTTTGAAGATGAAAGTCCACGGATTTTCTCTCAGTACATGTGTCGCATTGAGACATTGGCTGCGTTTCCATGACCCCGAGGATTGCGCAAAACCTAAATATGGCCATAAAAAACTGGTCATGGAAACATTTCCGCATTTACACGTCAGCGGACGTGACGTTCGGTGTCACATGACCAGTTCACTGACCAGTGAAAATGGCACGTTATGTTTGGACAGAGGAGGAGACGGATTTTTTTTTTTTTTTTTTTTTTTTTACAAGTAATCAAAGAGAAAAATATAGCAATCATTCTGGACAGCAAACAAACAAAAAACCTAATTCTCGTAAATCTCGCTGGACGAGATTTGACGCTTCGCACCATTCAGTGGAAACACCTGCAAATAACAATTGTGCATTGTCGAAATTTTTGAAGTATCGCTTTTTATTTTGGGAAACGGTCACGGAAACACCGCTACCGAAGCTTTCCTTCGTAAAGTGAAACTGCGAACAATTCAAGTGTTTCAGATCATAATTCGCTGCTCTCAGAGAAAGCGCAGTGGAACAATGCTACAATGCTAATGCAGTTTAACAAATGCCACCTCATTTCATAGTTTGCCATACATTTTGCTTTTGTATATGTAAGTGCTTCAGCTATTTTCCATTCGTGAAGTTTTGAGAAACAAACCACAGAATGGCAAATGGTGAATTTGTCTAAACTGCAACTGGCTGCTGTCGTGAGCGGACTGCTGCCTGTTGGGACCGACGTAAATGACTTGAGCCGACTCGATCTTTGCTTTGGCTTGAATTAAACCAGAGATTGTTGCTTTTTATAAGTGTTCCCAGATGTGTTCATCTGAGTTTTACACTGCAGATTAGCAGAATACCATTAGTTCAGCAATGTTGAGAAATAAAGTTCATCATAATTTAATAAAGTTTTTAGTACAGATAACAAAAGAAGTTGTCATTTTTAGATCTATTAACTTTTTTATTATTTTAAATTACATTTTAAAAAATATCTTCAGAGTGAGGTGACTGTTTTTGTCCACAGCAGTAGGACACCGTCGACTATTGAAGAGTATTTTTAATTTGCGCAATTAATTAACATTGCATCTGAGAACTTGTTTGAAAACCCAAAGTATTCCATTCTTGTTATAGTTTAGTCATTTAAAAAGAAACACAGATGGGACAAATTAGACAGATTGAATTTATTGGCTTCATTTAATTTGACTTTGGATGAAAAAACACATTTCTTACAATATCCTGAGCATCAATCAAAAATGTTGTAGCTCTTTTTTGATCCTCTATTCAGACAAAAAAAAAAAAAAACCTCTCAAATCAGTTTTGTGGCCACCTTGAAACAGTTGTCGTCGTATAAATCTGTCTGTGCCTCAGTAAAGATTAAACCAAGCAGCCAACCAAGCTGAGCGAAATGCAAAACTAACCCCAAAACGCTCACATGTAAGGGAGAGGATAATTGGCGTATTGTTTGCGCCAGCTGGAGCCAGTAATGTGTTACCTGCGTGCTCTCCTCTTTGTCTCCTGGCTGGCTGCTCGTGATTGGTCCTGTTTGACTCTGGTTTGTTGACATTGTTGCTCTGTTTTCTTTTTTTTTTTGTTCTCTCCAGCTGGATGGGGACACCATGTTCCTGGGTATGCCAGAGGCAGGCCATGACTTCACCTCAACTAATCAGGTGTGTGTGTGTGTGTGTGTGTGTCTGCCTCTTTCAATTGTTTTCATAAAGGCACCAGTTAGTCAGGCTGCATGGTGTTGGGAAAACACAGAGTGTGTGATAAACCCTTTGAACGTCGTGATGTCAAATATGACTCACGGTGAATGAAGGAATACTCGATAATACAGTGCAACCGGCTCTCTGCCTTTGGTTCGCTCGTCACTGCTGTGGAGCAGAGAGTGAGTTTGACTGCAGCACCTAATTAAACCTGGTCCGTTCTGACGGCCGATGAACTGGTTGCGGTGGGCGTCTACGACCTACACATAAAGACATAAAAAAGACATAAAGTATTTCCAGTAGTAGTAGTAGTAGTAGTAGTGGTGGTATAATGATGATGAATTTAGGGTGTTCGATGTGTCTCACTAGTTCACAAGTTGAAAGTTAAAGTTCACTCAAACGTTTAGTAACGTTTTGACAATTGCAGACAATAAAATGTAACTCGTGATATTCCTGTGCAATATTACAGTGGGCAAACTGTAAATATTTGTAAATTTAAAAAAAAAAGAAGATGTAATCATTAGCATTTATTCAGTTCTTTTAATCTATAATCTAAAAATAAAATCTGTATGTCATTTATGGTGGAAACTTCTGCCCTCTGCAACTCTGATCGCTGCTCTTCAAGTTTCCGTGGTGCACATACAGCTGTCGTGTTACATCACCTGCAAAGACAAAAAAAAAAAAAAAAAGAAAGAATAGAAAACCCCTGCTGCCTTTTGATCAGGAAGAAACTACGCTACAGAGCAAATTGTGTTCTTCTGTGGTTGTTGGTCTGAGTGTGTAGTCTCCCCGGGGCCCAACGATTCCTCTGGAGACTGGAGAGTGTGTTTGCTGGCACAGAATTACCTCACCACCAAGCAAGGCTCATATTAATAAGAAACTCTACTAGAGATACATTATTCATCAAGTACACTATAGAGATTATTGTGTGCTATAGGAATTTGTGATTTTATGTTTTATTCATGCTGTTGTGCCATAAGCAGGAGTAGTGTGTGTGGAATGGGGATTATTATTGAAGTGCCATTGCAAAGTCAGAGGTTGTTGTGATGAATGTGACCAATTTTAGCTCAGGCCGGGTGTCGCTTCAATAAAATATGATGCTGGAAACGTGGAGCAGTGCTCACATGTATACCAGTCACAAAAGACGGTATTGAATAGTGAATAAAATCTCATGTAAAATCGATCCAACTAAACAACAAAAACTTTTATTTTGGCGGGGGCATGATGGTAATGATTTGCCTGCTGCTGAAGTCAGCTGACTTTTTTATTTATTTATTCTTTTGTTAAAAGTGGGCCAGGCCTTGCTGTATGAGTGCTAAAGCCACCTCCCCCTACTGGCTGGTGCCAGCAGTGAGCCACTGGCCAATGACAATGCAGTGGACTGTTCAAAGGTGGAGCCACGGGTGCAGCAAGTAGGGGAGGGGCTGAGTGAGAGAAGAAACACTTGTTTTTGTCCAGTCGGGCCTGTGCAGCTCCAACTAGGATGGATTTGACCAAAAAAAAAAAACTAAACTATGTTTATTGTTGGAAGTTGGCCATCAAAATGAATTTATTAAATAAGGAAATGCCCATAATGGGGCACCTTTCATAGAATGGCTTCCACACATGCAGAGCAACTCGACTGGTGAAACCTTCCAGCTGCTTTAAAACAGAGCCCTGCTTAACTTGCTTAGTCTAGCCCAGGTGTGGGCAAACTACGGCCCGGGGGGCCATATGCGGCCCGTCGGGCTTTTTATTCCAGCCTGTTGACATTAAAGCAACATGTTTTCTACATATCTCACAATAGATTGTTTCCTCCAATGAGGTGGCTCACCAAAACACTCCATCCATCCATCTGCTGCTGCTCCGCTACCCCCCTCTGGCACCTTTTACAACCCACTGTGGCTCCACCAGTCAAACAGTTTCCCTCTCCACTCTCTAAAATCGGAAGTTAACCTTACATATAAACAAGACTCCCTCTCCTATAGTGATATTGTCATCATAGTGAAAGATGTCAAGCTTAGGACTGTAATTTTGCAGAAATGGTCATTTTGGCAGATCTATTTAAGGTTGCCAAAAGTCCTGTTTAAAAGGCACAATGCCATCCTAGTACGGAAAGGTAACGTTGAAGGGAAAAGGTTGCTTTTGTAAGAGTTGAATTGAAAAGCCATCATTGAGCCAACACTAGCTGCCACTACTGAGAGCGCTGACAGGTGAACCCGGATTGGATTTCTGAAGAAATGTTGACCTAAGCTCCTATATTCTCTTACATTCACTTGACCGGCATTTTCCGACAACAAAAAAAAACAAAACACCTCTAACCCATCGGTGAACCCCCCGTCAGACACGGAAGAAGTAAAAAAAAAAAAAAGAGCCCATTTTGTAAATAGCTTGGTTGGCTCTACATTTCAGGAAATCTGTGGTTAAAAACAGTCATGTCTGGAAATCAGCCTCATTAATGTCTCAGCAGGCACCGGCGTCTCTCCTCCTGAGCTACTGCAACATTAGCAAGTCTCTCATTTTTCTCATTTCCCCGAGATCTACAGAGGTGTTTTTAAACCATAAATATATAAGTATAAAGATTTGGAAATAGCGTATTGCCTTTATGAAATCCAACAGACTCAGACCAATGAGTGTGTTTGTGCTTCGCTTGCTGTCAGTGCGTTTTCTGTGTTTATCTTTGCTGCTCCATCACAGCTGGACAGCACTTGGCGTAACCCTTTCTTATCAGGGATTTACTTAGGAGTGAATGACTTTGCAGTTTATAGCCTTCTCTCTCTCTCTCTCTCTCTCTCTCTCCCTCTCTCTCTCTCTCTCTCTGTGCTTAGTCAACTTAACTCAGGTGAAGCCGTCGGGGCAAAAGTAAAAGACACAAACGTCGACCTTTACAGACCAAACATGTGGGAGACTCGGTCTTGCAGGACCCTGAGTCCCCCTCCCTCCCGCCCTTTTACCTGACCTTTTGGGTTTGACCCCTGACCCCTCCCCGGCCCCTGCGTCCATGTGAACCTTTTGTTGTCTTTGTGATTCCCCCCCCCGCAGTTTCGTGTGCCGCAGCCCCCGCAGCCCCTCGGCAAGGTGACGCCGCCCAACCCGCCCTCGCAGCACTGGAGGAAGGACGTGCACATGGCTGACACGCACCGTTTGCCCTGGGTGAGTGCACACGCGCGTCACATGACGTCTACAAGGTCGCGGCGGCGTTGCCGATCGCGCACGGAGCCCCTCCACCCTCCCCCGCCGTCGGACGGAGGGAAGTGCGACGATCTCAGTCAGACGGCGGGAGCGGAAGCTGATTTGCACCATCTGTAGGCGACCAATGGGAAAGTCGGCGGTGCGTTTCAGCAGCGGGGCAGTGCAGCCGCGACTGCAGCCGCTTGCTGCGTTTCCACGACCCCCGGAATTGCGCAAAGTCTGAATATGGCAATAAAGCCTGGCGATGGAAACGGCTCAACTTGGAAAAACCTCCTCAAATATGGCTGAAAGGTTCTGACGCTCGCTGGGACGTCGACGTCCACGCTGCGTGCTGGCTGTACCTAGTGTAGAACTTTGTGCTGCTAGTAGGAAGAAATAACCAATAGAAAACTGTCAAAAATACATATGGTGGTCAATGTTTAGAAAACTGTGTTGTTATTGTTCGGATGGTTTTAGAGATGAAAGTCCATGAATTTTCTCTTAGTAAAAGCTGCGTTTCCATCACCCCTAGAAGAAACAGTTAAACTTTTTGTTTGGACGGAGGAGCAGACGGAATATTTGTTAAAATCAAAACAAGCATTCTTGACAGCAAACAAACAAAAGCAAAAGTAATTCTCGGAAATTTCGAAAATTTACGAAAATCGCATTTGTACTTTGTCGAAATTTTAGAAATTCCGCTTTTATTTAAAATGGCAACGCAGCTATTGACTCCTCAACGTC